>BTPG01000006.1:78597777-78607777 GCA_036245525.1 Semisulcospira habei | reverse complement strand
CATTCTACCCCAACACCGAAATCCCCAAATGTTGCCGTTGTCCTCTGAAGACTGCATGGCAGTGCAGGACACAGATCGACCATGATAGTTCAAGGGTGGTGCCAGAATAGCTTGGCGCCCATAGGCGCCAAGCTATTCTGGCATCACCCTTGAACTATCATGGTCGATCCTTATCTTGCTGCTGTGTGTCTGGGGTAGAATGAGTTCAGAGACTTGTGATGCAAATAAAGGCTGCAACATACACAATATCCCGTTGTTTGTACATTTACTTGCGCTGTCCCTTCGCCAACACATGAATGTTCGTGTTTGTCTTGTATCGTGTTTGTCTTCAGAGTGTTTTCACGTGGCCGTGCGTGTTAGCTTTTATTCAGTTTGCGGCGCTTTCAGCCAATTCATATACATCGGTGAAGCGCCTATACAGGCTATCGGTATCATAATGATGGTGATGATGGTAATAATAATATGATTGTACATTGCTTAACGTCCGACTTTCTCAGGACGTGCCTGCACTGCTTGTGAAAAAAAACACCTAAACAGAACATTGAATGTATGTCGCCAGCCGGTCCAATACGTTAAATAAACCTACTACATGGGGCCTAAATAAAGCTAAGACCATTTAGCCCAACACGCATCCAATATCAAGAGCTACAGGCAGCGCAGACAACAGGCAGAGTTAAAAAAAGGCAAATGCAGGTGAATGGACCAAGGGTAGACAGAAACACATGCCCAAAAATAGAGGGGAAAACCCACCCTGTGCGGCTGACCAGGGTGACCCTGGGAACTAAAAGTAGTTAACCCCACCCACGTCCCCCAGGGCAGCCCAGGGTGGGGGTAGGGATACTACTACTACTACTACGTTACTACTACTACTACTTCTACTAACATAAAAATAATAATAATAATAAACGTTAATAATAATAATAATAGTAATAATAATAATAGATGTAGGTCGGTGGAAGCTTTTACCGATCTACATCTATAATAATAATAATAATAATAATAATAATAATAATAATAATAATAATAATAATAATAATAATAATAATAATAATAACAATAATATAGACTTAGGTCGATGAACGCGGTTATTTGTTTTCTAGCACAAACGCACGCAGAAAGGCACCACATCTGCAAGTATCGCCCGCCCGGTATCATTTAAAGTATGTACCCACTCCATAAAGTTGTCACTTCATTGACACACGTATTGAAATATTGTATAACAAGCAAATTAATATTTCTGAATTTGCTTGATATACTTTCCTTCCAAAATTATTGTTGCAGGAGCAACAAATTCAATCTTGATACTTGCATTTGTCAAAACGGAAACGGGAAATATGCTTATACTGCAGCAGTATATAACGAGGTCCGTATATGCAGTAGTGATTAAATACTTTCTAGCGAACGTACGCTTTAAATGTCTTCCCATACACAAGCATGATTGCAGTGCAGACGCCAGCAAACCAGCGAAACGAATCGCTGAACGAGCCCCCCACTCCCACCCCCTCTCCCCCTTCCCCCACCCCACCCTCCCCCCCCAAAAAAAAAAAAAAGAAAAAAAAAAAGAAAAGGCAAAATACATAAATAAGCTGGTATTTTCCGCCATTACCTGTGATCT
Organism: Semisulcospira habei; assembly: GCA_036245525.1. Lineage (NCBI taxonomy): Eukaryota > Metazoa > Mollusca > Gastropoda > Semisulcospiridae > Semisulcospira > Semisulcospira habei. Next base: position 78,606,162 of record BTPG01000006.1, on the reverse strand, counting down.
AATTACGAGTAGAAGACACTGATTTTTGTTCATAGTCAGGCGAAATCTGCGCACTCAGTCGATAGTCCGAAACGTAGTAGTCTGCCAATCACACGTTTTGTCTGAACACCGCAATCAGCCCAAACTGAATGACGCGAGAGAAAGTTTTGTTTTGGCCTGTGTACATAAATTATATTGAGCCAAATTTTGCTTGAGATAGTGCAGATAACCGACAGATGTGATTACTTGACCTGAATCAAAATATGCTCGTCTGACGACTCGGACATTTTGATTCGGGTCTCGTAATCACATCTGCCAGTAGTCGGCACTATATTAAGCAATATTCAAGATTCAAGATGACTTTATTGTTGCTGTAATAGAAGATAATCATACACAGCAAAAATTGTCTTGCCACCGCAGGTGCTGCTCACATTCACTCACTCGCTCATTCCACAAATTACAATAACAGAGCTACAATATGGACAATGACTCAGGATGGGTGAAGCCCGTCGCCAAGGCATCTAATGGCCGGCGCCAGTGGCCTCATCCCGACCCGCCGAACCTCCCTGACAAAAACAGAATGCTAAGACAGCCCTAAGTCTCTGAACACACTAGTATATGCTCTTTTGTTAAATTCCTACTTGACTAAAGCTAGTACATAAAAATACAAGTTAACCAACAGAAACAAATTACCGTCGAAAGGAAAAAAAATCTCCCATCTAGGCAACATAAAACAACGGTCAAAGCTGCACCGTGGAGGCCCGTCGCTATAGTACAGCGCCGGTGTTCAGAGGGCACCGCTCCGACAAAGCCCGTCAACATCATTAATTTTATAATATCATGATGGTAACACTGAGTAATGAGTCATTATAATGAAATAAAAACCAGCACCCCCACACACTTTTACTCAGTGGCGCATGGCACGCTGCTTGTTGGGAAATACTATCTGTCAACAGCGGTCAGCGGGCCAGGGCAATGCGATACATAAACACGGCCGCCGCGGTGGTAGGCCGAAGCTCGCTGGTATCTATCTGTGTGCTCGGTTCCACGCTCTTCAGCCGCTGTGGGGTCAGTCAAAATGAAGAAAAATCTGCCGGCAGTGGGTTAGTCTGTGAATAAGATGTAGGGATGGAGCCCGGAACAGCACATGTTTAGTAATTACACAGTTTATGTGCACGCTTTTCTTTTGGCACGACTGACTGGTGAAACTGAAGTCCAAATTCCGAATACTGATTCAGCTGAGAGATTAAGACATAGTCGGTACACCACAGCTATCACATCATAAGTTGTCAAATAAAATACATCATTGTTTCCTCAGAACTTGATGGCACAACACTGCCTGCGTAATAACAGGAGTCGCTTATGAAGCACAGTTGACGGATTTTGCCGGAGCGGCCGGCCAGGAGATGGTGCCTCGCCGCCATCTTGCCACTCCCCTCTGTGGCTGAATATAACATGATAACTAGTTTGACACAATGTCAGTCAGCCTTCACAACCGCTATTTCTCAAATCTAACATTCAACCGCATTTCTTTGTGTTATTAAAGACCCAATACCGCCATAACTGTTCAAAGATGCACTTCTGCAACATATGGTTACGAAACGCAACACTGACACAGGTCTAGTTATGGTTCATTTAGACACAGTTCAGCCGGCACACGTCGTCTTTATAATAGGTAATCTGAAAGTGATTTCACTCCGTTCTATAAATACTATGCTATCAGTGCGAGAAATAGCTAAAAATAGATTGACAGGCTAACTACAGCGGAGAATAAATAAGTGCGATTACGCGAGTGCTTTTGCTTCATGTCCCAACTGCTGTTAAAGTTCATTAGGTGTGTCGAAAAGGCATAACAAATACAAATGGTGCTGACTAATGTGTCTTCAAATTTACGCGTAATGATTCTTTAACGGTGAATGTGACCCGTGAAAACATACAAGAACTCACGCTTTCTGGGGGATGAATCGCTTCTCCATCATCTTCTCTGTGCTTCCAGTGTTCTGCGCTCTCTCCATCCAACACTTTGAGGCGCATTCCGAGTTCTAGGACAGTCAAGTCGACACCCTTTTCCAAGGACGACAAGGTTTTCACGTCCGCAAAAACCATACCACTGAAGGTGGCGCTATCCTTCTCTGGGCGATTCTGTGGGGAAAAAAGGTTGAGAGTGCCAATCAATGTCGCACAACATCAATTACCTATAAAACATTAAATTCAAACCATTCAGTCCCGACGCACCGCAGGACGATACGGACCGACCATGACAGTTCAAGGATGGTGCCTGAATAGCTTGGCGCCTATGGGCGCCAAGCTATTTTGGCACCACCCTTGAAACACCACCCTTGAACTATCATGGTCGGTATCTCTCCTGAATTGGCATACAGTCTTCAGACTGCATGTAGTTGGGGATTTTGGGACCTTGGCACACAATGGGTTAACCCCTTTGCTGCCGACAAAAAAGGGAGCACCGCCTAAGTGAAAGAGGTATAGATCCTCATGAGCCCCCGCGAGATTGTTTCATTCCAAAAATAAATTGTCGCCATGGGCACTCTTGGTGTTGCAAGTCTAAAATCAACGCCCAGCAGTAATTGTTGCTGTTATTATATTATACTGAGTCACATTTTGCTTCATATAGTGCCGATAACCGGCAGATGTGATTACGAGACCCGAATCAAAATGTCGTCACCTGAAACCGGTTCCGGAGTGGAGTGTTATAGATGAAATAATATGTTGCACCATTGACTTAACAATGTACAAGTGACGCTGCTCGCCGTCCTAAAAGCAAATATGAATGAACTGAAACTGCCGATTTAACTCATTCAACTCCGACACGCCACGGCAAGACATGGATCGAGCGTGATAGTTCAAGGGTTGTGTTAGAATAGCTTGGCGCCCATAGGCGCCAAGCTATTCTAGCACAACCCTTGAACTATCACGCTCGATCTGCTTCCAGAAGTGTAATACAGTCTTCAGGGGGCAACTTCAAAATTTGTGAATTTCGGTCCTGGAGCAGAATGTGTTAAAAGCATGCGCTGAGGGTGACACAAAAACAGCATTTTTTTTTTGTGTATTAACACTGAAACCGGTACCGGAGTGGAGTGTTATAGATGAAATGATATATTGCACCATTGAGTTAACAATGTACAAGTGACGTTGCTGGTCGTACTAAAAACAAATATAAATGAACTGAAACTGTCGATATGAAAACATGCGCCGAGGATGATACAAAAACAGCATTTTTCGTATTAACACTGTAGTAAAAATATTTTTGAACTCCACACTCCAACGCCATAAAAAAAATGATAAAACTCGCAGTTCGTAAGAGACTGAGGTGATTTAACAAACAAACAAACAAACAACAAACAAACAAACAAACAAACAAACAAACAAACAAACGAGGGGAATGTAGACCAAAATGGCGACTGTTTAGCGAGAAATAACATAAAGACGTTATTTACAACCGTACACAAAATTTTCGAAATAAGGTCACAAGAAGTAACAGTAAAAACCCGGTCCCATAAACCAAGGGAAGTAAAACAAACAAACAAACAAACAAACAAACAAACAAACAAACAAACAAACAAACAAACAAACAAACAAACAAACAAAATAGATACATAATTTAAAAAAACCCACCCCAAACAGCAACCAAATAACAACAACAATAAACAAACAAAAACAATAAAAATAAAAATAAATAACCAACATATTAAATACAAATTAGTGCTTTAGAGAGAGAGAGAGAGAGAGAGAGAGAGAGAGAGAGAGAGAGAGAGAGAGAGAGAGAGAGAGAGAGAGAGAGAGAGAGAGAGAGAGAGAGTAGTTGGAATGTGTCGATCGTTTTGCTGTAAGCGTGTTAACCAATTCACAGCCGAGAAAAGTGAACGCGATATAGCTGCAATGGACATAGATCCTCATGAGCCCCCGCGACGGCGGGGGCTCATGAGGATCTTTGCCTCTTGCTGACACCAATTTGTATCAGTGACCCATGGGTGGTCGTGGCTCTTCGGTCGTTCAATGAGCAAAGATCACAGAAGCACAATATACGGCAATGGTTAGTGAAGTGGTTAACGCAGCACTAGATGGAGAGTAACAAAACACTTTTAACCCTTATCATTTGGAATACACCAGTGTGTGAAATAAGTCTGAATAAAATAGTTCAAGGGTAGTGCCAGAATAGCTTGGCGCCTCTAGGCGCCAAGCTATTCTGGCACCACCCTTGAACTACAGCCATTCGGTCCATCCTTATCTGTAAGTACTATAATGTAGATTGCATATGGCAGTGTACAAATTTGAAGCCTTTAGCCTCAGTATCATATGGGTTAAACCGTTCAGTGACGAGACAATCTTAACGCCACCCAACTGCAAGAGATATAGATCCTCATGAGCCCGCGCAATTGCGGGGGTTCATGAGGATCTGTGCTTCTTGCTGACACCACTTTCAATCCACGTTCCTGGGGAAGCTCCGACATGTTGGTATTGAATGAGCAAAGAATGCGGACACGATCTACGTCAGCTGGCACTGAATGGGTTAACTCATTCGAGACGTACCGCCTACGGATACGCGGCGTAAGCCGCGTATCCGGAGGCGGCACGCCTCGAATGAGTTAATTTCTTACATTGCAATTACCATCACAAGGAAATGGTAACAGTTTTAGTAGAAAGAATAATCTCTGCTTTTGTACAAACTTACCTCCTTGAAGTCTTTGATGTTGAAGCGACTGTCCCATAAATACAGGCGAACCTCCACCAGTCTGGATGCTAAGGGGTACTTATAGTAGACTTCAACGGGCACCTCGGGCGGTGAGAATTCCCGGCCGCAGTCAGTGCACAAGTAACCACTGAAGTGGGCCGTCTGAATGTAAACAGCGTTGTTGTCAAAGTAGTAAACTCCAGCTGATTTCTTGAAATTTGTCTCTGCCACAGCCTTCTTCAAATCCCCCTTCTCTACAAAACGCAGCGGCTTATGGTAGAAACCCGCAGGCTGCTTTCTACGCCGGAAGCAGTACACCTTCAAGGATTCTTGCGAGACAGGCCCGTTCACGAAGTGAGGCAGGGTGATGCACATTGGCACTTGGGATTTGAATTTAGAAACAGAGGCACAGTACTCCACGACCGGACTGACGATGGATTCGTTCTCAGGGAGACTCAGGTGGTCGTGCACTCTGTCAAGATCCGTGCAGACTGCCCCATAGATTGTGACGTTGTTCCCCCGTAATACAAAACCCTCAGCAATTGTCAGGTAAACATCTGATTTTGGTCCCTGAAGAACACCGCCGTCGGCAGAGAAGTCGTTAAAGAAATGCCAGGACGGGCTGAACACGGGTATCTTGGGCGTTCCCTTGTGCAGGACGACGTTCTCATATGGTCTGGAGAGCTGATCGCCTTCGCTTTCTATTAATGAGCACATGGACTCCCCCAGGCCGCTGTCACGTTCCTCCGTTAATTCCTTCTCGTCCTGACGTTCGCTTGGTCCTTTTGTCGCTCTTTTGATCTCTTCATAGATGTTGCTTTCACACAGTCTCTGAGATCCTCTTCCAGATCTACGGAGTTCTGGGTTTATGTTCTCATAGCTGCCTTCTCCGTCAGTTTGAAATGCACCGTTGGAAAAACCCGATGTATTAGCTGACTTATTTTGGAGCCATTTCGGCTGGATGGGCTCAGTATATAAGGGCTCGTCTGCTGTCTCGCTCTTTGTTTGACGAGAATTTGATATCTGTTGAAAGAGAACGACTTTCGTACAAACAAGAAGGAATGCCAAACTTACAGTCAACATTCTGCCTCAACAGAAAGTCCAACAGGAAGGAATAGACCCAACCAACCACAGATGCAGAGCTAATTTTTGTACTGAAATTGAACTTATGACTTGAAATAAATCTAACCATTCAACCAGTTAACTCATTGTACCCCGACACACGACAGCAAGACATGGATCGAGCATGCTAGTTCAAGGGTGGTGCCAGAATAGCTTGGCGCCCATAGGCGCCAAGCTATTCTGGCACCACCCTTGAACTATCATGCTCGATCTGTCTATAAAAATACAAACTAAACTGATACAAGAAGCAAACAATCATTATCCGGCTGAAACAAGCATTTCGAAATCCAGACCAAAACAGTGACTGCCAAGCGTGTAAAATGCTCAGAAGAACTCAACAGAAAAAGAAACATGCTTAGAAATGTCAGCTACAACACAATGTTTTAATATTTCAATTTTTCAAAATAGACAAACAAGTATACAATTCAGTCGCTACTTATCTTGTGAGTGAAAAGAAGCCAAGTTGCCACTTTGTTTCTTCTAACTCACAAGATATGTAGCGACTAAACTGCATGCTTGTTTGTTCGTATATTTTAAAGATGCATTTCGATGCGTTAAAGAGCAGACGGAAGCAGTATCCACGAGCTGCTCCATAATCTGCGTTTCAATTTCACTTTTTTGTTTTGAATTTTGGACAATGGGTTTCTATACACAGCCTTGCCAGTGGTCGCAAATTGTGTTATGAAATCTTTGGTAATTTAACGCCAAAGAGTCTCGGCCGCCCAAGAAACATAAATACAAGTTGTGTCGCAACAGACATATATCAGAACATGGATACAAAATGGTGTCAGCAAGAGACATAGATCCTCATGCGCCCCCGCATCTGCGGGGGCGCATGAGAATCTATATCTCTTGCAGTGGAAAGTGTTCAGTTTGTCTTGGCAGTCAAGGGTTTAAGGGGAAAAGTTGATATAGTGCCTTACAATAGCAGTGGGGTCTTTAGTGTAGCGCGTGACTTTGTCATGGCCTTCTTGGATCTCCTGATCTGTCGGGATTATAAGAATATTTCCGTGCACAGGTATTGCATTCTTTGGTCTTGCTGATGGTGCAGTCTCTTCCTCCACCGTCTCCTGCACATGATGACAAAAGCAGAATGGGCACTAAAAAATATGCACACCTGGAATACTAGCTCTAGACAGTAAAACACAGAAGATTAGAAGGAACAGAAAATGCGCGACCTGTCGGATCTGAGATCTGTTCACCAGACTGGCCCTTACTCGCACTATCAATGATAAAAGGATCTAGTAAAAGGTCATTTATTTTGTCAAGTCTTGTATTTTTACAGTGTTCTCTAAGATTGCAAAGTTACACCAAGAACTGAATTAGTGTCTTTCTTGTGAAATGAACCCAGTGGTACTTTTTATTATTATTATTATTTGATTTTGCAATGTACAAATTGTGAAACGAACCCAGGGGTACTTTTTTCCTAACAATGTACCCATTGTTTCTCTGCGAAACACAGTTGATACGTGTTCTTTGTGTTTCCAGAAACGTATTTTTGTGTTGCCATAAACGTCGTGTTCTTTGTGTTCCCAGAAATGGCGTGTTCTTTGTGTTTCCTGGAACGTCACATTTTTTTGTGTTTCCAGAAACGTCAAGTTCTTTGTGTTTCCAGAAACGTGTTCTTTGGGTTTCCAGAAACGTCTTGTTCTATATGTTTCCAGAAACGTCGTGTTCTTCTTTTCAGAAACGTCGTGTTCCTGTGTTTTTGTGTTTGCCCCAAAATTTGAACCTTTTTTTTAATACAAAATAATATTATCAAATATATACCATACCTTACGTGCAGCTGTGTTTGAAGCTAGATCGCCAATAGACAACACTTGTTCAGGAGCATCACGCTTATGTAGCCTACGCTGACGACGACGACATAGTAGCAGTGTCGTGATTGCCACTAGAACGAACACTCCACCGACAGAAACGCCTACGACGAGAGTTGTCCTTTTGATGCACTTGCCCAAAAGACCACCTGCCCAGTCATACCCTTGTGCACAGGAGGTGCATTTATCGGGGCCAATTCCTGTACAGCCCGAGCAGGCGACATCACACGGCAGGCATGAAGTTTGGTAGAGCTGCTGAAGGTCGAGTTGGACATCAATGCTGACGACGCGGTTTTCTGAGGACACATGGAATGTAAGTATTGCCACGGTCACAAAAACAGCAAGGATATAGAAATGCGATATGTGAGCATAACCCATTCAGCCCTGATGCACCACGGCAGGAGATGGGACGACCATGATAATTCAAGGGTAGTGCCAGCTAATCTGGCACTGGCCTTGAATTATCATGGTCGATCCATCTCCTGCAACAGGTGCTTAGTCGTTAGATGACGCCTCCAAAATTTGGGAAATACGTGCGTGGGGTTGAATGAGATACCGTGTGCGCGGGTGAGAGTGCCAATATCGTACATTACATTCAGTACATTTCTTTTACGGCTACTGTAGCACTCAAACTATCTTGCAAGACAACATTCAGTACATTTCTTTCACGGCTATTGTAGCACTCAAACTATCTTGCAAGACAACATTCAGTACATTTCTTTCACGGCGTACTGTAGCACTCAAACTATCTCGCAAGACAACATTCAGTACATTTCC
>BTPG01000006.1:78585277-78592777 GCA_036245525.1 Semisulcospira habei | reverse complement strand
ACACTCTCGAAAAATCACTTTGGACATTCGGATAGTCTGGACCGTTAATATGGCACAAGCCATATCAAAATGTCCATTGTTGAGGAAAATGAAAATGGTTAAACGTTTAGGGCTTAACGTGCATCTTTTGTCACCACGAAGGTGATATCAAAGACGAGGCCCCGAATAGGTACAAATTTTGACTCCACCGTGGCTCGAACCCACGACCTTACGCTCGAGAATCTGGCGCTCCACCAGTACGGTGTGAGCCAACCCGGTCCCCGAGAAAAGACAGATTTTCATGGTATAACGATGTAAATCTAGCTTTTCTTCGAGATGGAGACACTGGCTTTCGCCAAATAAGGGCAGTATTCGTACGTGTCACGTCACGACCCAGTCAGACCCACATGATCGTTACGTAACCGATAACCTTTTAATTCCTTCCCTGCTACTGGACGCAAAAGTAACAAAAGTCACAACCGTTAGAGGGACGTGGACACAAAAAGTTCTATTCAAGAGGCATAGATTCTCATGAGCCCCCGCTGTCGCGGGGGCTCATGAGGATCTATGCCTCTTGCAGTTGGATGTTTCGTTTTCGTTAGAGACAACTAACACGTGTAGTAGGAAAATAGCACGAAGGTTCCATGACCTCTTAATAAGCAGGGATAGGTCGATTCTTGCGGCACCTAAGAAGTCATCGATTATGCAACGGCTGGGCCTATCTAAAACAGAACCAAAAGAAAACAACAACAAAAACGACAACACCATACACAACATCAAACCATGCAAGAACAGCAACAACAAATTAATAGCAACAATAACAAAACCACCACCACCAACAACAAAACACTACCAACAACACAATATTAATAATACCTCAGCAACTGAAGCCAGCGGACAAAGAGCGATGAAGAGGAAGAAAATCCGCAGCAGCTCCATGTTCACACCGCCCGTTTCCCTCTGCCTTTGTTATGTGGATGCAATGATGCACTCTTATAATAACGACTAATTACCTTCCATCAGTTTCCTTGTGCCACGCAATTGGCTGACAATGCTGGCCTATAATATCATTGATACATGCACGAGACCAGCTTAAACCAGAGTGAACAGACCCCCGGAGGCTGCAAGCAGTGACAAAGAGTAGTATAAAAAAAAGTCATTAAAAATCATTAAAACAATGTACTAGTTTATTTGTCACCTACCGTTTATGTTTCTCTTGAAAGAAAACAAGCACAAAAAGTATGTGATATACATTTTATTGCTAGTTCGTAAATTACGCAAACACGCACAGTAATTTGTGTTACGCCTTATTGATCAACGTTATAAGTAAGAGAAGTAACTTGTGCATGGTTTTTCACGTTAATTTTGACTACTGCATGCTGTCAATACATTAATAATTCAGCCATTCACGTGCAAAAGGATATCTGTGGTACTGGGTTGAATATGTGCTCCCGTCAATGCACCCAAGTACTGGCCGTTTGTGCAAAGTTGCCGCTTTTGTTTTGTTTTGTTTGTGGCAAATAACTTTCTGAACGTAGATGATTACAAGAGAGCTCTAACAAGAAAATGTTACCACCAAACTTAGCCCGTTTCATGTTAATTTAGTTTTAGTCTTGACAACAATGGTTTAGCCTCTGCCTACGGGAAATTTTGGACAAACTTGCAAAAATATAATCTGATTAGTCCCAACTGAAACACACTGACACGTATCTATTCTGTAAAATTCGCGATCTTTCTTTCATGCCTTCAACAGTTTGATCTTGAAAGGCGGTTTAACATACATCTTTTCCCATCCTGTTGCGCAGGGTCTAGAACTCCTTTGGAGCTCTAGGTCCTGTGCAACAGGACGGGGAGTTCCAGCTTTTTGTTTGGGACCTTTAAGCTGACATAACAGGTCTTCTGATTCCCAAGATCTGAATTCCCAGTGGCTGAACTATCAAAAAGTGAAAGGGGTAGGGTGGGGGTGAGGATGAGGGGAAGGGGCTTACCAAGCACGCAAGGGGGGAGGGGGAGGGACTTTGGTATAGCATTTTAAATAGTTGTGGGGGGGGGGGTGTAGGGGGAAGACCTAGGACGGCCCCCCACCCTTACCACCTGCCCCCCCCCCCCCCCCCGAAATCCGCCCTTTCCTAATTCAGATGATATCGTCTTTCACTTCACATCAGCGATCGACATTATTATAAGAGTGCATCAACCAGGCCAAATCCGAACTTGCTCACCACCCCTCTCAAAATAAAAGCTTATATTTTCGCGTTTGATGTTTTCGAGGCTGAACGATGGCCTGGCCGCCCCGACTGCGCTCTGCTTGAATTTCGCCTGCCCTCCCATCGCCTTGCCGTATTTTTTTTCCTGTTCCATTCCAAACAGAGGAGAATGGTTGTCAGACGCTGTCCTATGATACTGAGGAGCGAACTGTATTTAATATATAATTATTTTGAATTTTCATGGAATAAAAAAGAATAATAAACAACATTGCAATGTAAGAGCTATTTTGTAAATAACCGTACCCTTATATATATATATATATATATATATATATATATATAATATATATATATATATATATATATATATATATATATAATATATATATATATATATATATATATATATATATATATATATATATATATATATATTGCCTAGGTGTTGCCTTTTTAAAATTAGTCTGTCTTCTTCTACTGGAACACCTCATAAAGCTTTAGGGATACAATCCGCGCTGTGCTGGCGGTGCTACCAGTAAATTATGTAGGCGGCTTCTAGTACACGCGTTGTGTTTGCAATTTCAGGTTACGCCGTATGCCTACCTGAAGAGCCCCCCCCCCCCCCCCCCCCCCTTGGGGCGAAACCGGTCATAGGCGGCAAAAATTTTAAATCTTCTCAGCAGGTCCAATATCCGTTTGGGAATATTTTCTAGCATCCCCCCTCGAAGGGGGGAGGGACTGGATATTCTCCAGCGGATGCCGGGCGCCTGGGGGTAGTCACTACTGCTTTATATAGTAGGTGTTCAGTGGAAGGCTCAAAAGATCTAATAAGCGATGCAGTCACAAAAGGGCAGATGATGTCCTGATGACACAATGCAAGCTTACCAGCCTGCAATTCCATGGCATTAGCACAGCATTCCCCAGAACTGAATGAAAAATTACGTCCCTTGGAGTTAATCTGATCCAGTGCATTTTTGGGCTTTGGGCGACGCCTTTGTTATAAGTATAGAATGTATATATATATATATATATATATATATATATATATATATATATATATATATAATATATATATATATATATATATATATATATATATATATATATATATATATATATATATATATATATATTTGTTTTCCTCCCTACGTCACACGACCAGTCACTTTAGCGCAAACTGTACCATGTGACCGTGATATAAAAACCAATGTAGCGAAAAATGGCGGACGTTTTATAACCCTCTCGATGACGCGTTAGGACCTCGTTTTCGAGTCTTGACAGCAACTCGGTTCGACAAAATAGCAGAAAAAAACGCACTAAAGTAGTCCTATTTGACGTAATACACATCCTCTGCCTTATTTTGTACGACGTGAGGAGCCAACTTAAACAATATTTCACCACTAATTACACAGCGCAAACAGCAAAAGCCTTCGCCAAATCCATCTCATCGCCATGCACCGAGACATTTTCAAAGTTCGGGAAACCACGGAACAAAAATAGCTTCCGAGTTTTTTTTTTTTAACCAATCAGACAGCAATCCTTGCAAACCGGCAACACACTGTCGTCTGCTCAGCCACCAACATGCCACAATTTCACCAAAGCACAGAGCAACAAATTCAAGAACTAAAACGGAAATACACACCCAGCAACACTATACACAAAGCACGCTATTGCCAAAGTTCTCTCTTCACGTCACTCAATGCGGGACTATCTGAAGAAAAACATCTCACGAAAGTTCGAAGACTATCTGACATCATGTCAACGCTGTAAAATAAAATCTTACCTTAAAGTCCATCTCATCACTAGTCCTGTTGTTAACAACGAGCGTTTTTTTTGGTATTCCTTTTTCCAGATATCCCAACACACATGACACTTTAGGATATAACAACGACAATCTGCTGCACACTCGAAGCATTCCCTTCAGTCATCTTGAATCTAAAACTGAGCACGAGGCACCATGCTAACTTGCACAAGCTGTCACATCGGACAGTGGTCAAATGCCGATCGCTTCATCAAAAAATTCTTAATTTTTCTGAAGCACACAGCAGTCAAGAAGCACTGTCACTGCCATACTGTAACGACCTTTTGTAGACATTGCAGCTTGAATCATTCTTTACACAAGCCAAGATTAGTAGCTTTTTACTTGCGAAACTTGCGCTTCTGACACGGAATCATGTTACGTCACACTCTGGGAATCCCCGGCAGAACATGTATATTCAATGGTGTCACCTATCCGTCACAGAAGCGGCCGTCTTCATAAACCGGATTTTTTCTAAACAATAAACGGAGGAAGGAAAACAAATACGTTATTGGTCGGAGGGGTTCGCTACACGGACCTTTGTAGGCCTGAGGGAGGTCAAAGGAATGATTCCTTTGACCTCCCGAAGGCCTACAAAGGTCCGTGTAGCGAACACCTCCGACCAATAACTTATAATATATATATATATATATATATATATATATATATATATATAATATATATATATATATATATATATATATATATATATATATATATATATATATATATAATATATATATATATATATATATATATATATATATATATATATATATATTATAAGTTTGTTTTCCACCCTACGTCACACGACCAGTCACTTTAGCGCAAACGTACCATGTGACCGTGATATAAAAACCCCTGTAGCGAGAAATGGCGGACGTTTTGTAGCCCTCTCGATGACGCATCTTGGAAGCCAGTTTTGTTCTACAAAAGATCGCCAAACATTCTAAAGTACAAAATTACTTATTGTTGTTCAAAACAACAAGCACACTCAGTACTGGAGACGGTAACGTCATGACATGTTTTAAATTACGTCATACGTCATACGTTTATTATGTATAAAGGTATATTCCTTTGACGTCAGTCATGTCTGGCGTGATCCAGGTCGCAAGATGTCTTCTTGATTTCTTTTACGAAAATAGTGGAGGAATGAAAACAAATACGTTATTAGTCGGAGGGGTTGGCTGCACGGACCCTTGTAGGCCTTCGGGAGGTCAAAGGAACCATCGTACCCCTCATACCTTCGGCCTTCGGGGTACAATGTTTCCTTTGATCTCCCTCAGGCCTACAAGGGTCCGTGTAGCGAACCCCTCCGACCAATAACTGATAATATTCTTTACTTTTAACAAAGGCGTCGCCCAAAGCCAAAAAATACACTCAATCAGATTAGCTCCAAGGGACGTAATTTTTTTTATTTAATTCTGAGAATGCTGTGCTAATGCCATGGAATTACAGGCTGGTAAGCTTGCATTGTGTCATCAGGACATCAGCTGCCCTTATTGTGACTGCATCACACACTAGTTCCAGAAATGAGAGGGTAGTGGGAGAGAAGGAATGACAGGCCTATCATTTTGAGCCTTCCACTGAACACCTACTACATAAAGCAGTAATAATAATAATAATAATAATAATAATAATAATAATTACGGTATTTATAATGCGCTTATCTTATAATAATTATAACTCTAAGAGCGCACTCACAACTCGCACACGCATGCGCACGCTTTAGACAATGACTCACGTACCACAAATAGTGAAAATACATTACGACGGTCAGCTTGGGGTGGGGAGTGTGGTGATATAGGGCTAAAACTGTTGAAAAAGGTGAGTTTTAAGGGCGGACTGGAAGGAGGAGGACAGAGAGTGTTTCTGACGGAGAGAGAGTGGGAGAGTGTTCCAGGTGGATGGACCGTATACTGAGAAGGAGCGGGGGCCGAAAGTGCTGAGTTTGGTGCGGGGGATGAGGAGGTGGAGAGGGTCGGAAGCGGAGCGGAGGGAGCGGGAAGGAGTGTAGGGGTGAAGTAAGTTGGAGAGATAGGTAGGAGCGTAGTTGTTCATGGATTTGTAGCTAACGACATGTTGAACAAGTGAACACTTCTTGTTGTTGATGTCACTTTTGTGATTTGCCCAACGCAGCTTAAGATTACAAGTAGACCCAATGTACATGGCGGTTGTATGACACGAGCACTGGATAACATACCCAACATTTGGTGTTGTACACGTCAAGTTCTGCCGTATATGCCACCGTCGTCCATCCCATGGAGATTTAAACTCTTGGACATCGATGGCGTGTGCACACGTATCACAACGCTTGGCCGAGCAAGGGTAAAACCCAGGCTTGGGATGAGGACCATGTTGGACAAAGCGTCTGGGGACTGTGGGTTTATACAGTTCACCTAAGTTTTTACGGCGCCTGTCTGCTGAAATGATCATATTCCTGGGGAAAATATCTTCATTCTCCGAATTAGAATAGAGAATGGAGATATCATTCCGAAGAATTGCTGATTTAGACGGGAGGCGAGGATCATAAGTCGTCACCCAGGCCAGTTTTTTACCTTATTATTATATAAGATATATAATATGAATAAGATATATAATATTATATGCATTTGCACTGCGGTCGTATTTACATGTCATCAATATTAAGCTCTGGCTGCCAGTGGACGCAGACAATTGTTTCTAAATTCTTTCTTATTTCAGCGCCAGCCTTCCAAGAAACATTGTTACAAAGCAAAGTGGTGTCAGCAAGAAGCATAGATCCTCATGAGCCCTCCAACGGTGGGGGCGCATTAGAATTTATGTCTCCTGCAGCTAATTTGTGTTGACTTTGACGGGATTATCAATCTGTGGCTGTCCGTACCACATTTTGTTCGACTAAAAGCACCCGTACCAATAGTCACTGAGGTGGCTCATCTGTTACATCCCGAGGGGGTTCCAACTTTTTGCTTGGTATCTTTAATCTATTTGGCCCCAACGCCCTACAGCAGGTGATGGATCGACCATGATAATTCAAGGGTAGTGCCAGATTAGCTTGGCGCCTTTCAGGCGCCATTCTAATCTGGCACTACCCTTAAATTATCACGGTCAATCCATCTCCTGGAAATGGTATTTAATTGTTAAGTCAGTGACGCCTCTAAAATTTGAGAAATGCCGCCTTGGGGTTAAATGGGTTAACCTGAGAAAGATGGTGCTCAGTAAGCTAACCTTGCTTCCAGTGGCCGAAAAATCAAAAGCCGGAAATTTACCGGTCGTGAAAGAACAAGTGACTGAGGTTCTTCATGGTGTTTAGATTGCACCTTGCAGACAACCTTGTGCCAACCTCAGACCCCAATAATGGCAATGTTACCCGTCGTGGGTATTTACACATCCATTGTAGCGGTGTGTGTGTGTGTGTGTGTGTGTGTGTGTGTGTGTGCGTTGGGGTGGGGTGGGGGGTTAGTGGCGGTAGGAAGGTGGAGTTGGGTGTAGGCGCGTTAAGCGGGTGTGAGGACTTCTTGCATCTGCTCACCGCAGCCG
>BTPG01000006.1:78567777-78580277 GCA_036245525.1 Semisulcospira habei | reverse complement strand
GGTCGGTCCATCTCTTGCAACTGGTACATAGAGACACCACCACATCTCTATGGGTTAAAGTGAAGTGTACACTACTTGTGGCGTAGACCCCAAAAGCAGTCAGTCATTCAGTTCTGGGGAGTACATCGGCCAGCGTTACAGGTGGTATATAGTTAACACGTTCAGTACCAACGTCTAGAAATGATGCACTGCTCATTGTTTGACACAGAGTACCCTATTCTGAAATATCGCACTGCTTGCTGAACCAGCAAGTCTCACTTGTCAAGGCGTGAAAGTAATCCCGGTCGGAATATGTGTGCGAGCATGTGTGTGTGTGTGTGTGTGTGTGTGTGTGTGTGTGTGTGTGTGTGTGTGTGTGAGTGTGAGAGTGAGTCTTGTGTGTGTGTGTGTGTGTGTGTGTGTGCATGTGTGCGTACACCAAATGACTAAAATGGGTTACTTTCTTTACCATCCTTATGCAATCTGGGTCTGTGTAAAATTCTGGGTGGCCAGATCAGACACCCATTTTTTCTGAGGGTTGTTTCTGTATTATCTTTCATTCAAAATTCAGAAAAAAAATATCAAAATACGATGTGCCCATTTTAACAGATTTACTTCATCGTTGTGTTTCAGGGATGCCCTGGGCCTGTGTGTGGACACGGAAGCGGCCGGAGTGTTTTCAGATCAATTTGATTGGTCCAACACCGATGAACGGAGTTGCTTCCCTTGCTTAAACGTCTTTCGTCTCCAACGGACGCACCGGTCATTCTCTCGCATTTGCAGAGGTACTTTATGCAATATTTCTTAGTTAAGAGCACGCCCAGATGTACTTGTTCAGTGCAGTTATTTAACTGAGAGATGCCTCCAATCCCCGTACCCGTTTGGCCCAGAAAAATAAGGCGTCTGCTTTCAAACGTGTCTTCGGCCTCTCGGCCGCACCGGGCCTGACCGTTGAGTCTTGTAGTAAATGATAATAGAACCCCACGATTTTAACAAAAGCTTTCTTCTTCAATGAAAGGAATTCGTTCAATAACCCCATTACAAGGTCAATCTGCCACGCGATTTTGTTTCTTCTTTCTTTTTTTTCTGACGTGTTAACTTGCCACATGCATGCACAGTATCAGTTGACTTTTTTTTTTAAAAAACAAAAATGGCGCCAGATTTCAATCCTCGTTCGCAAAACTGCCTCGCGATTCGAAGAACGAACGTCCACAAACAGGTCTCGTTTAGGAATGTGCAACTGAAGTATCGCTTTTTACTGTATTGCCAGTTTTTAGTTCTCAGGGTCACCCTGGTCAGCCCCACAGGGTGGGTTTTTCTCTCAATTCTGGGGCATGCATGTGTTTCTGTCTACCCTTTGTCCATTCACCTGTATAAATTTGCCTTTTTAAAACTCTCCCTACTGTCTGCACTGCCTGTAGCTCTTGATATTGGATGTGTGTTGCTAAATGGTCTTAGCTTTATGTCTTGGCCCCATGTGTTAGGTTTATTTAACTCATTCTACCCCAGACACACCACGGCAGGATAAGGATCCACCATGATAGTTCAAGGGTGATGCCAGAATAGCTTGGCGCCTACGGGCGCCAAGCTATTCTGGCATCTCCCTTGAACTATCATGGTCGATCTGTGCCCTGCACTGCAATGCAGTCTTGAGAGGACAGGGGCAAAATTTAAGGATTTTGGTGTTGGGGTAGAATGAGTTAACGTATTTGACCGGCAGGCGACATACATGGCAATGTTCTGTTTAGGTGGGTTTTTTTTCACAAGCAGTGCAGGCACGTCCTGAGAAAGCCTAGTGGCTGTCGGGACGTTAAGCAATGTACAATCAATCTGATTCAAAATGTCAGTTGGTTTACATGGTTGTATTGGACATGTTCTCAGCAACACCATTTTGGTCACACCGGCTCAGGACTTTCTGGCACACACCCAGCGCCGGATGGCAGCAGGATGTCCAAACCCATCGGGATCTATGCTGCAGAATCATGGCCCCCCAGCCTCTGCCACAGAGGGTGCGTCTGGTAGGAGGGTGCATGGACGGCAGCGGAATGCTCCCAATTACAAACTGGTAAGTAAAGTGATTCTATGATCATCTTCATTTTATTGGCTGGCGTGCGTGCGAAGCAAAAGTGAGTTTATGTTCTGGGCCACTGGTCGTCCGTCCGTCGTCCATGGTAAACTTTAACTCATTCTACCCCAACACCAAAATCCTTAAATTTTGCCCCTGTCCTCTCAAGACCGCATTGCAGCGCAGGACACAGATCGACCATGATAGTTCAAGGGTGATGCCAGAATAGCTTGGCGCCCGTAGGCGCCAAGCTGTTCTGGCATCACCTTTGAACTATCATGGTCGATCCTTATCCCAGGGTGGGATTCTTCCGCGTTTCCGCGGATTTCCGTGGAAATTCTTTCACAATTCCGCTGAAGCATATTTATTTTCCGCGTCTAATAACAACAAAAAAGACGAGAAAAAAAAAAATCTTCTTAAATGGCAAAAAAATCTCAAATGGGTTGGATTTGTATGTAGTTTGGTTCACTATCGCCCGACACTTCCGGTAGCTTTAGGTCGCAGTGGAAAATGGCGGTGAAAAAGGATATTGTCCAAGACAGAGTGCCGTTTAGTGTGCATCTGAACATAAACTGGTACGCACATTCCATTTTTATACTGCAGATCAGGAGTGTCATAACAAAGTCCATTTTCGGGTGTGTTTGGTCTCGCTCCCCCTGTCGGTTTTTGGATACTTTGGCGAACGGTGGACACGCGTGCCTATCCCCCCCCCCCCCCCCCCCCTGTCGTTTGATTTTTCGGCCGCTGAAAATGAAGGACATGAAACCCCCCCCCCCCCCCCCCCCCACCAATGTCGTTTGATTTTCCGCGTTTTCTTTCTTACTAGAATCCCACCCCTGTTATCCTGCTGTGGTGTGTCTGGGGGTAGAATGAGTTAACGGTGGCATTTTCTCGGAGACTATTCAAGCCACATTCTTCAAGCTTGGCCCAAGGATACTTTGTGGCAAGACCTTTTTAAACATGCCAATTTGAGTGACCTCTCTCAAAGGGTCACGCAGGGTTGACAAATGTGTGAAAACTGCTTGCATTTTCAGAAAACGTGGATTTTGACTGCTGCAGAAGCCAGCCCTCGTCACCGAGGTCACACATATGTAAATCGGTCATACACGGGATTACTCTTTTTATTCTTGTGCAAGGCCCCTTTAAACCAAAATTGGGCTGTTTCTGTTTCTAATGCAGCTTTGGTTTTAATCTTTCTTTCTTTCTTTCTCCAGTTGGCAAATGGCGCCTGGGATGGACCCGAGACTGAGAGCAGTGCCAGCGCATCGCAATACGAGGGCAGTGATGACGAGGAGTTTGTTCCTGGCTCGAGCTCACCGGATTCAGAGGGTGTGTCGGCATCAATTGCTGGGATCTCGGACATAGACAGTATTGTATCGACTATGTTAGATTTCATCAAAGTGGCAGGTTTGGGGTGGCCAGGTGTTGGTGACGCTAGTACCAGCAAGGTGCAGTGTGCGTTAGGGGGTGGCAATGAGAATGTGGATAGGCAGGAGGAACATGATGCTGGAAAGAGTGGGGAAAGAGCACTTACAGAAGAAACAGGTGTGCACGTGTCGCAGAGAGGGAAAGGAAAGTACAAATGGGACAAGAAACATGCATGCAAATTGTGTGGCAAGCTTGTCTTGAAAATGAGCACGCACTTACAAGATGTCCATGCAGATGAGGCTGACGTTGCTAAAATTTTGTCGATGAAAAAAGGGACCAAGCAGAGACGTCGAGCATGGATCAGACTACAAGATGAGGGTGATTACATGCATAACGTTGCTGTTCTTGAAAACAAATCCGGATGTTTGATTCCTAAGTATCGCACCAAAACTAGTAAGGTAGACGACCTTCTCGCCTGTAGCCATTGCAAAGGGCTCTATCAAAAAAAGCTGATCTCTGTACACTCAAAACGTTGCTGTCAGAAGCCAGGAGGGTTTCAGATCACTCGGCGAGGGGACGCCGCTCGCCGTGGTCGGCTCATGCTTCCAATACCCTTAGACGTTGAATTTTCCTTCTACCACAAGGTCTTGGCTACCCAGAGAGATGATGAGATAAGCCGTCTCATCAGAACTGACCCCTTGCTTCTTGAGTATGGAAAGAGATTATTTGACCGCAGGGACATTGAAGAACACACGGCTGGACAAATCAGCTCCAGGATGCGGGAGTTAGGGAGACTGTTAAAGATTATCAGAGTGAGGTCAGAAATGAAAATCGCAAGTTTAAATGCTGTGATCAATTCAGCTAGCTTTGATCATGTTGTCCTGGCTGTAAAAGAGCTAGCAGATTTTGATGAGGACACACATCAGTTCAAAAAAGGCAATCTCGCAATGCGCATAGGCCATGCTTTGAAAAAGTGTTCACAGATCAAACAGTCACAGGCATCCAAACAGCTTGGACAGGGTTCAGACGACAGGTGGCGACAGGAGCTCTCTGAGGCGCAGCGGTTTGACTCTGTCTTCAACGGGGACTGGTATGATTGTGTGTCCGCTACAGCAGCCCAGTCGGTCGGGAAAATGACCATGAACAAACCCAAGCTGATCCCATCATGTGAAGATGTGAGGAAGGTCCAACAGCTTCTTGAGACAAGGATGGTTTCGGAAGATTATCCGACAGTGGTTAAAGCAACTCTTTGTGCTGTATCACTTTTCAACCGAAAACGAGGGGGAGAAGTTCAGAGAATGAAGGTGTCAGACTTCCAGAATGCTAAGATTGGATCGATCACCAATCAAGATATCTTGAAAGGTCTCACAGAGGTTGAGAAGAAAATGGTGAATCATTTTCAGCGAGTGGAAATCAGAGGCAAGTTTAATAGGAGTGTTCCCGTTTTGCTGACGAAGAAGATGATGACAACTGTGGACAGAATCCTTCAAATGAGGCAATCGGTGCCAGCTCTCGCTGATTCCCAGTACATCTTTGCCACACCTTCTGGTCAGAGGCCTTACAGAGGCCATGATGTTCTGAAGGCCCATGCCCTAGAAGCAGGGGTGTCATACCCAGCCATGTTCACATTTACTCAGTTGCGGAAGCAGGTTGCAACTTTGGCTCAGTCAATGGCCATCTCGGAGTTAGACCAGGATCAGCTGGCAGATTTCCTTGGCCATGATATTCGGATACATCGCCATATCTACCGCCAACCTCAAGACGTCCTTCAAAAGGCAAAAGTGGCAAAGATTCTTCTGTCAGTTAACAATGGGATGACAGATTTTGAGAGTTGCATTAGAGCTGAGCTGGGCGATGATGAAGAGATTGACTTTGACAATGAAGACGCATCAGAAACTGGCAGAGAGGTCTCGGGGGGAACAGCACCTGTGAATGAAGCAAGTAGCAAGTCAGCAACACAGGAATCGATGAGCATGACGGAGAAAAGACGTCCAGAGCCTGATGACAATCTAGATAGTTTTGATGATGACAGTACTGCGTCAGCTCCTGTTCGAAAGAAAGCTAGATTTACAAGAAAACCATGGGGGGAAGCTGAAGAGAAAGCTGTTCAAACTCGTTTCAAGACACACCTCGTCATGAACAAACTTCCTGGAAAGGCCGAGATACAGTATGCAATGGCGCTGGAACCTGCACTTAGACATAGGCGCTGGACAAACATTAAGGATTACGTCCGCAACAGACTGAAAAAGTTACAAAAGAAATGAATTGAGCCGCCACTCGCAGCATTTTCGATTTCATACAGATTTATTACATCAGTGTTATTATTGGGGTGGTTTCAGCATGTATAGCCTGCTTTTTTTTTTTTTTTTTTTTTATCTGATGGACGCCTGGATCATTTGTGACCCTCTCTCTCACAAAATCAGTCTTAAGAACTCGCATTTTGGATGTTTTGACATATATGCATTTATGAAAACTACAGTGTTTGCTGATTACTGTGATATATGACTGTATGCTGTAGTGCAAAAATTGTAAAAGCTGTTCTTAAGTGTTTAAAGTTGTTAAAGCCTCCGGCGGCCATTTTGAGAAAACAGCCTGTGAAGTTTCTGTGTGCAGCATAATTGGGGCCAAGGGCAGACTTTTAAAATCATTTTTTACCTATTTAATGGCATTTTTCATGATAAAGATTTTAACCATACGATACTTTGGTGTATGTAGAATACATTTCTCCCAAAAAGTGAAAATGCCCCAGATTGACCCCCCACCACATATTATTGCGTGTAGTGCTGATTGGCTCGCTGCGAGTTAAGACTGGTTTCGTGAGAAAGGGTCACATTTTGTATACTGTATAACCTTTGGATTTGCAAAACGAAACAGCCGGCTGGGGACAAAAGACAATATAATAAGATAAGAAAACCATTGACAATGTAAAAATTGATTACAAGAGTGTTATTGGGGGGGGGGGGGGGGGGGCGGATCATTTTGTAATATACTGCATGCCATTTTAAAAACTCTGCAAATGAAAGAATGGTTGGTTGTACTGCCATACCATTTTGCAAATGAAAGAATGGCTGGTTGTTTGTTGGAGACGAAAGACGTTAAATAAAGGCTGAAGTTTCAAGTGATTTCTTATGTTGTCAGTTAGTTAATTAATGTCAGTGTTCTGTTCTGTCATTTTAACTCGTTCTACCCCAAGATCGGAATCCCCAAATGTTGACGTCGTCTTCAGAAGACTGCGTTGCAGCGCAGGACACAGATCCACCATGATAGTTCAAGGGTGATGCCAGAATAGCTTGGCGCCCATAGGCGCCAAGCTATTCTGGCATCACCCTTGAACTATCATGGTGGATCTTTATTTTGCTGTGGTGTGTCTGGGGTAGAATAAGTTGAGCCCAATGTTGAAGTCGTCTTCAGAAGACTGCGTTGCAGTGCAGGACACGGATCCACCATGATGGTTCAAGGGTGATGCCAGAATAGCTTGGCGCCCATAGGCACCAAGCTATTCTGGCATCACCCTTGAACTATCATGGTGGATCTTTATTTTGCTGTGGTGTGTCTGGGGTAGAATAAGTTAAGCCCAAATGTTGAAGTCGTCTTCAGAAGACTGCGTTGCAGTGCAGGACACAGATCCACCACGATAGTTCAAGGGTGATGCTAGAATAGCTTGGTGCCCATAGGCGCCAAGCTATTCTGGCATCACCCTTGAACTATCGTGGTGGATCTTAAATTTTGCTGGGGTAGAATAAGTTAAGTGTTCGTTTCTTCGTCTGGGTCTTTTTCTATCTTTGATATTTTTCCACACTTTTTGACCCGCATCATAGTCATACTGAGGCTAATAGCTTCAAATCTGTTCACTGCCATAATTCTATGCAAGCTACATTACAGTACTTACAGATGAGGACATAGACCAATGGCTTTAGTTCAAGGGTGGTGCCACAATAGCTTGGCGCCTAGAGGCACCAAGCTATTCTGGCACTAACCCTTGGACTATTTCAGTTACACTAGTTGCACACACTGGTGTATTCCGAATGATAAGGGTTAATATTCAAAATGCTCTGTTGCTGTTTGTCTGAAACTCCAGAGTACCCCAAAACGCACAAAAAAAGTCCTTTAATTTCCAGAATACATTATGTTGATTCTCACATCAATGCCATGATAAACTGTTTTGCTTCAAAAGGACAAAACGCAGCAATGTTTAAACGATTTCCTCTGTAAAAATCATAATCGAAAGGTTTCGGGCCAGTGTTTATTGAATTTTGCACCATACTATGTAAAGAATGTTAAAGCACACATACACATTTAAGTTGGGAAAAAAAAATTAATGTGAAAAAGAAGTATTCCATGAACTTGACCTTATTACAGACGCCTACTGTTGTGAAGACACCCATTTTGACTGTAATGCCAGTTTCATTTGTGTGAGAGAGACACCCACCCACTTTATTGGCAGAAACCCATTTTTTCGGCATCTAGTGGCTCTGTTTCTAGAAAATGTCTATTTTATTTTAAGTTATAGAGCTTAGTTATAATGTGAGTTCTAAACATTCGCATCAATTCCAGAGCCCTAGAATAAATAGAAATATGGGAACCCATTTTCACATGAAATGCTAGGTAACCCACTCTGATGGTTGCGTCTCCCTGTGTGAGCACACATGTGTATGGGAAGTTTGACCATAATTATTGAAGAGTATAGTGCCAGGTTAGTAGGTTGGCACATGAAGCCAATATGGCTCTATCCATGCAGGGGTTTTATATTTGTGTGAGGGAGTAAATTGCTTTTTGTTGCAAAAAGAGGAAAAAATGTTTTGGTTGTGTTTTTGTTGCAGGGTCAAACTTGTTGGGGTCATGTCTAGTGGTTGTTTTAGGTTCCATCATCATTTGTGCGCATTTTCCAGTAATTCATGTATTTTTTTGCGTGACGTACACAGGCACAAAAGTTTGTTCTGATAATTTGAATTGTAAGTGCGATCTACAAAAGTGTATTTCAGTTTTAAACTAGATGTTAACAATAATTATTATTGTAGGTTCAGCCATCAGTATTCATGCGCGCGATGACGTGCACAGGCAGAAAAGTTTGTTCTGATAATTTGAACTCTCAAGTGCAATCTACAAAAGTGTCTTTCAGTTTTTAACCCTCTAGGCACCAAGCTATTCTGGCACTAACCCTTGGACTATTTCAGTTACACTAGTTGCACACACTGGTGTATTCCGAATGATAAGGGTTAATATTCAAAATGCTCTGTTGCTGTTTGTCTGAAACTCCAGAGTACCCCAAAACGCACAAAAAAAGTCCTTTAATTTCCAGAATACATTATGTTGATTCTCACATCAATGCCATGATAAACTGTTTTGCTTCAAAAGGACAAAACGCAGCAATGTTTAAACGATTTCCTCTGTAAAAATCATAATCGAAAGGTTTCGGGCCAGTGTTTATTGAATTTTGCACCATACTATGTAAAGAATGTTAAAGCACACATACACATTTAAGTTGGGAAAAAAAAATTAATGTGAAAAAGAAGTATTCCATGAACTTGACCTTATTACAGACGCCTACTGTTGTGAAGACACCCATTTTGACTGTAATGCCAGTTTCATTTGTGTGAGAGAGACACCCACCCACTTTATTGGCAGAAACCCATTTTTTCGGCATCTAGTGGCTCTGTTTCTAGAAAATGTCTATTTTATTTTAAGTTATAGAGCTTAGTTATAATGTGAGTTCTAAACATTCGCATCAATTCCAGAGCCCTAGAATAAATAGAAATATGGGAACCCATTTTCACATGAAATGCTAGGTAACCCACTCTGATGGTTGCGTCTCCCTGTGTGCGTGTGTGTGTGTGTGTGTGTGTGTGTGTGTGTGTGTGTGCGTGCATATGTGCGTGTGTCGTGTGTGTGTGAGTGAGTGTGTGTGTGTGCGCGTGTGCGCCCGCGCGTGCGATACGGGGTTATCGTTGTCGTAGTATCAGTTAGTCTCCAAACTTGAGTTTGCACTGCCGTGAACCTAAAGGGAGCATGAGCATCACGCTATTCTACGGTTATTCTACGCCGCAGTGCCGTGACGGTCGTCGAATCACACGTGTTGACAGCCATGGGTGTTTTGTTTTGGGCACGGTGGTCGCGATTTTATCCCGGCTGCGTAAACATAGCAGCAAAGAGGCAACACTAGCCACCAAGATACATACAGTACATTTAGCTTCTCACAAGCCCCCGCACTCTGCGCGGAACTCGTGAAGATCTATGCCTCTTGGGGAGTTTTGTCTTTCGTTATGGGCGAACATTGCTAGGCAGTGAACGCCATCCGTCTGATGTAAAAACAAGAATATATTATCCTCGTGAAAGTATGCGGTAACGGTGGAATGAATGTTTCTTGATAGGTTCATTTGTCTCTGTGCACATCAGATGGAACAGAGAACCTTCTGCCATACCATCTGACGGCAGTTCCGATGAAAGCGGCCTTCAAGGCAGGCTAAAGTCTTGTACTGTCTCCAGCCCTCAACCAAATAATAGCCCTATCCAAGACCATTTTACCATATTTAATTTTTTATTTGTAACCTGGCTTTTAAATTTCTGCCCGTATATGTGCCTCAGCAGATACAAGTATATTCCGTAGTGAACCCGACTCTCTCTGTACCAGAACAAACTAAGAGGGGGGGGGGGGGGAAGTGTGTTCATTTATAATATGGCCATTGATGTACGGTTACTAAAAAACAAAAGAAATGGCTGAAACTAACTGCAAAACACAATAGCCCATCTCGCTCCCTTTCCCCCACTCAGCCTAGAAATTAAAATTGTGTGAACTGATAAAGCAAAACTTAGGCACAGATTCTCATGGGTCACGGTCCTGTAACTTGCGCGGCGGACATTTGAGGATCTATGCCTTTTCTCATCTGTAGAAAGGACCACTATCACACTGAATTAGATACACTCAATGATAAACACCTCCTGTCTGGAATAAACATAGATCCTCATGACGCCCGCAGATACGAAAGCTAATGAGAATCCTGACTCTTGCCTGCCTCTATCATTATGCTGGTCCTTACATACAAGAAGCTGCGCGAGCTGATTCAGTGACTGCCTTCCGCCATTGTATTAGACGCGATGACAGCAATTATAAACAAACCGTTCTGCTGGAAAAACTGGACAGAAACCGAGAAGAGCGCGAGCTCACATTCCATCGAATCAAAATGATTAGGTTTTTCTGAGTCTGAGTTAGAACTGAGTATGATACAATCACACCAGACGCATTCACATAGGAGTTTTGTAAAGAAACTTCACTCAGCTGCAACTTGTCACACGTGGCACAAGGTTGTAGACCACACTGGAGTAACAGTTCCAACAGTATTTTATTCTCACGATGCACTCTCAGCACAATGCTTCCACAAATGCACCCACACGTTGGTGCACTGTCTCGTACAATCAGAATGCATCCACAATTCTGATATACTGCGTCTCTCATAGTCTGTGATCAGGTCGCTCAATTCTTTCTGATCTGCAGGCGTTTTTTTGCCTGATTTACAATAGTTTAATCGAGTCTTGCTTTCATTTTCGCGTGTTGTAAACAGACGAAAAGTGAACAGCGGAACAGGATGCAGTTGTGTCCCTTAGTCTTGTCTCAGCCAATGAGAATTCGTGTAACTTCATCGTTACCATGCAGCTAAGAGTTCTACTCTCTGATTGGTCAGAATTGAACATTTGTGTACGCCCTTTTTTCCTTATTTGGGAGGAACACATCCGTTTAATGTAGAACACGACCCAAGCCCGCGAAAGTGCGGACAAAGGCCTTTCCAACGGTATATAACTTGATGGGGTTCTGTAGGGGATGCAATGTGTTCTGTTATGTTAAAAATGGGTCATTTTGCACAAAACAAAAGAATAATTGGGGCCGAGCTCAGACTTTTAAAATCATTTTAACCTATTTAATGGCATTTTTCATGATACAGATTTTAACCATACGATACTTTGGTGTATGTAGAATACATTTCTGCAAAAAAGTGAAAATGACCCAGATTGACCCCCACCACATATTACTGCGTGTAGCGCCGATCGGCTCGCTGCGAGTTAAGACTGGTTTCGTGAGAGAGGGTCACATATTTCCTAACACGCACTTTTATACTATTACAGATTTCCTGAACAACCTAGCAAACTACAAAACTCAACAATCAGAAAAGAAAAAGAAACCAAAACTCATTAATATCCATTAAAAAGAACACTTTAGATCTTCCTATTGCCTACCACTAACATCTAGGCGCATACCATAAATGTCAAAAAATGTTACCAACATGTGTACTGCGCAACTTTGACGTCATATCTGAAGTCACTAGAATAATCGAATGCAGGTCAGACTTTTCAACACTGTAGCGAAATTACACAACATCCTAACTATACAAAAGAAATGGATCGGAATTCTCCATGCAAAAGTAAACGAAAGGTACTTGATACTCGTACAAAACAACTCAACTGAACACCGGGTATTTCCTATGATTAACACAAACATGCCCTAAAACAAATAACACAACCACAAACGTAAAAGTGTGTGTGTGTGTGTGTGTGTGTGTGTGTGTGTGTGTGTGTGTGTGTGTGTGTGTGTGTGTGTGTGTGTGTGTGTGTGTGTGTGAAAATGTTTTCATGAAGGGAACTGCTTGTGACATGTCAAACACAAAGTGCTATGACAGCAAAAGTAGGTCAATGGAAAGCTCTGATTACGTCATGGGGAAAAACCAAGGTTGCCGACAACGGTGGAGTATACATGCTAATATGAACGGGAATATCACAAATGTTTCATGCTTCGGGAATAACCGAACTATATAAAGCACTGAGCTTGTACTTATTTTGACTTTGACGTATTTGGTTTGTGTTGAATACTTTTTAATTTCATGTTATATTAATCTTCGGGAATAACCAAACCCAATAAAACCCTGAGCGTTTAGGTCGAATTTGAGAGTTTTGAGAGTCACCAGAAGACAACACTTCATGAGACGCTTCGACCATGATGGTTCAAGGCGCCAAGCTAATCTGGCACCACCCTTGAACTATCAGGGTCGAACATGGTCGAACAATATATTAATGTAGTGTTAGAACATAGACCGAAGCCCAT
>BTPG01000006.1:78517777-78562777 GCA_036245525.1 Semisulcospira habei | reverse complement strand
TGAAACGGTAATATGGCATTTGACGATAGTGATGCACAGTAACAAATGGAACTGGAAGAACTCACGCTTTCTGGGGGATAGATTGGTTTTCCATTAAACTTTTTGTGCACCCACATCTGTGCGTCCTTTTCAGCCAATGTGAGGCGTGTTCCCAGAGCAATGGCTTTCACGTCTTCGTCCTCCCTCAAGGGCAATAGTGTTTTCACATCTCTCAAAACCATACCGGCAAGGCTGGCGCTATCCTTATCCGGACGATTCTATGAGAAAGTGATAGTCAATAAAGTGTTAACAACTGTCATTAAATGTTGAGGAAGCCTGAATATTGAATAAAATGTTAAAAACAGATTATTGTTGTTGTTGTTGTTTCTGTTGTTTGAACTGTAACAAAATTGGGCACCGAAAACAGAGTGCGCAGGAATTGTGATCAAACTCGTTCTCGCACTAGCGACCATATGGTGAGGCGATTTACCATCTGAACTAACTAAGCCCCCATCTGTCAGCTTGAATGATCAGTCATTAACCCCTTCCCTGCCGGCGGATGTACATTTTGTTACTGAAATATGCGTTCACTAAACGACCAAAAGCCTCATCTGCCCAAAGAACATGGACACAAAGGGGTCTCAGCAAGAGGCATAGATCCTCATCAGCCCCCGCAGTCGCGAGGGCATATGAGGATCTATGCCTGCTGCAGTTAGATCGCGTTCACTTTTTCTCGGCAGTGAAAAGGTTAACCCAAATCGCCAATCATTGATCTTTGTCGTGAGTCGCTGTACATTGCAAGGTAAAAAACATACAAATTATAAAAAAAAAAAAAAAAAAAAATCATCGGATCTACGTCCGCATTAGTGGTCTGTGCAAACCCTCAGGTTGACGTCTCCCCGAGAATATTTTTCCCCCTGGGTCGGGTGTGTCAGCACATCTAAACGTTTTACAACTTGAAACTCCATTTTAGTGTGTCGTGGATGACAATGCAACCATACTACTGAGGAGCAAAGAGATGCGACATTTTTTGAATCATCGGAAACACTTCAGATTCCAAAGATGTCGCATTTCTTTTGCTCCTCAGTATATTAAATAAAACGACAACTTTCCATATTTCGTGGATGCCAGAGCATCTATACTTTTACGTACTGTCTTTTCAATAAAGCAAAATCTGTGAAAGAAATCAAATTTTTAAAAATACATTTATATTGCTGTACCGTAGATTGCTGTACACTACAGGTCGTGATGTTTCTTTTTAAGCCTTTATCTAGACACATGATTGAGATCGGAGCACGCGCGCACGCGCGCGCACGCGCACGCGCACACGCACACGCACACGCACACGCACACACACACACACACACACACACACACCGCTACAACGGACGTGTAGTGTGTGTGTGTGTGATCTATTGTTATTGTTGTTGTTTCTGTTGTTTGACGGCCGGGTAACATTTCCATTATTGGGGTCTGAGGTTGACACGAGGTTATAATTGTCCGCAAGGTGCAGCCTAAACACTTTGAAGAAACGTTGTCATTTTTTACGATACTATCGGTATAGCATAAAAAAGAATAATAAACGTTCCTAGTCTTCTAATGTTTATCACTATGTAAATAAAGTTGTATCTTTAACAGCAACATCATCAAATCTTCACGTATTTACAACACACCTGCTTAAAGTCGTTGATGCGGAAGCGACTGTCCCATAAGTTGAGGCGAACTTCCATTAGTCTCGATGCTGAAGTGTACTTTGTGCGAACTTCAGCGTGAATGTCTGGTGGTTTGAATTCATGCCCACAGTCTATACATGCGTAACCACTGAAGTGAGCCGTCCAAATGTAAATAGTTTTGTTGTCGAAGTGGTAAACTCCAGCAGATTCCGTAAAGGTTTTGTTTGCCACAGCCTTCTTCAAATCCCCTTTCTCTACAAAACTCAGCGGCTCGACGTGGAAACCCGCAAAATAAATTCTACGACGGAAGCAGTACACCTTCATTGACTCAGGCGAGACAGGCCGGTTTATGAAGTGAGGCAGGGTGATGCACATTGGCACCTGGGACTGGAATTTGGAACTAGCAGCACAGTACTCCACGACCGGACTGACGATGGGTTCGTTCTCAGGGAGACTGAGGTAGCTGTGCACTCTGGCGAGATCCGTGCAGACTGCCCCGTAGATTGTGACGTTGGTCCTCCGTAATATAGCGCCCTTAGGGATTTCCAGCGAAACGTCCGATTTCGGTCCCTGGAGAACACCGCCATCGGCAGAGAAATTATTATAGAAATGCCATGACATGCTGAACATGGGTTTCTTGGACGTCGGTAAGATGAAGTTCTTATGAAGACTGTCTGCGCACACGGACGCCCCCATACCGCTGTCACGTGTTTTTGTTTCTTCCTTCCTGTTTTCACTGTCGTTTGGACCTTTTGTCGCTCCATCAGTATTATCATAGACGGCGCTTTCAGATAATCTCTGAGATCCTCTTTCTGCAGATTTACTGAGTGATGGGTTCGCGTCAATAAAAGCAGTGTTCATATATACGCCCTCTCCGTCAGTTTGAATGTTATCGTCGGAAGAATAACGTTTATTAGACTGCTGAAGGAACGTTGGCGGGATATGTACACTATCATAGGGCATATCACTCTCTTCTTCAGTCTCAGAGTATGTAATTTTCTTTGCTTGATTTTGTTTCTGTTGAAAGAGGACAACAATCTTGCAAATAAAAAGGATTGCCACACTGGCAGTCTCCGCTCTGCAAACAAACCATCCATTAGAAACCCGAAATAAACGAACGAATGCATAACCAACAAAGCATCTAACCAACCATTGCTCGCACCAAATACAGTCATATTCTGCTGGAATAAGGCGAAATGTATACATATACCTATAAAGAATTTAAACCACTCCATACATTAAACCAATCAATGAACTGTCAGATCAATTTACTAACCGATCGATCAAGTAAACCATTGGCTACTTCAAAAGCCATTCTAATGGTTAAGGAATAGGCAGATGTAATGTGAAGCGCAATATCAATGATCTAGTTCTCCTGTCTAAGCTAGATCACATTATATTTCATTTCTTTACAGATGTTGTTTTTAACGAAAGAATATTTGATGTAGTGCCTTACCATAGCAGTGGGGTCTTTGATGTAGCGGTCGGACGTTTCATGATCTTGCTCGGTGGACTGGGTCCCTTGCATTTCGGGGACATTTTTATGGACACTCTTCGTATTCTTTGGTCTAACTGTTAATATGTTTTCTTCCTCCACCATGTCCTGCAGATAATAAGAAAACGACAGAAGCATTAATAACTTTACGTGTAGAAGAAAGAAAATAGTTTATTTTTTTTTTATAAACTCATG
This sequence comes from Semisulcospira habei, assembly GCA_036245525.1. Lineage (NCBI taxonomy): Eukaryota > Metazoa > Mollusca > Gastropoda > Semisulcospiridae > Semisulcospira > Semisulcospira habei. The sequence continues at coordinate 78,559,435 of BTPG01000006.1, read as the reverse complement.
TAATATTGAAGAAACAGAAAATGCACGACGTTTCAGATATTCGATCCTTTCATCAGGCTGGTAAAATACGACTTGCATTATCTGTTTCTTTAATTATAGACTTTCACTAAAACTGAACCATTTATCTCTTCTAAAACAACTCCAGCGATTAAACTTTTCGAAAATCTTTTATACACGCGTTTTCATTTTTGTACAGATTGTTTTCCAGTGTATACCTTCTACACTGAAATACATCAGAGCTACCATACAGATAAAGTGTTCAGTTGTAACAGTGATCTTGGTCTACTTCCGGAAAAAAGCAATTATATGATTGAAACGTTTTAGAGATGATATCTTTCAATTAAAAATATATACATCTCGTGTAGTTTCGCACACTTGAATAAGACATATATGTATATAGTATTTTCAAGTGTGCGAAACTACACGACTTACGCTATTTCACAATACAAACATTTTTATTTACACACGTATCAAAAGAAAAAAACAATTCCATCGTGCGAGTGTTGCCCATACCTTTCGTGCGGCATAGTGTAAAGCGGGACCGTCACGACACAGCGTTGGTTCCATTGGATCACGCTTATGTAGCCTACGCTGATGAAGACGACAAAGTAGCAGTATTACCAACATAGTCACTATCAGGACCACACCACCGACAGACACGCCAACTACAAGACCAACATTCAGTCCATTTTCGTTCGATTCCGTCTTCTGGATGCATTTTCCTAAAGGGTTGTTTGTCGAATCATACTCTTTAGCACAGGAGTTGCATTTGGCGGGTCCACTTCCGGTACATCCAGAGCAGGCCTCATCACAGAGCATGCATACTGTGTAAGGCACCTGAAGGTCGGCTTGGACGTCAGTGCTGACAGAGTGGCTATAAGCAGAGACATTGGACGGCGGTTCTGTCACAGAATACACTGATGTAAATTAAAATAAATACATTCTCTCTATATGCGTGTAATAATAATAATAATAATAATAATAATAATAATAATAATAATAATAATAATAATAATAATAACGATAGTTTGTATAGCGCCTAATCACCAAGGTGCTCTAGGCGCTTTTCAATCACCGTAATAAAACACAAAGCAAAATGCAAAAAAACACAAAACAACCCAACAACAAACAAACTCATACAACAACAACAAAACAACAAACATACATTGATTTACAAGGAGCAGAAAACTCACACACATACACACACGCACACATGATGAGCCGGCAGACAAAATGGTCTTTAAGAATATGCAACATAAAAAGGTATCTTTTAAGCTTAGATTTAAAAACGTAGAGAGATGATGAGTGACGCACGTCAGCTGGGAGGGAGTTCCGTGTAATGGGACCAAAACGAAAAATGCACGATGACCTTGAGTGACCTTATTACGTCTAGAGATACGGAAAACACGAGTGTCTGAAGCAGAGCGTAGTGAGCGGGACGGTGTATACAGCTGGACAACATCAGGTAAGTAAGGAGGGGCAGAACCAGAGATAATGTTGAAACAATTAACACAGACTTTATACTGAATTCTGTATGAAACTGGCAACCAGTGCAAATCAAATAGTAGAGGCATAATGTGTTCACGTTTCGGTACACGAAAAATCAGACGTGCAGCACAGTTCATGACTCTCTGGACTTGGTCAAGACGATTTTGCGAAACACCGGACAAAAGAGAATTGCAATAGTCTTTGCAGGACAGCACAAGGAGGTAACAAGTATTTTGGTAACTTCAACAGTCAGTAGATGTCGAACAGTGCTGATCCCTCTGAGTTTAATGAAGGCAAGCTGGCAAACTTTCTTCACTTGTTCCTTCATTGTCAGCCTGTTGTCAAAAATGACATTCACGTTACAGGCCGAGCTAGAAAAGGAGATGGTGCTCTCGCCCACCATCATTGACTCAGGAAGATCAGCACTGCACGCAGAGGAGCACGTTATTCGGAGGGCCTCAGTCTTGTCACTGTTTAGCTGGAGCTTGTTCTGTGTGATCCACTTCTGAACATCGCAAATACAAGCCTCCATAGACTGCACCATCCGATCAACATGTTCAGGAGAGGAGTGTTTGAACAATTCTGTATCATCTGCATATAAACGATAAGACACAAAGTGACGCTCGATGACATGGGACAGGGGCTGTGTATACAAAGTAAAAAGAACAGGCCCCAAGACCGATCCCTGTGGAACGCCACAAAGCAGCTCCACAGGGTGGGACTCGACTCCTGCCACTGAAACCATCTGCAAGCGACCAACAAAGTAGGACTGGAAAAATTTCAATGCAGTGCTTTGAATGCCAAACACATCACGAAGGCGAGCAAGTAGAATGTCATGGTAAATGGTATCAAACGTTGCGCTCAGATCGAGCAGAGTCAAAACAGAGATTAGATCCTCATCGCTAGCAGCAAGTAGGTCATTCACAACACGCAGCAATGCAGTCTCCGTGCTATGACCAGACCTATGAAATGCTGACTGGAACACATGCCACAGACCATTATTCTTGATATGGTCTAACAGCTGCGTGAGCACTATCTTTTCCAGAAGCTTTGAAAGAAAAGGTAAGTTGGATACGGGTCTGTAGTATTTTTCAAACTGTTGGGATCAAGTGAAGGTTTCTTTAAAAGTGGCTTAACAATTGCAGTTTTGAAACAGGTAGGCACCGCGCCGTGCAAGAGGGACTCATTTACAAGAGCTGTAACAACTGGTACAATTGCATCTTTACATTCAAAAAGAAGGGACGAAGGCACAGGGTCTAGCTCACAGGTCTTGAGAGACATCTTACTCATGGTGTCCAGCATTACCTTTTCAGTCACTGGACTGAAGCATGCAAGAGGAGTGCCAGCAAAACACTTAGATTCAAACAAGCAAGACGTCTGAGCATCATCACATTTGTCAATGTTGTCACGTATTGTTTTGACTTTGGAACTGAAAAAGCGAGAGAATAGTTCTGGGAGATCGCGGATTGGGTGTTATGTGTGCATGTGTGAAAGTGACAAAACTGCATTTACAAACTGATCTGGGGGTCGAGGAGTTTAAATATTTTATTTAATTGTTTGCCATACGTCAAAGTATATTGTTTACGGTCATATTATATCTGACGTCTGTCACCTTATTCACCTGCTCGGCGTTAAACCCACCAAACTAACTAACTTTCATGTTACCTGTTACCATACACCCAACGTGCATCATTTTTGTGCCAACTTGTTGGCAGATAATTCTTACGAGGGGTTCTGCTCTAAGAAAAATCACACGACCATCATGCCTTCAACTCAATAATTGGCCAGAATGCTTGAGGTTGTAAGTGCTATTTTGAACAATCAGCAAGTGCGTCACACATACCTCTGGTAGAGCAAAAGAGAGAAAAAACAACAAGAACGTATCTTGAGGATTATCAATTACTATTACGATTGTGGTTGTGTTGTCCTGTGAGAGCATGCGTGTGTTAATCGTAGGAAACGATCCGATATTTATTTGAGCTATTATGGTTACGATTCACGTACCTTTTAGTAAGATTTTCTTTCGTTCGTGCGTAGAGCGGAATTCGCTTTGTTATTATGCTAAGTTTAACCGGAAGCTTCTAGCAAGGTCGCGCGGAGAATAGCGGTCGATCTTTGTTTTGCATAGATTCGCGGAGTATAGATTAGAACCTTCGAGCAGGTCGCGCTGTCTAGTGACCGCGTACGTGTGCCGTCAGAGGTATAGGCAACATTTCGCTACATTGTTTTATAGACGCTCAAATAGTCATAGTTGTTTTCTGTGCGCGTGAAGTTGGCAGCCAGTCGGTATGTTTTTTTTTTTTTTAAAGATTGTGAAACTTCTGGAAAGATTCCGGCTAGAACGTGAACTGCCTTCCATACTTTTGTGTGATATGATTACACATTAGGATTTGGGGCTGAAATGAGCAGCCGAATTGTTGTAGCCTATTGTAGTTATTCTAGAAAATTCTTTCTTTATTAATATTTATGAGTTTCAGTTACGTGTTTCGTTCTGATTGGTTGCATTGTATGATTTTCTTGGATTATTCTGGAAATTGGTTGTACTATAAAAGATTGGTGCTGGGAAGCACGTATGTACATTGTCTTGCATTTGTCAGTTGTAGAGACACGCAGTTTATCGTAGGTACGTGGCCCGTTTAGGGTGTACATTGTGAGAGACGCAGCGTAACGGTGGTGTACGTTGTATGAGAAACTTTGTGTCGCCAGTGTGGACATTTGCAGAAGAGACATTGTATCAGTGTTGATGCATTTGGAAATGCATTGTGTGGAGATCGCATCGCTGAATTAAAATATTGTTGGAACTGTTACTCCAGTATTGTCTACATCCTTAAGCCACGTGTGACGGGTTGCAGCTGAATGAAGTTTATTTAAAAGAACCTTACGTGCGTGCGTCTGGTGTGTTTATCATACTACGACTACGACTGGCCAGAAACTTTCCCAGCTCCCCCTTCTCTCCACCTTCAACTCGACAGCACCCCCATCTCCCTCTCTGACTCAGTCAAGAACCTCGGCGTTATCCTCGATTCCTCTCTTTCCATGACCAGCTTCGTCTCCGCCACGGCCCAGGCATGTTATTTCCACCTCCGCCGCATCAGTCAGATCAGAAAATACCTCACTACCGAAGCTGCCACCAAACTCGCTGTCTCTCTCATCTTATCTCGCATCGACTACTGCAACTCTCTCCTTTCCGGCCTTCCTCACTCTACCACTCTCACTCTTCAGGACGTCCAGAACAATGCTGCCCGCCTCGTCCTCAGAAAGAAAAAATCCGACCACATCACTCCCCTGCTCAAGCTCCTTCACTGGCTCCCCATCCCCCAACGCATCCAATACAAGATTCTGTCTCTCTGCTACAAATCCCTGAACAACTACGCTCCTATCTATCTCTCCAACTTACTTTACCCCTACACTCCTTCCCGCTCCCTCCGCTCCGCCTCCGACCCTCTCCGCCTCCTCATCCCCCGCACCAAACTCAGCACTTTTGGCCCCCGCTCCTTCTCCGTCTACGGTCCATCCACCTGGAACACCCTCCCACTCTCTCTCCGTCAGAAACACTCTCTCTCCTCCTTCCAGTCCGCCCTCAAAACTCACCTCTTTCAACAGTTCTAGCACCGTATCATCACACTCCCCACCCCAAGCTGACCGTCGTAATGTATTTTCACTATTTGTGGTACGTAAGTCATTGTCTAAAGCGTGCGCATGCGTGTGCGAGTTGTGAGTGCGCGCTTAGAGTTATAATTATTATAAGATAAGCGCATTACAAATACCGTAATTATTATTACGACTCCAACACGTAACAATTACTTTCTAACAAATATTGTAATAATAATTAACATTGAGATTCAATAATGTTATTTAAAAGAAAAAGAAGCTTCGCTTAGAATTTCCGGTCGATATGCATAGGTCAGTTTCCCCATGACTCACAATATGCCATTTCTGGAACCCTGAGAACCGCAGGAGTTAAAAAATACTTACTTTATAAACAAATAAAGATATGTGCTTTTAGTAATTGTTGTTTAACTCATTCAGCCCGGCGCACGTATTTCCAAAATTTTGGAGGCGTCATCTAACGACTATGCACCTGTTGCAGGAGATGGATCGACCATGATAATTCAAGGGTAGTGCCAGATTAGCTTGGCGATTATCGGCGCCAAGCTAATGTGGCACTACCCTTGAATTATCATGATCGACCCATCTCCTGCTGTAGTGCGTCAGGGCTGAATGGGTTAATGTTTGTATCTGTATTTTTTGTGCTAAAAGTGTGTGGTGTTAAAATTTTTTTTAAAAAATGTACTGGACTCATTCGTTGGACGCCTACCTGAGGTGGTGGAAACATCGTTGTCCGCAGACTTAATGGGTTGTGGTCTACATGGCTCTGACACATCGGTCAGATAGTAGTTTGGCGGACACGTATCGTTGCACCGGAGTGTGTGGTTTGTGCACGTGCAGCACAACCCGGTATCTCTGTCTGCCTCCCAACAATACTTTTCACCCTATAGGAGAATGACAGAAAGGTTTAAGTGTTGATATATTTTCTCTACATTCACAAAGACCAGAAGCAGATATAATGTGTGCAACTCGTACAGCCCAAAATTCGACCATAATTATGTCGCGGACAGATCGCCACTTAAACAGTGCTGTAACTGCAGCGACTCATGAAAATCTATGTCTCTTGCAGTTGGGTCGTGCTCACTTTCCCCGGCAGTCAAGGGGTTAGGCTGGAAAGAGGGAGACAGGCAGAACCCCTAGATCCCACCCTAATCCGCCGCTGTGTAGTTAGTGCCACAGACATGATAGACAATTCCGCACAAGATGCTTTGCGGGATAATAACATGATTGATTTCAATCGCAGTGCATATTCAGGGATGGTGAAACAATGTGAGATCTACCTAACAATGAAATTTCTACCGAGGCGATCATAACCTGATAAGGGGCGCGTAGTAATACATAACATCTGGAATCTTCTCGTCTGCACCTATTTTGTTTCTGTCGTTCTCTGTCTCTTGCTATGAACAATTATGTTTTTTTTTTTTTTTTTTTTTTTTTTTTTTAAATTGGGAATATGGACTATGCATGTTTATCTTTTTCGCTGAACACTAGATAATGTCGAAATTAGTATATTATATTATATTATATTATATTATATTATATTATATTATATTATATTATATTATATTATATTATATTATATTATATTATATATAACATTTTGCTTGAGATTGAAGCCGATAACAGGCAGATGTGATTACGAGACCCGAATCAAAATGTCCGAGTCGTAAGAAGAGGACATTTTGATTCGCGTCAAGTAATCACATATGTCAGTTGTCGGCAATATATCAAGCAAAATGTTGCATAATATAATTTGTGTACCCTGTCCAAAACAAAGCTGTGCCTCGCGTCATTGTTTTGCGGCTGATTGCGGTTTTAAGACAAAACACATGAATGGCAGACGACAGTATATCACTGTCGACTCAGCGCGCAGATTTCGTTTGACTATGAAGACATCAGGGCTTTGTGTATCCGTGCGTGTTACTGAGTAAATTCTACTTGTAACTAGATAACGCATAATTGCGGAAAATGAGAGCAGGTTTGTTTATTTAGTTCTTTTCTCAGGTTGTCGATATCGCCTTCGACATCCCGTCAGTTTCACTAGTCAGTGCAGCGGCGCACGTTTCCTGGCATCTGTTCTCCGTTCGCGTGTGTGTATAGGGTGTAAATTCCGAGCGTTCGTACACGCTAAGAAGTATTTCATTACTAGTACACACACGGAACTTATTAATGCTGCAGTATGAAAACATTTCGCGTTTCCGTTTTGAAAAATACAAGTATCATCAAGATCGAGTCTTCAGGCTGGCGCGCAAGGTATTTTGGGAAGGAAAGTATAACAAGCAAATTCATGAATATTAATTTGCTTCTTATACAACATAGCAAATACATGTATCAAAGAAGGAAAAACTTTATGGAGTGGGTACATAGTTTTATATCTTGCCGCGGAAGTACACTCGGAAGTTATGGGATATCCGATCTGATTCAAACAAATAAACGAACAAACAAACAAACAAACAAACGAACAAACGAACAAACAAACGAACAAACGAACGAACGAACGAACGAACGAACCAACCAACCAACCAACCAACCAACCAACGAACCAGCCAACTAACGAACCAACCAACCAACCAACCTGCAATCGAGCGAGCGCGCGAGCGAACGAACGAACGAGCAAGCAAGCAAGCAAGCACAACCAACCAACCAACCAACCAACCAACCAACCAACCAACCAACCAACCAACCAACCAACCAACCAACCAACCAACCAACCAACTCGCGAGCAAACGAGCGAACGAACGAACGACCGAGCAAGCAAACAAACACAACCGACCGACTGACCAACCATAAACTCAACGAACGAACGAGCGAACGAACGAAAGAAAGAACGAACGAACGAACAAACGAACCAACCAACCAACGAACCAACGAACGAACGAACGAACGAACGAACGAACGAACGAACGAACGAACGAACGAACCAACCAACCAACCAACCAACCAACTAACCAACCAAATAAACAAACTATAAAAAAACCACGATTGTCCGACCGAACGACCTACCTAACGAATGAAAACGAACGAACGAAGGAACAAGCAAGCAAGCAAGCAAGCAAACAAACCAACAAACAAGCAAATAAGTAAGTAATCAAACAAACAAACAAACAAACAAACAAACAAACAAACAAACAAACAGAAAATATAAGTGGTACGTGGCATAAACTGCTTATTCAATTGGCCACTACTGGGTGAACCTAGAATTCCGGCTCCATGAAATATATTGAGTAACAAAAGAAATGCGACATGTTTGGAATAATCGGAATCCCTTAATATATCTGCTGCTGACCGAATCGGTCGACTAATGCCTTCGCATCAGGATTAAACCAGATTAATCTGCTGACTAAAACCGTGTCGTTAAGGTTGGTAGAAGGATGCTGTTAAACCGGTTATGCGTAGAAAACGCACATTTAGACTACTGTTTTTTTTCTTAGAAAAAGAATTTTAAGCGGAGGATTATTCTACCATGATAGTTCCTGGGCAGTGTACGACTCGCTTGACGCCTTGAAAAGCGCCAAGCTGGTCGGACACTATCCATGGACTATCATGGTCGATTAATCTTCCGCAGCTGAAACGCAGTATTACGATGACTCCGCTGGAAAATATTTTTATAAGTGCTCGACGCGTCAGAGATAAGGGGTATGCACACATAAAACCCAGTAAGCAAAGGTCCTCGGGCCCACTGCGACCGTCATGGGCCCGAAGACGTTTTGCTACTGGGGAATATAGAATGTATGAGGTGCTTCCTGGTAAAGCTAATATTGACTGAGTAGTGAGGTTACAGCAAACTGTTGTCATCGCAACGTTATGTGTGGATTATTTTTGGACTTCATAAGCTCCTAACATGACAACTTTCATATTACACACAGTCACGCACACACACACACACACACACACACACACACACACAAACACACAAACACGCACACACGCACGCTAGCACGCACGCACACAGACGTAAGTAAGTAAGTAAGTAAGTAAGTAAGTAAGTAAGTAAGTAAGTAAGTAAGTAAAATTACGTATTTAGCAACTCTTCCAGTTTGTAGCAGAGCCATTATTTGCTATTATTATAGCTGATCGTGTTACACTTGTTCAGCAAACTCTACAAATACAAACCATTTTTACTAGATTGAAATACGTGCTGGACAGCATACAGCATACATGACAAAAAAGAAAAGAAAAGACAAACGTTTTAAGAACGTTGAAAAGATAAAGAAGCGTGCAAAATTCCACATTCGTTACAAAATGACAAAAGCAGTATCTTTTTTCCTTTTGGAAAGGGTGTGGGTGTAAACAGCACTTGAACTCCTGATCCCAGACAGGAAGACAGAAAAAAGAAGGAAAGAAAGAAAGAAAGAAAGAAAGACAAAACCCCACAACAACAACAACAACTCCTGCAGATAAAGCTGCACGTATGCTAAAGTGGCATCAGCATAACCGCGAGAAGGTTGTCGGAACTTGAAAAGACTATTTTAAAAACAACAAGATGAGGATTTCATCCCAAAGTCTACCGTATTGTTTGGAACTCACATGCGTTTTTCTTTTAGGAAAATTTAGAGTTGTTCATATTTTTAAGCTTATCCTTCTGATCAATTTGTCTCCTCTCTAAGCCAATCTCTGATCAACACACACTCCGGCGCACACAAATAAAGACGGACACACCACGCTTCCCGCCATTAGTACGCTCTGTGGGTTCGTGTAGCGACAGGAATTCTGAAGAAGAATAGCACGAGCAGCAAAATGACGTCACTATAAGCTGGACGTTATGGCTTCGCTAGTCTCACGACGCTGTGTACACATTGGATGTTCACGTCACTCATACGAAAGGCACGCAGCGTCTTCCAGGGCTGACTGTTTTCTTCCACACAGGGTCTGCCAGGTCTGACTGTTTGATGGGAGTATATATACTAGTCCCAAACTTGCAAAATTGAATTAATTATTATTCAAAAAGTTGAAGAGGTACTGACAACGCTGGATTACGAACTCATCCAATGTCTATTTCAATGCAAGCTATCGAAAATTCCAAGTGAATAGAACGAAAATTACGAACTCAAATGTGGGTCAACCGACTTTCTATAAGCGGTCTTCGTAAGTCAGAGAGACTATGAAACGATTTTATCCAGGATAAAACGTTTTAGGCATAGCAATACCTATCTTCCAAACTGTCCCGCTACTCTACACATATAAAAATACATCAGACGATACAGTAAAAGATAAAACATATATATGTGAAAAAAAGAGAGAGAGAGAGAGAGAGAGAGAGAGAGAGAGAGAGAGAGAGAGAGAGAGAGAGAGAGAGAGAGAGAGAGAGAGAGAGAGAGAGAGAGAGAGAGAGAGAGAGAATCAATGAATCAATAAATCTTTATTTTACAACGGTGAAGATATTAACATAGTCAGTGACTATATCATTTTTCGTACCTGCCGTTGCTAAGACTACGACTAACTAAGTACAAAATATACATAAAACAGAGACACCAAAGCACAGTGATACAAAATATACAGTCCACTAAATACAAACACACGCATGCACGCACAAACGCACACACGCGTGCGCGTGTGCACACACACACACACACGCATACACACACACATACATACACGCGCACATACACATGATAGTTAGAATATACACGTACATTCGTGTGTCTACGTTTAACTAGATATTATTATTTAAGTGATGTCAGGTATCTATAAAGACTTGTCTTGAAACGAGATAATGTCGACGTGGCTTTAACGTCATGTGGGAGTGAGTTCCACAGTGTGGAACCCGCAAATGACAAAGTGGATTTAAATAAATCTATTCGGGGTTTTGGAACAATATAAAGACCCCTCATATTCCCATAGCAGGAATCTGATTTTTTAAACAGATCTGTCAAATATTTTGGAGCGATATTTTTCCACACTTTAAACATCAGTTTTGTTAAATCTAAAGTGATTTTAAAGGGGTAGGAATCCAGTTTTTTTGAGTTTTTCCTCGGTTGTCAAGTGCGGGTCGGGAAGAATTAATTTTGCCATTCTCCTATGTAGAGAATTTAATCGTTTTAAGTGGACATCACTGCAACAATCCCACACCGTCGATGTGTAGTTTATATGTGACATGATGTGTGCATTACTGAACAATTGTCTGGTTTCACTATCTGTGAAATACTTTAATTTCGATGACATAAAGACATTTCTAGAGACCGTCTTACATTCATTGTCAATGTGCATCTGCCACCTGAGCTGATTATCAATTGTAACCCCCAATAGACGATGTTCAGCGAGAGAGAGAGAGAGAGAGAGAGAGAGAGAGAGAGAGAGAGAGAGAGAGAGAGAGAGAGAGAGAGAGAGAGAGAGAGAGAGAGAGAGAGAGAGAGAGAGAGAGAGAGAGAGAGAGATGATGATGATGATGATGATGATAAAACTTTATTTATCAACGGTGAAAAGTTTTGACAGAAACAAATCGTCATTTTACAAACTTGCCGTTGCTAACATCTACAACATAAAATAAATTAAAAGATAATAATAATAATTAAAAAAGAAAAAAATTATATTTACACTTATTATTTCATGCAACAATAAAATTTATAAAAAATGACACAAAATAATAATAACACTTAACATTCATCTTATACCACACACACACACACACACACACACACACACACACACACACACACACACACACACACACACACACACACACACACACTCACACACACACACACACATACCAACAATATAGATAAATGCATAATTATATTACATAAAAGCATTAACCATAGAGAGAGAGAGAGAGAGAGAGAGAGAGAGAGAGAGAGAGAGAGAGAGAGAGAGAGAGAGAGAGAGAGAGAGAGAGAGAGAGAGAGAGAGAGAGAGAGAGAGAGAGAGAGAGAGAGAGAGAGAGAGAGAGAATGCCAATGACAATGATCCTGTATTTGAGAACGGTAACAATTTTGGTAATAACAACCATTTTTCGAACTTGCCGTTGGTAGTCTACTGATTAATTACTATCGAACTAATTATTTTCTACTACTGAACAGGGAAAAAATAAAATTACTTGACAAACACAAGCTAATAGAGAAGAAAAATGTAAGAGGAAAGTGACATAGGAATTACCAGTTTTCCTGTCAGGTATAATCACATGTTGTGAGGTTTAATTAAGCTACTATTATCAGAAAACACGCAGCCTAATACGCTTACATACGCATACACGTTTCATCACGCCACTCTCTGTCTCTAATATACACGTACGTACACGCACGCGCACGCACGCACAAACGCACGCACGAACGCACGCAGACACACACACGCACACACACACAAACACACACACACACACACACACACACACACACACACACACACACACACACACACACACACATGCACACACACGCGCTTGCGCGGCTTAGGACGTTAAGTCAGTCAGTCATATGAATAGTTGCTACACACAAGCTGTACTGAATAAAACTGAGTCATCGAAAACTGGTATACATGCAGTTAATGATCTAATCAGAAAAGTATTTTTCAATGTGTGCACAGTCACAGCGGTGCTGCTGACAAAAACAAATACTTGATGAGACTGACTTTAAACGAGGAGAAAGTAGCTGATGTGACGTTTCTAGGCAAGGCATTCCAAAGGCTAGAGCCACAGAACGTTAAACTCGTTTTATAAAGATCAATTCTGAGTAATAGTTTGGCTGATCTCCGATGTCGAGAGTTCAATCTTTTCAAATTGACATCGCTCGAACCATACCACACAGTAGAGGCATAATATGTGATCTAATATGGGCATTGAAGAACAGTTGACGTGTCTCCATATCAGTAATGTGTTTAAGATTTGGTTGAGTAAGCTGGTTGTCCACCGTGACTCCTAGCAGGCGATGGTTAGTAACTTGGCTGATGGTTTTGCCTTGGGGGGGGGGGGGGAGGGAGGGAGAGAGAGAGAGAGAGAGAGAGAGAGAGAGAGAGAGAGAGAGAGAGAGAGAGAGAGAGAGAGAGAGAGAGAACAATGAACAATGAACAATGAACAATGAACTTTTATTTTACAACGGTAGAAGTATTTGGTTACAAGACCAATTTTCAAACTTGCCGTTGCTACAAACTACTTATCAACGTTTTCATAAACAAAACAATGGTCTAAAACATAACTAGGTCAAACACATACACACGCACGCATGTTCACTCGCAAACACACACACACACTACGAGAGAGAGAGAGAGAGAGAGAGAGAGAGAGAGAGAGAGAGAGAGAGAGAGAGAGAGAGAGAGAGAGAGAGAGAGAGAGAGAGAGAGAGAGAGAGAGAGAGAGAGAGAGAGAGAGAGAGAGAGAGACTCAGACTCAGACAGTTTATTGTTCAGACAAAATGTCCATACAATGGAGTGAGACATTACATAATTTATAATCCAGGTGTATATAAAAGCCATAAGGCGATGTTTATAACAACACACACACACACACACACACACACACACACACACACACACACACACACACACACACACACACACACACACACACACATTTCCATTCGATCTACGCCAGCACATAATAGCCACTTTTGACCTACATGTAAAATGCGGTATCCAAATCCAGGCCACAGCCGTGTACTACACAGACCAGGTCGGAGTAAGAACCACAGTTTGCACGTGGAATCATACAAGCATGCTGCTACGGAGTTTAAATGCATGAAATACAAATCTTGCTAAATCGGCAATAGACTGCGGGTTGGTAGTGTCTAGGATACACAATTCTTTCTTTTTGAGTTCCATAAGGTCAAACTTACACAGGTATTTGACACGCAGTTCATCATAGAATGGACAATAAAACATAAAGTGAATTTCATCTTCCACAGCCTTGGCACACAATGGACACACTTTCGTTACAGCATTGAGAGTACTATATCTTTGTTTGTTACTTTGCAATTCAGTTATGCCAAGTCTAAATTTAATGTATAGATTTTTGACATAGGTTGGCTTAACCAGTTCAAAATAATTTTCTTGGACAAGTGTATGTTTAAAACTACGATACACAGTAAAACGTTCACTCTCAGAAAGCTTCGATGACCAGTTTTGTTTGGAGCAATCAACCATCCTTTGTTTAAACTTGTTTATAAAAGCATTCCTGTTTCCAACACCTTGCGAAATCCATACATGACCAAACCCATTTCGAAAAAGCAAATTCTTTATCTTTGACACCCATGTTTCTTTCCCTTTATCGTCTAGATCCTTAAGCATATGATAAGCCATATTTGCAAATCTAGTAACAGGTAAAGCACAGAGTCGAAGCCAGTAGGAAACACATCTTACTGACGTTAATACTGACAGGGGATATCGACCAAGTTCACCATAAACCATCAGGTTCGGTGTGCGGAAATTGACATTAAGAAAACGTTTACATGCAAATGTATGGACTCTTTCAATTTCGGCACACTCGTTTATACCCCAAATTTCCGAGGCATACAACAAAATTGGGACAACCTGCGCATCAAACAGCTTGAAAAAAACATCAGGACTAGCGCAGTTGATTTTCTTCAACATACAGAAAATATCATTTACACATTTTTTTGCCTTAGTCACTAAGTCATCGACGGATGTGTTTAAACTCAAACGTGTGGTAAAGTTTAACCCAAGGTACTTATACATATTGACAACTTCTACCCTCGTTCCCCCGTAAATCCATTTTTCATATTTTGACAAATATCCACCATTTCGAAACACAATTATTTTTGTCTTGTCTAGGTTAACAGACAAACCAAGTTTAGATGCTTCTTTGTATAAATTGTTCAGCTGAGTCTGAAGGCCATTGGGGGTTGATGAAAACAAAGCAATGTCATCTGCAAACATCAACAAAAACAGTTCTGCTGCATCGGATTTTAGTTGGAAACCATGTTTACCATTTTTTTAATAATGTACACAGCAAGCTCGTTAATCAAAAAGGAGAACAATGTCGGCGATGCTAAACATCCTTGTTTTAAACCTTGGAAACACTCAAAAAACGCTGTACAATTCAGGCTGTCTCTAACACAAAATTTCACCGAGTCATACATTGCCTTCATAGCTGAAAGCATTTTGCCGCCCACTCCAACCTTCAGTAAAATATTCCAAAGCACACCTCTTTTAACAGTATCGAAGGCTTTGCGAAAGTCAACAAAAGCCACATAGACTTTCTTCTTTTGTAGAACTTGTTTTTGAACAATAGCATAAAGTGTAAATATATGGTCCACAGTAGAATAGGATTTCCTAAACCCGGCTTGTGTTTCAGACAGAATATTGTGTTCCTCAGCCCAGTCTGTTAACCTTCGGTTCAAATTGTAGGTATACAGTTTACTAACACAGCTAATCAGAGCAATACCACGATAATTATCTGGATTATTTACATCTCCTTTCTTGTGGAGTGGGAAAATAATAGCTTTAGACCATTCGCTTGGGAACAACCCTTTGTTGAATAAAGCATTAAAATATTTAGTGAGAAAGGAGATGATAGCTGGGTTGGAGACTTTAAGAACTTTATTTATAATTCCATCAGGCCCGGGGGCCTTTCCTGCTTTGGCATGTTTTATAGCAGCAATAACTTCTGCTTCTTCTATGTTGGTATCTAGGTCATGAAGTAAGGCTTCATCAGACTCAGAGTCTTCTGAAAAATATACATCATCATTATTCTCTTGCTGTGTTATGTTTTCATTTAGAATGCTAGAGAAGTGGTCAAACCACTGCTTCTTTGTTATATTGTTTCGTAAACGACGTTTTCTTTTCCATTTCTTTATTTCCTTCCAAAATGCCTGAGAGTTGTGTCTATACTCAAGAATTCTGTCAACAGTTTCCCTCTTGAAATTAACTTCTTTAGCTCTAAGTAATCTCTTGTATTGTTTTCTCTCATTAACAAACGTTGCTTTATTTTCCATGGTTTTATTTTTTGTGTATGTACGTAAGGCTTTACGCGTTCGCATTTTTGCATTTCTGCATTCCTGGTCAAACCAAGGGTGACTAGCGGTGTTTGTTTTGTGTGTGTTGCCTGTGGAGGAATGAAATTGTTTTGTCATGCAACTAGCAGCGTCTTTGATAGCACATGTGAAAATGTCTAATGCACTATTAATATCATCATCGATCTCAGCAGTAGCAGCCACTAGAGCATCCTGGAATGCAGGAGTAGTTAAACTGTCGCTGAGCGTTTGGGCCTTAGCAGGTTCCCAGATAATCTTATCAAATGAAAAACACTGCGTATCATCATCAGAAACATCGTTGTGGGGTGATACACATACACAAGACACAGTAAGGACCAGCGGCATGTGCACAGACTCTATCCTCTCGCCAACTTCAAGTTTGTCACACAAACAAATAAAGTCAGGAGATGCAACAAAATAATCATTAATACTACAACCAGTGGGAGAGATAAATGTCAGGTGCTTTGACAGATCAGGGCTACAGAACCCATTCAAAATCATCAGTTCAAAACATGCACACAAATCTAATAGTTTTCTTCCAAATGTATTTACAGTCATATCTTCAGTAAATCGTGATGGTTCAAATAGAGCAGTATTAGTTAGTAGCGTTTCATCAGGATCAAGCTGAAACAAATATGGGTTAGGCTGCAAATCCCCAGTTCTACCATTAAAATTGTAATGAGAATCTGCGTACCCACAGAACTCTGACGTATCATGGGTACGGGGTTCACACGGGAGTGTTCGCACGGGCCGGTCAAAAGTAAAAGATGGTGGCCAACACTAAACAGAAAACACTAACTGTTTACATGTCATTTGGTGTGTGCATGAAAGGTGGAACGTAAATACGTATCGTAGCCACAATCTTGCAACTCACTACATGGTGGCAGCGGTAGTAGGAACTCACAGCTTTCCTAGCCCTGTACGTACTTGACTTTTTTCTTCGTTTTGTGCAAAGGACGTTTCTCGTCTTCACCATGCCTTTCAAACCGCCGGACCAGTTTGACTTTACCAAGCCCAGCGGATGGCCGGCTTGGAAACTACGATTCCAAAGGTATTTTAACGCAGAAGAACTTTCTAAGAGGCCAAAGGCAGCCCAGATTGATAGCCTGATCTATATTATGGGGAATGAGTCTGAGAACGTTTTCAGTCAGTTTACGGGTATTGACAACAACACAACTCTTGATCAAGTGATTGAAAAGTTTGACGCTTATTTTGTGCCTAGGGTGAATGTCATGCATGAACGCGCAAAGTTCTTTGGCCGAAATCAACTTCAAGGGGAAAATGTGGAAACATTTATACGCAGTTTGTATGACTTATCCAAGAATGCAGCTTTCAAGGATCGCGATGAAAGTATTAGAGACAAATTAGTGTTAGGCATACTAGACAAAGAGCTGTCAGAGAAGTTACAGCTACAGGCAACTCTTACTCTCGACGAAGCTATTCAACAAACCCGCCAATCTGAACTGACAAAATGCCAGATCGCAGAGCAACGGTCCAGTACAGCTGGCGTTGACGCACTTCTCTACCAGCCCTCGGCACATGGATCTTCGTTGGATGCGGTGTCCCGCGGTCAGGGACGACGTCGCGGCGGTCGCGGCAACTCCTTCCAGCGTTCCAGAGGTGGTTCTCAGGGCTACAGCGGTCAGAGTGATCGCGGTGGCTCCTATCCTCAAGGAGGAGGACGTGGAGGCACTCAACATCACGGCGGTGGCGCGCATCACGGCGGCAGCTCTCACCACGTTGGCGGCGCTCATCGCGGCGGTGGTGCTCGATACGGCGGTGCTCACCACGGCGACGGTGGTAGTGCCTGTGGATACTGCGGTAAAAAACATCAAGGCAGACAAAACTGTCCGGCAAGGGGCAAGAAGTGCGGAAACTGTGGTATGTACAATCATTTTTCTTCTGTTTGCCGACAAAGCAAAAGCACCGATTCAGTGAATGCAGTGTACGATGTCGAGGATGATGGAACATACTTTCTGGGTTCAGTAGAAGGTGATGTTACGGAGCCAGCTTGGTATAAAGAGCTGAACATTTGCGGTACGCCCACTCGGTTCAAAATCGACACAGGTGCTGATGTTAACATGATGTCCTATGAGCAGTACCAAAAACTCCATTTCCCACCCCCTCTCCAGCGCACTCGCGCAATACTCCTTTGTCCCAAGGGTGTGCTGAGCTGTAAGGGTGCTTTCAGGGTCCATGTCGACAATTTACAGCTGCGTTTCTTTGTCGTTGAAACAAAATCCGACAATCTGTTTGGGGCGCGCAGCTTCAACCAGAATGGGCCTCATCCAGCGACTCGACGCGGTGCAGAGTCCTCTGGAAATCTTCGGCGACCTTGACGGTAACCCCGTAAGATGCACGCCTGTCAAGATCAAGCTTAAAGATAACGCTGAGCCTTACAGTCTACACACGGCAAGAAGGGTCCCCATACCGCTGATGGAAAAGGTGCGACTCGAGTTGGAAAGGATGAAGAAGGCAAACATCATCCAGGAAATCACAGAGCCAACGGATTGGTGCGCTGGAATGGTACCGGTCTTGAAGAAGAAGACGGGAGCTGTCAGGATCTGCTGTGATCTGAAAAAGTTGAACGTTGCAGTGAAACGGGAGCGCTACATGATCCCGACAATTGAAGATACTCTTCACAAACTCCAAGGTTCGAAGATCTTCAGCAAGCTAGACGCAACATCGGGGTTTTATCAGATTCCTCTCGAGCGGGAGTCCGCCAAGTATACCACGTTCATCACTCCCTTCGGACGATTTTTCTTCAAACGTCTTCCATTCGGCATTTCATCTGCTCCAGAAATTTTTCAGCGAACCATGGAAGAAATCCTCCTTGGAGAAAGCAACGTAATCTGTTTCTTCGACGATGTCGTGATTCATTCCGCCTGTCCCAGCGAACACGAAGAACACTTGACCAGAGTCATGAAGAAACTTTCCGAGGCTGGAATGAAGATGAATCGCGAGAAGTCAGAATTTCGCAAGTCAGAAATAGAGTTCCTAGGGCACAGAATCAGCGCACAAGGGGTCCGACCCGATGACAAGAAGGTGGAAGCCATACGGAACATGGCAGATCCTACAAACGTCACAGAACTCAAGCGTATTCTGGGGATGATCAACTTCCTGGGTCGGTACATCGCACACATGTCATCTACTCTGCGCCCTGTCACAGAACTACTGGAGAACGACAAGGAGTGGACCTGGGGCCAGCCTCAAGTGGAGGCACTAGCCAAGGTCAAGGAGAGTCTGTCTACTGCTCCCACACTCGCATTCTTCGATCTGTCAAAGAAGACAACTGTCAGCTCTGATGCCAGTAGCTACGGCATAGGGGCAGTTCTGCTACAGGATCACGACGGCGTCGAACGTCCGGTCGCGTACTGTTCTCGTACTCTCACTTCGGCGGAAAGGGGGTACGCGCAGATAGAGAAGGAGTGCCTAGGAGCGGTGTGGGCATGCGAAAAATTCGAAAGATACCTCGTCGGTCTCGAATCGTTCAGGCTACAGACTGACCACAAACCATTAGTCCCGCTGATCAACACCAAAGATCTACACGAGACGCCACTGAGATGTCAGCGACTACTCATTCGCCTTATGCGCTTCAACGCCAAAGCCGAATTCTGCCCAGGGAAACATCTCATCGTGGCTGACACGCTGTCACGAAGTCCACTGGAACAGCACGTCGTCGACGAAATTTCGACAACTGAAGACGACGTTACAGCTCATCTGGACATGGTTAGAGCGTCATGGCCTTCCACAGACAAACTTCTTGAAGAGATCGCGAAGGAGACTAGCCAGGACACGATTCTGAGTTCAGCACTGCTCTACACAGCAGAAGGGTGGCCGGATCACATTAGCAAGGTCAGCCCTACTCTCAGAGAACTCTTTGCAGTCAGAGGTGACCTAAGTGTCAACAACGGCATGCTGACCAAGGGTAGTCGGATCGTGATTCCACTGACTATGCGGAAGAACATTCTGAGCCGGATACATGAGGGACATCTCGGCATAACAAAATGTCGGGAGCGTGCGGCACAGTCTGTTTGGTGGCCAGGCATCAGCGAAGACATAGCCAAGATAGTAAAAAATTGTCCTCCATGTGAAGCCAAGCAACCAACACAAGTGAAAGAACCACTACTACCAACACCACTTCCTGACAGACCATGGCAGCAAGTGGCTGCTGATTTGTGCGAGTATAACAAGGAACAATACTTAGTGGTGATAGACTACTACTCGAGATATCTGGAGATTGCACATCTTCCGAGAGCTACGTCTGAGGTAACCATTAAGAAAATGAAGAACATTTTCGCTCATCATGGTGTACCAGAAACCCTAGTAACCGACAATGGACCTCAGTTCACCGCTGCAGATTTCCGTACCTTCACTGACTATTGGGGAATCCATCATGTAACCAGTAGTCCTTACTTCCCTCAAGCCAATGGAGAAGCGGAGCGTGCAGTAAGAGAGGCGAAGAAAATCCTAGCTCAGAAGGATCCTTTCTTAGCACTACTCGTCCACAGATCATCGCCTACGACAGCTACGGGTTCAGTCCAGCAGAGATCCTCATGGGTCGTCGCATCCGAAACACACTTCCCACTCTGCCGGAGAACTTGGAACCAAAAATTGCTAGCAAGGCAGAATTCAACAACCGGGACATTCAGAAGAAGGAGGTGAACAAGTTCTACTACGATCGTCGCAACGGGACCAGAGATCTACCTGATCTTCGACCTGGCGATGTCGTTCTTCAGAAACTGGATCATGAAAAGGAATGGGCAAATCCAGCAACAGTGCAGAGCCAAACAAACTCGCGCTCGTACATCATCGAGACAGCTTCTGGTTTGTTCAGACGTAATCGACGACATCTGAAACCCACCAGATGCTTCCAACCACCCTCTGCTCACACACCTGTTCCATTTTTGTCCCTTCCTCCTTCTGCCTCCAATCCCAACGTCATCCAGAATCTCCCTCCAGCGGATCTGCCGATGATGACTGAGGCGGCAGCAACCGACCTTCCTTACACTCCGGGAAGTAAACGGGGCCAACCTCATTTCAGCCCTATTCAACCTCCGGGGGCAGTCCAACCAGCTCCACTGCCTGTGCCTCCCAGCCCGAGGTCTACATCAGCGACAACAACCCGCTGCGGACGCGCTGTGAAGGTCCCAGCCCGTTTCAAGGATTACCAGCTGTGATCAATCGAAATATTACACCCCCCTCGGTTATTGTGAAAAGACTCTAAAGAATAATGTTCGCACACTCGAGTGCGTTTGAGTTGTCCATCTAAAAGGGGAAGATGTAATGAGAATCTGCGTACCCACAGAACTCTGACGTATCATGGGTACGATTTAGGTAGAGGTATTACTTTCGCGTCTTTAAATGCGTCTGGAAAACAATTAAAATTAATACAGAGGTTGTAGATATAAGTGATACTCTCCACAATGTAAGGGAGGGATATCTTGAGTATTTTCGCACTAATCTCATCCAGTCCTGACGAATTTTTATTTCCCAAGGATGTAATTAATTTACCAACTTCATGGACCGCTATAGTGGGTATGATGAAAGGTTTTGTGCCGGCAGTTTTCTGCTTGCAGAAATCGACTAAGTTGTCCGGGCATACATAGTCATGCGACTCAGTTCCCGGCGGAATTAATGATTCTGCTACAGAGACGAAGTGGCTGTTGAAGCTGTTTGCTGTGAGATGCGGCGGTAAAAGAGCTGTGCTTTTATTCGTGCCTCTAGTAACTAAATTTATCGCACAACATATTGTGGCACAGTCTTTACTTTCGTGAATAACTTTATCGAAAAGTAATTTCTTTGCCTTCAGAACCATGGATTTTATTCGATTACCTTCTTTCTTGTAATCGGTGAAACGCTTCTCTCTTCTCAGCTCGTCCCTGTGCTCCATGGCCTCGATAAGATCCGCAGTCAGCCAGGGTGGTAAAGTGGCGTATTTAACTCTTTGTTGTCTCAAGGGCGCGTGTTTATCTAGCACTCTGAGAAAGATGTGATACCACGTATCTAGTGCTTTATTTGGGTCGGTTTCATTGTACACTTCAGTAAACTCTGCAGAAGCTAGATCAGACAGAAAGGTATTTTCATTGAACTTTTTAAATGATCTGTATGTTATGCACGTATGTCCTTGCTTTTTTAGTTTTGGAAGCTTGGACAGCCACGTGCAGCTCACCGGATAGTGGTCACTTACGCTAAGACTACCAACGTGAACGTTGCTAACTGCGAGAGAGAGAGATAGAGAGAGAGAGAGAGAGAGAGAGAGAGAGAGAGAGAGAGAGAGAGAGAGAGAGAGAGAGAGAGAGAGAGAGAGAGAGAGAGAGAGAGAGAGAGAGAGAGAGAGAGAGAGAGAGAGAGAGAGAGAGAGAGAGAGAGAGAGAGAGAGAGAATCAATGAATCAATGAATCAATGAAACTTTATTTTACAACGGTTTAGGCATTGACATCGTCATCGACACAGCCATTTTACAAACCTGCCGTTGCTAACAACTACAAGACTAACTACAAATATACATACATATAATATAAGTAAACATAATACTTGCAAAGCGATGACAACACTATTCACATAGACAGACATACTCATAGACTCACAGACACCCCCCACCCCACCCACCCCCCTTCACACATAGACAGAGCTAAGTAGTCCAAATGATAATTGAAAAGGATAACAGACTTAATTGGGAATAAATTGGACCCAGCATAAAAAGAAACATATAATACAAGTGGTTGAGTCATCCCTACGAGTGATCCACAAAATATTTGAAGAGACCCTTTTTAAAACAGGCTAGCGAGGAGGCGGATTTTACATGGTCTGGAAGGGCATTCCAGATAAGTGCCCCTGAGAAGGATAAGCTAGTTTTATATAGATCGATCCTTGGTTTTGGGACTATGAAAAGCTTTCTGATGTTTCCAAGCTTGGACTCAGACTTACGGAACAAAGTGGAGATGTACTCAGGTGTTTTGCGTTTCCACACTTTGAACATAAAGATTGCTTTGTTATATTTAAAATGATCTTGAAGTGGCAGGAGACCTGCTTTTGAGAGCTTTTCTTCAGTGCTAAGGTGTTGATCAGGGCAGATTATTTTGGCCGCTCGTCTGTGTAGGGAATTGAGTCTCTTTAAATGGACCTCACTACACCCATCCCATACCGATGACGCGTAATCGATATAAGAACGTATGTGAGCGTTATAAAATAGTTTACGGGTATCTGAATCAGTATAATATTTCAGTTTTGATAACATAAAGAGATTTTTGGCTACTATTTTGCATAAGGCGTCTGTATGAGCTTGCCATTTTAGCTGACTGTCGATTTTAATCCCCAGTACTCGATGTTCATTTACCTGTTCTACCTGACTACCTTTAAGTGAAAGGTTAAGTAATAGAGGCATTATCTGCTGTTTTTGGCGCGTGGCGACTACCATCGATTTCGTTTTGGCTGGATGAACAACCATAGAATTGTTTATACACCAAGCTGATACTTCATGAAGACTTTGTTGTAGGTTGTCGGAAATTACCTGTATATCTTTACTAGTAGTATGAACTGAGGTGTCGTCAGCAAAAAGGTCGCATTGTACATCTTGGCAAGTAATATGTAGAGGCAAATCATTGATAAATAAGCAAAACAGTAGAGGGCCCAGTACAGACCCTTGGGGCACACCGAAGCTTACATCTTTGAGAGAGGAGTATGAGCCATGAACAAGAACCTTTTGTTTTCTTTTAGTAAGGTAAGAGAGAGAGAGAGAGAGAGAGATTGATTGTTGATTGTACATTGCTTAACGTCCCGACAGCAACAAGGCTTTCTCAGGACGTGCCTGCACTGCTTGTGAAAAAAAACTAAACAGAACATTGAATGTATGTCACTAGCCGGTCAAATACGTTAAATAAACCTAACACATGGGGCCTAAATAAAGCTAAGACCATTTAGCAACACACATCCAATATCAAGAGCTACAGGCAGTGCAGACAGTAGGGAGATTTTTAAAAAGGCAAATACAGGTGAATGGACAAAGGGTAGACAGAAACACATGCCCCAGAATAGAGAGAAAAACCCACCCTGCGGGGCTGACCAGGGTGACCCTGGGAACTAAAAAATACCTAACCCCACCCAAGTCCCCCAGGGCAGACCCGGGTGGGGGGTGAGAGAGAGAGAGAGAGAGAGAGAGAGAGAGAGAGAGAGAGAGAGAGAGAGAGAGAGAGAGAGAGAGAGAGAGAGAGAGAGAGAGAGAGAGAGAGAGAGAGAGAGAGAGAGTGAATGAATGAATGAATGAATGAATGAATGAATAAATGAATAAATGAATGAATGAATAAAACTTTATTTTCCAAGGATAAAAGAATAGGTGCGCAGACCTGTTTTCATTCTTGTCCTTGCTACACACTACAAAACAAAATAACGTACATAAAATCACTCTCTTACACACACACACACACACGCGCGCCGGTGTGCAATTGCCGCGTGCACAGGCATGTGCCAGATTAGCTTGTAGCCTACAGGCGCCAAGCAGAGATAGGAAATATGAGTGGAAATGGACAATTTCTATAGACCCCCTAATTTTACGATATTTGCCCACAAAACACACACTTAGTCACACCATGCATTTTCCCCATATTTTCTTTATTTTTATTTGAAAAATAGAGAATAAGAAATTTGACCAATTTCTGCCAACCCCAAATTTCCACGATTTTTGACCCACAAACTTCCACACCTTCACGCCACTCATTTTTCCCAGAAATGTTCATATTTAAACAGTGCCCCGACAGTTTTGCCTAACATGCTGACCGCTACTGAACACGCCACTGCATTATTATTTTTAACAATCACTCTTTTATGTACCTCTCAGCAGAGTAGTTACCAACAGGGGGTTAACACCTGAGTTAATTAATATATCAATTATGTACGTGTGTTCATTCTGCAATGCTTAGTTTATTGATTACTTAGCCAATTACGGGTATTTCCGATAGACGATCGGGGGCGCCGTCACACACGCGCACGCTTACGCCAGTAAAAAAATCAGTGGTGAACACACTGACTAAATCTATTTTCTTAATCAAATAAGAGCAATCAAATCTGCCTACTATATAGCCTTGTTTATACACCAGCTTCGTCAATTTTACACACACACACACACACAAGCAAACAGCACAGATAACAGGGAGCTAACTTTTGGTTATAGGCAAAACAACATACAGCAGTTACTTCCCTTACTTGTTGTTGCTGGCAACCGTCAGGTGGCATTTTGTAAACACCAAGCCGGTCGTGTTTCTTTCTGTTAAGCGGCTTTGTAGGAGAAGGATGTGTTTTGAGGACTGACTTGATTCTCAGAGGTGATATTCAGTGATCGATAAATCTTGTGATTATATACTACGGACGGTAAGATTGATAGATTGCGTGTTTAATTTGTGTTATTTAGAAACAAGAAAAGGCCTCGCTGTTAGCCTGCAGTGCGCTAAATCTTATTGTTTAATTGTTAACCAGACCGGTCTAGTTTCATTTGCCCAGGCTACGCTGACTAACATTCGCTCATTTCAGAAAATGAATTGGACTCAGGAAGAGGTGTCAATCTTGCGATCACATGGTGAATACCATGAAAAATGACTGCTTTCATTTTTTCCGTGTTAACAAAAGCTCCGGAATTTTGGTTAGAAAAACCGGGAAAACCACTCGGTAATTTGAGTGATATACTCAACGGTGGTTCGAAAAAACAAAAGACTAGTAAAGAACCAAAAGAACTTGATTTGTTCTTAAAACAAAATCTTTCTGATGGCAAGCCGCCGGTTGGGTGTATTAGAGTTGACGAGTGTGTTTGTGAGGCGTTCTCGTCGCGGCTCATGTAAGTAGCTTGCTTTTGTGAGTGAAACTGAGATCACACAGGTATTAGCAACAGACTGTCGTCAGCAGAAACTGTTGTTAACACCGCCAATACGGCGCTTCAAATTTAACAGTAAGTGTGGCCAAAACGAATGATAGAACACAGTGTTAAACGATTTGTTTACAAGGCGTGAACGGGGTTGTTAAAAAAGAACTAACTGGTGGTGTCAACCATACTGACTGCGTGCGTGCGTGCAGGCTTGGTCACCGCCCCGGGGCCAAAGCCTATCAATCTTAGTAATGGCAGGTATCGTACTATATCATAGGTGCTTAGCAACAGTGTAAACAAATGACGTAGTATGGTTAAAACCGCATTCACGCCGTGAACACTGTATCTATCGTACTACGTCATAGGTGCTTAGTAACAGTGTAAACAAATGACGTAGTACGGTAGAGGCCAGTCCGACACTGTAACGGGACTAAGTTCACAGTGCCAATTTATGTACACAGCCGTGTATCGCGTGTCATACAATGTTGTGGTGAAGTTTTCTGCGCAATGGAGTCTACAATATTCATGCATGATGAATAAAAATTTTGTGTCTGTCTTTCTGTGTGTGTGCATGTGTGTGAGTGCGTACGTGTGTGTGTGTGCGTATGTATGTGTGTTTGTTTGTGTGTGTGTTTGTGTGAGTGCATGTATGTATGTATGTATGTATGCGTGTGAGTGTTTGTGTGTGTGTGTGTGTACGCGTGTGATTGTTTGTGTGTGTGTGTGAGAGTGCATGTGTGTGTGAGAGTGCATGTGTTTGGGTGTTTGTCTGTGTGAGTGCGTACGTGTATGTGTGTTTGTCTGTGTGAGTGCATGTGTATTTGTTTGTATGTATGTATGTGTGTGTGTTTGCATGTGTGTGTGCATGTGTTTATATGTGTATGTGCGTCGGTGTGAGTGCATGTTTTTTTGCATATGTAGGTGTGTATGTGTGTGTGAATGCATGTTTTTGCGTGTGTATGTGTGCATGTCTGTCTGTCTGTGTGTGTGTGTGTGTGCATGTGTTTGTCTGTGTTTGTTTGCCTATACGTGTGCATATTGATTAGTTATTAGAAATAGAAGAAAATACATTTCAATACCATTTATACCATTTTTTTTTAGTCAATGCCCACACATACACACCCACACACAAACAAACAACAACGACAAAGAAAACCACCATTGCTATATACACTTGATAACAAATTATTAAAGTTACCTACAGATACTTGATAACAAATTTCCAAAGTCACTTATAACTGACAAATAACTTTACAGGTAACCTTTTAAGGTCCTATAAATTAGTTATAAGTGACTTAAGTCAAGAACTTATAAGAACTTAAACATAACAAATTGTAAGTTCTTCACTTAAGTCACAACTTACTCGGACAGATTTGTCAAGATACAAAGACAATGAAAATTTTTTTTTAGTAATATTCTGGTGGTGGAGCTGATGGGGTTAAATAGTTAGATGCAAGCGACATGACATCTTTCTGTGAAGTGTAATGAAAAAATAATAAACGATTACCAAATCTGATTTTTATTTGTTTAAAAGAATGTGTAACTTTTCTGTGGTTTCCTGAACACCAATCTTTTTTCCCATCTCTAAAAAATTGGCCTTCAGTTCTTCAACATTCACGGGAGATTGACTACGCATTTTATTTTGTATTTCTGACTTCTGTTTCTTGTAATTGTTCAAATCATCCTGCACTCTCTTAAATTCAATATCATCAATAAAATTATCGTCCAATGCCTTACTTATAATAAGTTTCATACTACTCAACTTTGCTCCAGTGAGCGTACTCAACGCTTCATGTTTCTGTAACTTCGTATGAAACCTCTTGTTTAGGGCCTCCAAACCAAAGCAAGCCAGGCATGTAGCAACGCTAACACCCTCAACTGCAATTCCAATTAAACTTCCAATTCCTGTGGCAAAATACCCCATACAGAACATCCAGCTGAAACTGCACCAACAGCCATTGAAGTATTTTGTACATAATTAAATACTGACTTATACCTCCTTTTACATCTGGAGTACCTCGCCTCTTCACTTTCCAAATATTTAATTGCTTCTGTAATATTATTTAATCTGAATGCGTCTACCTGTAATGTTTTATCGGGTGCAATTGGCACATGTGGATCAGGCGCAAGCGTTGTTTTAGTCGTCACAATTGATTCAGTCGGCTCAAGCATAGGTAGTATTGGATAGAATTTTACCATTTTTTTTATTGACAAATATTTTTTATTTAATCAGCAATTACATTTTGCAACTCGTCAAAAGTATACAATTTGCTGGCGTAATAAAATGAAACAAGATCAATGTGTTCAAGGTTTATGTAACTTAGATGAACAAAAGTTGTTTTGTCAACTACCACCTTAACAGCGGGAATACTGCTTGAAACCTCTATATCAACCCCTTTTTTAATAGCAATAAAGACCTTTGATGATTCTTGCACAGAGTCTTCCCAAGTTAGTTTTATTCCCTGTGCAATATCTGCCTCTTTTACAGAAGCTACAGATTTCATGATAATTTCAAATACTATTGTCACTTCTTTTGCCATGGCAAAGTTTGCTGGTGAAAACACAACAGAAGTATCAGATCTGCCCCTTCTAGTTGTAAGAAGATACCGTCTTTTTTCATACTCCTGTACTTTCAGTTTATCTCTGCTATTGTTGTCTGGGGCAAAGCTTGGAACAAGGCTTACAATCAAAGGTCCAGAGTTAACAACTTTCCTAAACACTAAGGCGCCTTCATCATCAGTGTATACATAAGGACTAATAAATTCAAACTTTATGTCCCAGTCAATTGTTGGTGGCGGTGCAGGCACAAGCAAAACTACCCACTTATTTCCAACATGTATTAAGTTGTAAGGCGCATTATTTATAGGTGGAACAGGTACAGTAACATCACGCAGCTGTCCAAGTTTAGGTATAGGTCTCTCTGTTCCATCCTTTATGTCATCGATTACTTTCTGTCTGTACATGCCAGTTGAATCAAGTTCAAAACCATATACCTCCCCCACCTCTCCCTCCATCTCAAAATCCTGTACATCAGCCAAATCTTTCAACTCTGTTACAGGACACGCTATTGGAATAATTCTCAGCTTTGGGCCAGCACTCATTTTTATAAACAAAAATAAAATTATTTAACTTCTAACACAACACTAAAATCATGCATTGCAACTGGTTTGTCATCTTGATTAGTTACAGATATACACAGTGACTCGAAGAAACTAGAACCTAATTTCTTAAACTGTAAATTAGGAAATCTAACAACTACACTTTCACAATAAGGAGCAGTTCCAGCTGGCACACATCTCAACAAAGTTGATGGTTTTCCATTGTGTACATTTTCAGTCGTGTTCAGTTCTTTCAAATAAACATTTAGCACTGTGTGTACTGCCAAATGAACAGGATATCTTCCAATTATTTTTTCTTTTTTGGGCTTCATTTTTAATCCTTTTTCTAATGTCCAATCTTCATCACCACTAACAGCTACAATACTAAAATCAGTTTCGGCTAAAAAACCTAGTAGTATTAAAAGTTTGTCTGTTAATATAAGCTGACTATCTTTTGGAAATTCCAATGTAACAAGCAAGTTAGCCGGATTTAAAGTTGCTTTAATTTTATACATATTTTGTAAAAATTCAGCTATAGTACAAAAGTCATAATACCCAGGCTGTAAGTGATTAGCACCAAAACTTAAACAACCTATAGTTCCATGTACAGAATATTCACCATCATCTGTTACATTAAACCATTTTACTGTATAGAACATTTCATAGATAGCTACAGTCTTGCTACCATCACGATTATCAATCCCATTAGTTAACCACACTGGTTTGCTTGTGTCAAGATTTGTTAAGGTAATAAACATTTTTATTATCTCATAAAAAAGAAGGATGGAATTTAAATCACTAACCATTGCCACTACAAACGCATTTCAATTTAACGTGGATGCCAAATACAATGTCGCACCAACTTATGAACAGAAAATAATTCAACTAAATCAGCTTGATATAGCTGTGTCGGACACAAGCGTACAAGATCTATTTCAAGTGAAAGTACCCAATCCATTTGACCATTACCTAAACCCTTCAATAACAGACGATGCTACTGCAAGAAAGTGGTCCTCAAGTCCACTACAGATGTTTCAAAACCAGCTTAACTTTGCTATATTGTGTTCAACTACAGGCTGCGGTGTTTCATTTACAGATCATTTGAATCACTCAAACAAACTTATTAGATCTGTATATCGTTTCCACATGTATTACTAGCTTAGACGAATACTGTCAGAACTTCATACACCACTACCCACTGAATCCAGTTTCAACAGGTATAACAACCCCATGGATATGAAAGCATTTGAACACATCTGTAATGAATTTAACATCAGTACCCGGTATGACTTTACACAAAAACTTGACGATCACAACGGCATGGGTACATTGTATTACGCTATGAGTCACAGGCAATACCGTCAAAATTACTACCCTGGATACACTTCATTCTCATCAAAATCTGAAGTATGGTTAGGCTCAATAGAACAGAAACAGACTAATGCCTGGACCACATTTGTTTTACACAAGAGTGATGGGTTTACTCAAGCGGGAGTCGAGCACATAAATGAGTCTATCAGAACATATGTATGGTGTATACTAGGTGCACAATCATTAACAAAATCAAACATCTTAAACCGGAGTGGCAAATTTGAGGCACAAAAACAGTTTCTTGCTAATCTAGAATACTCAATTAATTCAACAGTAGATCTCCCATCAAGCATACAACGCTATCAAGACGTTCTCAGATATGCTAGATCAAAAGTTGACTTTGTAGTTGGCATCGGGTTATACATGTTGCCATCTGATCTTCAACTCCAAATGGGGACAATAACACATTATAATAATGAAATCATTGTTGCAGGTGTTGGTCAGAAATTAGGACTCAATTAATCTGTAAACTTGGGGGCCACAACCACACATGTACAGTCATTAAAAACATTACAGACACCTCCGGTAACACCCCCGGCTCCGACACCGGCACCTGTACAGGTAGTAACAACCCCGACCCCTACACCATCACCAACCCCTGACACACATGAGTCAGAGAGAACAGCATTGGTAATTGGTCTCACTGAGTTAGGGGTATTACTTCTTTATCTGTTTCATTAAATAACCCACCATCAACCCTCCTGCTGTAACCAAAAAGACCCATACATGTTCTGCCATAAACCCTACTACCTTTGCCGCTGTAGTGATAAGCCAACTGACAACTGTGCCAATTATACCAGGCAATGCATCCATCGCTTTCAGAGCCAGTTTCTTAAGCAAGTCTGATATGTGAGACAGTTGTTTCTTTACCCATGACTGTAAATCTTTTGGGTCAGTTGGAGCCGGTGGGCCTGGTGGACCTGGTGGTGCTGGACTGCTACCCCCACCACCAACCCCGGAGACAGCTAATACAACAGTACTAATAATAAACCCAAGAGCAGTAATTAAACTAGCAATTGTAATACCCTGTTCTCTGAAAAGTGTTTTAAGTCTCTCAGCCAAAGTAGTGTCTTCATGAAGTATTTTCTGAATAGTTTCTCTAATTCTGTTGACCTGTGTTTTCAGTTTTTCTCTTCCAATACTAATCATTTCTAACCTTCCTGATCTTTCTATCTGCAAATCATTTAATCTGTGTTGGATTCTTTCTTTCATTTCTGTGTCAAGATTCCCATTGTCTGCTGTAGCCAGTTTTTCTTTTTCACGTTCTATATGTTTATCAAGCTCACCTAGTTTAGCTACATTATTTACCATCTCACCTCTGATTGACTGCAATGATTTGTCCAAGCCTATAATCTCCCGCATTGACAAAGGTGGGTCATCTATTGTTTTCATAGCATCATTTATTTGACCTTCAGTAAATGAGGTTTCTTGTATTACCGTGTTTGCTATTTCTGGTAGGCTTGTTACTGCTGCCATTTCAATTTGTTGTCCTGTTGGTAACTTTGTTTGCGTGTCGTGAAGCGCACTAACAAGACGTGGCGTGACAGGAGACCCTCCAATTCCAAGTTGATGCAATGCGCCAACACCACCTTCATTTTTGATTGTACTTAAAGCCCTAAACTTACCAGGGTCTTTTTTATTAGTCAATAGTACTTTTCCTTTGTCAACAGTATTTAAATATAAATGACTCCTGCCATCAAGTTCAAACTGATTAGGATCTATGTTGTCTGGGCGGCCACCAACATGATCATAAAATGAGTTCACTTTGGTTTCTAAAAGTTCGTGACGTAAACTGTAAATATTTCTTGTACCAGTCATATCTGTCATATCTGTCATATCTGTTGTATTACCAAAATCATTCATGTCATCCATTTCAAAATCACCATGATTAAATCCTCCCGCTGCCATTGTTTTATTAATTTAATATTTTTTATTGTGCATAATAAAAATGACACAGTCTTACCGATCAAAGTTAGACCCATATAGAAAACTACGTGAGCCTCTTGGTGTTAAGGGCATTAGACAATCAATCGTCATTACAAACAATCCAAGTACCATAGACCAGAACCAAACACCTACAGTCAAGTTTCCAAACCTAGGTCCCAGTGACGTTATTGTTCCTGGCACTGCACGTCTAGCATTTAATAATGAACTATCATCAGACGCAGATGTAAACAGAACACTAGTTAACAATCTTGGCAGAGCAATTATTAGAACTATTAAAGTAAAACTTGAAGGACAGGAAGTGTTTAGTCTTGACGATGCTGATGTGTTCTACTGTTACAACGATCTTTGGCTCACAAGAGAAGAACGAGAGGATCGTATTTACCAAGGCATACAGTCTGATAATGTTGGTAAACTTCAAATCGATGCTGGAGATAAAGTAACTACTGGGGTGGACAAGGAAATTATTATGGCTGAAACATATGGAACCAGAGAAGTACCCAACGGAAAAAGAAACATGCTTAGAAAAGATGGGTACAACACAATTTATTAATATTTCGGGTAAATACCCTTTGTCAAAATAGACAAACAAACAAACAGAGAGATTAGCCACTACTTATCTTCATTGGCAGAAGGAATGTGGCAACTGAAGGAGGTGACGTAAAATAAAAGAAAAGGAAGAACAAAAGTGCGGAAAAAGTAAAAATGACATCAACAAAAAATTGTAAGAGAGAGACTCGGAAAGAACCTGAACACAAGAGACAAGAGTGTGTGCAAGCACGTGCAGGAGCGAGCGAAAGAAAAGGCGTGTAGATGAGGCCAGAGAAAGAGAGAGAGAGAGAGAGAGAGAGAGAGAGAGAGAGAGAGAGAGAGAGAGAGAGAGAGAGAGAGAGAGAGAGAGAGAGAGAGAGAGAGAGAGAGAGGGGGGGGGGAGGGGGGGAACCAGGTTTCACATTCCACTTGAGTTTGAAATCCTAACAGCGCATTTACCTTATTACCAAGGAGCACTGAATGACCGTCTGAGCTTTGAACTAACTTTCAATGACTACTCCAAAGTTATAATATCATCTGATCTCAATGCAACATATAAGATTTCTAACATTTCTTTGGAATACAAAATTGTCAAACATATTGATCTAGCTAGACTCATTCAAAATCAGTACCAGACAAAACTGCCAATTTATTATGACAGGGTGATTAGACACAGTTTAATGCATAAAGACAAAAGCGACCCAATGTGGAACATAAACTTGAACACACCTGCCAGATCTTTAAAAGGCATTCTTATGTTGTTTGTTGAACCGGTGGGCCCATACAAAAGGGATTCAGAAAAATGTTACAATCCAAAGATTATACATTTATCTTGCACAATCGAAGGCCGCCCTAATCAAGTGTATGCATCTGGAATGTTACCATAACAGCACTACGATGAGATCACAAAGTATTTTGCGGGTGGAAGGATTAGAGATAAACCAGTAAACATAGCGTGTAAAGATTTACATCTGTATGACGTAAGGATTGGACAATACCTGACAAATAAGTATGCACTTTGGTTAGACCTTCGCAGTATGGACAACGACTACCTACATGGGTCAGGTCGAACTGTTGAGAACGGCAGTGATGAGATTACAATTCAAATACAAAAAAAGGTTGAAACCGCTGCAGCAATAAATATATATTTGTACCTGATTTATGACGCACAACTGAACATACAAGAGTGCAGACTAAGTGGACACATATATTAAAATTATATTGTGTATTAAAATGAACTTGATGACACTCGACCCACACTGTGGATTGTTTTGTGGGGCCACAGGGTGTGGTAAAACTGAATTTGTACTTAACCTCTTACAAACAAGATACATCCATCATTGTAAAAACATAGTAATATTTTGTCCTACGATCAAACATAACAAAACTTATCACAACCGATTATTCATCTGGACTGACAACAACATTTACTTAGTCGACCCTGAGAAAAAAATGAATGACTACCTACAATATTTTTACAAGCAATTTGAAGGACAGTCAACATTGTTTATTATTGATGACTGTTCCGCAGAGAAAGACATTGCCAAGAAGAGAAACACTCTAGCAGAACTTGCTTTCAGTGGCAGACATGCAAACGTCAGTGTATGGATTCTCACTCAAAAATATAATGCTGTACTGAAAGATTTTTGAGAACAGTTAAAGTTTATCTGTTTGTTTTACTGTAAGGATCGTGACAGCTTTAAAGACTGTCTCAGAGAGAATGATGTTATCCCAAATAAACATGAACGGGATGATGTAAAAAATAAACTGAAATCAACTAAGCATCTAAAGCTTTCTTTTAAAGACAGATCAGCCTACAAGGTATGGGTTAGTAAATTAATTTATACATTTGTTTGTCCAATAAAAATGACAGACGGACAAACCCAAGTGTTTGATGTTACAGACTGCTTCAAAGATGTTAAGTGTTTTTATGACTTAAAAACACGTGTGTTTGAACCCAGCTTTAAACTCACAACACCAACAATAAAGATATACATGACATATAATGTTACTTTGGAATATTCAGATGGATCACCTCGTTATGATTACGAGACTGTTGATCTTACGACAAATGCTTTTAAAGTTTATAATGCTAACAGTGGCCACTTGCGTTGGTTTGAGGCACTGTGTAAAGACATATTTGATCAACTAAGAAAACTACATTGTTATATTGAAAGTGTTACATTCATTAAAGTGATATTACACCTGCAGTACAAGACTTCAAGACAAACACCAGGGAAGTGGTTGACTTGTTTACGATAGCTACAGTTAATACAGTATTACTTAGGGTGTGCCAGCGGTAATTTTTTTTCATTTATTATTTTGTCGGACAAATAAAAATGACGGACAATGCTCAAAGCCCATCAGGCTCATCAGGTTTAAGAAACATGTTTCACACAACAGACTTGCCTATATCTAATAGTAACAATGTCTATGAATCGATAGAAAACTCTTTTTCTGTCATACAAAATAATCTTGTTACAGGCAGTGTAAAGATACAGATTGTTGCTAAAATAGAATTTACTAGAGTAGACGGTGAAGTGATTGTATCGTATATATTAACAAGACAACACACAGTTAACACAAGAAGAGAATTGGAGAACGTGTTTAGAGACAGACTATTACCTGACTTTCTCCAAGCAATTGACAGTGCAAAAATGAAGGGGTCTGGTTGGCACGAAGGTCATGTACATGAACTACAATTAAAGCAGTCAAGGTATCATCCTATATTAGGTAAATCATGGTTGCCACTGCCAACAGAGGTTGCAAACAAAAAGGCTGTAGTCAATATACAGAACAATGATAATTTTTGTTTCATGTGGTGTGTGCTTGCTAAACTACACTTTATAAAATCAAAACCTGAACGTGTATCTAACTACACCAAATTTGTAAATGAACTCAACTTCAGTGGCATTGAGTTCCCTGTTAAAATAGAAGACATAGACTTGTTTGAAAAACTAAATCCTGGCATATCTGTGAATGTGTTTGTGTGGGATAATGAGTCTGTTGACAAGTTACAACCCATTAGAGTATCACCACTTGCTCCAACCTATGGTCAGCCAGAAGATAAGCATGTTGACATGTTATTAATCAGTGATGACAATAACTTCCACTACACAATTATCAGAAATATGTCACGACTAATTCATGGGCATACAACAAAACACAATGGTAAACAGGAAGTGTGTAAAAGATGTTTACAAAGATTCTCCTCTATTGCAGTGGCGCACAAACATGTTTTACACTGTAGGTCAGCTGATGACATTCAAACTGTACTTAAGTATCCAGATCCTGGTAGTCAAGTATATTTTAAGAACTATGGGAATCAACAAAAGCTGTCGTTTGTAGTGTATGCTGATTTTGAATCACTGGTTGTACCATATGAAGGTCCTGTTCCAGAATCATTACCAAAGACTATAAAGTTGAGTGACCAAGTGGTGTGTGGTGTGTACATTATTGTTAGGTCAGACGGTCAGCATTCAGAGCCTGTTATCTACAGAGGTGAAAATGCAGCATGTCTGTTTTTAACAGAAATGAGACATTTGTATAGTCAGGTAGTACAATATCTCACAACATGTCAGATGTCTTTGGTGATGACAGAAGAAGACAAACTAAAATTTGATACAGCTGTGACGTGTTGGATTTGTAAACAACCCCTCCAGGGTGATAAAGTTCGTGACCATGATCACATAACTGGGCGTTACAGAGGTGCTGCACATAACAATTGTAACTTGTTATTAAAAACAGATCCTAAGACATATAAGTTACCAATCTTTTTTCACAATCTAAAGGGGTATGATTCACACATTATCATGCAGGCTGTAGATGAGTCTTACAAAAACATAAGTTGTATAGCGCAGACAACTGAGAAATACTTGACCTTTAGGTTAGACAAATTAGCATTTTATGACTCTATGCAACATTTGCCCTCAGCACTTGCTAGTTTGGCAGAAGGACTGACTGAGTATCCAATAACAAGTAAATATTTTTAGCCAGACTTGATTAAGAAAGGTGTGTATCCCTATGAGTACATTGATCACTGGGTTGTGTTTGAGGAAAGGAGACTGCCACCAAAAGAGAAATTTTATTCAACACTTAATGGTAAAGGTATTTCTGACTCTGAATACCAACATGCACTTGATGCGTGGGATAAATTAGGGTGTCAAATGATTGGTGACTATCATGACCAATACTTGAAAGCTGACGTTTGTTTGCTAGCAGATGTATTTGAAAGTTACCGTGAAAAGGGTTTGTTACACTACAGTCTTGACCAAGCTTGCTACATAACTAGTCCTGGCATGACATGGGATGCATTTTGAAATCCAGTAAGATATTTATAGACCTGTTGTCTGATCGTACGATGGGTGAAATGGTGGAACGTGGATTGAGGGGAGGCATTAGTATTGCAGCGAACAACTACGCCAGAGCAAATAATAAATATCTGGATGACCCTAACTTTGACCCTGAGGGGTCAAGGTCATTCATTACGTACCTTGATGCTAATAACCTTTACGGATACGCGATGTGTGAGTTATTGCCCTTGAAAAACTTTTGTCTGTATGATTTGTCACAGTATGATGTAACAGAGTCAGGGTTAACTAATAATATTATGAATCTTGACCGAAATGATCCAAAGGGTTGGATCTTTGAAGTAGACCTGGAGTACCCACATCATCTACATGATTACCATAATGATTATCCATTGGCTGTTGAAAAAATGAGTATGACGGGGAAAAAAGAAGACACTAAACTTGTACCAAATCTGAATGACAAATTCAAATACGTTTGCCACTATCGCTTGTTACAGTTTTACATCAGACATGGGTTGGTACTAAAGAAAGTTCACAGAGGCATTCAATTTGATCAGAGTGCTTTCATGAAAGATTACATAATGAAGAACACAACCCTGCGTGCAAGGGACGGTAACACTGCATTTGACAAAGACTTCTTTAAGCTTATGAACAATTCCTGTTATGGCAAGACAATGGAAAATCGTCATCACAGAGAAGATGTGAGACTTGTCACAACTGAATCGGGTGCAATTAAACTTACAGGTAAGCCACAGTACACAGGGTAAAAAGAGTTTCATTCATCATTGCATGCAGTGTCACTCAAAAAAAAGATTGTTAAACTGGACAAGCCAGTATTCATTGGTATGGCAATTCTTGAATTGTCAAAACTGTTGATGCTTGAATTTTATTATCATTACTTCAAACCGAAGTATCCTGAGTGTCGTCTGCTATACACTGACACTGACTCTATGATCATAGACGTGCCTACTGAAGACTTTTATGAAGACATGAAAACAGAGTTACACATGTATGACACGTCTGACTACCCTAAAGATCACCCACTGTTTAGCACACAAAACAAGAAAGTGCCTGGAAAGTTTAAGGATGAACTGAATGGTGTGCCTATAGTTGAGTACATTGGACTGAGATCAAAAATGTATTCTATACTGCACCAAAAAGGTAGTCAGTCGAAAGCCAAAGGAATAAAAAAAAAAACAGCAATAAAAAATAAAGACATACGTCATGAACATTATAAGCAAGTGTTAGATGGGGCATTAATGCCTGATTATCCAAACAAGTCACTGAGATCAAATAAACATAATCTTGAAATGATCCAAACACATAAGAAGTCACTTGCAGTTGGGGACACGAAACGTGTTTTTCATAGTAAGGAAAAAGCTTATGCGCCCGGACACTACAGGCTCAAGTTATCTGAAGAAATAGCTGATGAACTGGTTGAAGAATTAATTGACGAGTTAGTTACTGAAATGAGTAACGGTGTCTGGGGGAATAATCTGTAATTCTTCTCTGACAAATGCCCTTTGTGGTGCAGGGTCGTACAGGTAATATATTGTCGCGTCAGGATTGGGGACTATTTTTTCTTATATTATGTACAGACGTTGACCAGATGGGGTCGGTTGCCCTGCGCCTGACGTCTTTTTCTGATTCTCCAGGTTGATATAAATATCTTACCTGTTTAGTAAATAAACTTGTGTCGGGTGCTGGGGTTGGTCCTGTTTTTGGCTCTGTAATTGTTTTCAATTTAATAGCATCAGCAGGTTTTGGGTGTCCTTCGTTATTCATTGCTTTTATCACATGTGGCAATCTCTTTACCCACTCCGTGTTACGGGTGTCATGCATGAGTTCCTTTGAATACTGGTAACTGAAAAGTCTTTCTGATAACTGTTTGTTAAAGTTCTCTACAATTGCCTGTGATCTGTGTATGCCTGGAATGCCCCGTCTAACCAGTACGGCGTGCTTCGCAAATAACTGATTAACTGTGCCTTTAAATTCAGATCTGTCATCAACCTGTACAAGTCTGGGGTATTTCAGAGGGCCTCGACTATATATTTTTGTTAACGCTGTAGCAACTGTGGTAGCTGTTTTGTCAGATATGGGTTCAGCATCTTTATACCTTGAAGCAATGTCAACTACAGTCAGTGCGTACTTGTATCGTTTCTTTCTTATTGTGTCATGGGGTAAGAACAGAAGATCCATTTGATGCATGTCATTTGGTATAGTGTTTTCAAAATGAGGTCTTGTTATCTTTCTTGGAGCAGGTAAATAAACCTGCCAAATTGCTTGTCTCTGTAACCATTGTTTTATTTGCTTGAGTGTTACATCACCGCCAACAGCGGTATGTAATTTCTGAATAGCTGTTTGTCCTTTCCCATATCAATTGGGGAGTAATATATTTTTGATAGTTTATTTTCGACGTTAATTTCTTCTAGCAATATAAAGACCAGTAAAAAATACAAATGTCATTCCCACTAGAACAAAGATTATCTCTCCATTTCTTTGTTCTGTACTCGGTTTGTAATAGTCACTTAGTTTCGGTTTTGGGACAGACATGTCATTACCTGTGACAAGAAAATACTCACGGATTGCTTCGTCGGTATTTGAAAACGTATGTTGTGCGTGACCTTCAAGCCTCAATTTTTCATTAATGAAATCAAGTTTTTCAATTCTATTCTTTTCATATTCTTGTTGTGCTTGAGCGAGTTTTTCTGATGCCTCATTGTGGCGCTTCATTTCTTCTGCTGATTCCTCTCTACCTACTTTTGAAAAGAGATAATTTGATCCGCTGAAAGCAAGTGTGTTAACCATGGCCCCTCCAATTATTACTGCTAAAGTTGCCATACTTATTTTATTTACATTGAAACATTTTCTGGAATAATTCCTTGCTTAACAAAAAAGTCTTTCATTGCAATCGATGCTGTAACAATCGTGATTAATTTAGCACTGTCTTCCAGATCCAATCTGCTCAAGTCTACAGACCTCATTTTGAGCAGACTTTTTCCCAGCATAGAATAAGCTACTGCTAGTCCACTTATCATGGCAGAATGATAAACAAGGTTCATTAAATTCTTTGAGTCATTCATTTCTTAGACAATAAAAATTAAAATAATAAATTTATTAGTGCATGATAAATGGGTCGACAACTTTGGGTATTGTTGGTAATGTGGAGACTTCTGTTTTTGATGATGGAGTGTTTAATTTTTTGGACACTGTTCGAGTGTGCGGCTGATATTTTTGGTATAATTGGTAAGCTATGTAACCAAATCCGACAACAAATGCGGCAACTACATATTTTGCTGTTTCAGAATTAGACTGGGTTGAAGGTCTTTCACTTTGATGTGGGTGTGACAAGGGTATTGGGAGCCCTGTCAGTTCTGATGGTGTTGACGGTGGGTCACTTACATGAGCCTTTTCTGTTAGCACCTGTAGCTGTAACTTTTTCTGCTTGTTCCATTTGGCTAAACCTTTCCCTGCCTGAATTCTGCCTGCATTTTTAATTTTTGTCACAGTTTGAACCTGCATCAAAACAGGGGCGGGGTTCAGTTCTGGAGTCATCTGGGTTTCGTCCATTTTCTTCTGCAGTAAAATTTAATTTTGAAAAATCAATATGGCTCCCAGTAACAAGCAAAGTTACGACAGGTGCAAGATAATTCCCAAACTTGTAAAACATGACGCATGCTAATTTACCAATTGAACTTGAAACAATAGGATTACTTTCAAGGTCGTGTGAAAGACTGTCAGTATCTACAGGTAGAAAGTGACTCACTGCTTTTGTGTATAGGCATACAAGAGATTGACTTAAATCACGAGTCATTAGTGAAGCGATGTAATTTTCATATTTGGTGTGTAATTTATTTAATTCATTCTATATTTTCTGTCATGTATTGTTTTCCGAGATAAGCTTTTGATTTGCCTGAAACAATTACACAGAGAAGACGCTGTCTTTTAGAGTCTAAATCTTTGTTTTCTACAGCGTTGATATCGTTTAAAAGAAGTAATTCGTCTTGGTTCATTTTATAATAAAAAATATTAATTTTAATGTCATTGAATTTGGAAATCTTTGTTTTACCGAAAAAAATAAGGGGAAACCAAAAAAATGGGCAGTGTGAAGGTGTGGAAGTTTGTGGGTCAAAAATCGTGGAAATTTGGGGGTCGGCAGAAATTGGTCAAATTTCTTATTCTCTATTTTTCAAATAAAAATAAAGAAAATATGGGAAAAATGCATGGTGTGATTAAGTGTGTGTTTTTGTGGGCAAATATCGTAAAATTAGGGGGTCTATAGAAATTGTCCATTTCCACTCATATTTCCTATCTCTCAAGCCAAGCCTGCACAACCCTCCACACACACACTGACACACACACACTGACACACACACACACACACACACACACACACACACACACACACACACACACACACACACACACACACACACACACATCAGTATATCATGTACACATACATTCTATCACTTAAAACTATACTACAGCAAATATAAAAAGTATAAAGGATTTTGTACATAAAACCGCTA
>BTPG01000006.1:78500277-78512777 GCA_036245525.1 Semisulcospira habei | reverse complement strand
TTGTCGAAGGCGGCAGAGAGATCGAGTAGCGTAAGAAGGGAGATGTTGCCCGAGTCAGTGGAGAGAAGCAGGTCGTTACGGATATGTAGAAGGGCTGTTTCAGTGCTGTGATGTTTGCGATAGGCAGACTGGAAGGGACTGAGGAGGTTGTTGTCGGCGAGGTGGAGGTTAAGTTGGTTGATCTGTCGAGGCCGTAGCAACACTCCCTGGCCAGTCCCTCATCTTCTCATGCATCTATCGCAGCCCTCCAAGCTCTCAAAACAAACTCACAAACTCCATGTTCCTCACCGAGTT
Organism: Semisulcospira habei; assembly: GCA_036245525.1. NCBI lineage: Eukaryota > Metazoa > Mollusca > Gastropoda > Semisulcospiridae > Semisulcospira > Semisulcospira habei. Next base: position 78,512,483 of record BTPG01000006.1, on the reverse strand, counting down.
CGATCTCCTCCTCGACCACTACAGTACACGACCCGGAAAACACATCCTTCTTCGCGACTTTAACTTCCACTTCGACAAACCCGACCACCCCGACACAAAACGCCTTTGCACGTCACTTTCAAACCACAATCTTACACAACACATCACTAAACTATACAGTTGTGAGTACAGGTGTAGATGAGCATGTTTGTGCAAATTTTAATGTGCACATTTGCACATTTAATGTGAAAGTATGTTGCAGATCGGGCCAGGCTCTTCGAATAGCTGACACGAATAGATGATAGGTAAGCTTTACCAGTAAACAAATTCTAAGGACTTTCAGAACATCCCTCGCACAGGTAAGGGACGGGGGCCAAAATGATCGGTAAGCTTTACCAGTAAACACAAACTAATGACTTTCAGAACAACCCTCGTACAGGTAAGGGTCGGGGGTCAACTTCAGGTTACGATTCGTGCGGAGCCTGAATAGGATGACCTGTTCTTATCCAGAGAGAAGGTGGTAATTGTTTTTTTTTTCTGTTGTTAGCATGATAGCAAACTTGATCAGAACCCTCTCGCTGTAGCTGTGGTCGTGTTGACCTGGCCGCAGTTGCATGAGAGAGAGCATAGTCATGCGCGACCCTCGCAGCAAGGTGCTCCGTGTCTGCGGAACACCTTGCTTCCGGCTTGCGCAGGATTTAATTAAGCTAGCTCGTGCAAGCGACTCCTGGTCCTTGCCTGCTCCATACCCAATGTGCAAAAGGCAATCGGGCTGACGTCGGCCGAAGTCGGCCCGATGGCCTTTTGCACGTTGGGTTCTCAGTAAAGTCTGCTTTGCTTGTAATATCGATCGCAGACACTCCTAGTTCACAATATGAACTCGCCTTGCATAACTGGACCTGTCCAGGCTTTCTGCGGTCCAGCATGACATCTCCCATCTCAAGACTGTTGTGCACGAGTGTAGAGCCGCATCCTTCCTAAGTTAACCCTTGTGATCGCGCCCCTCTGACAGAACACTCTTGAAGAGGCAAACTTGAGAAAACAAAACCAATTCCTTGACATATTGCCATTGTTTACTACTGTTTCTCATGGCCTTTTATTTATTACGGTTTTTCATGACCATTCAAGTCTCCTCAGCCTTAGTTGACTTTCTCCACTCCTTTGCTACGTAGCTTTATTGATTGATTGTACGTTGCTTAACGTCCCGACAGCAACAAGACTTTCTCAGAACGTGCCTGCACTGCTTGTGAAAAAACAAACAAACAAACAAACAAACAAAACAAAAAATCCCCAGAATTTTGAATGTATGTCGCCAGCCGGTCTAATACGCCAAATAAATCTAAGACCACTTAGCAACACAATCCAATATCAAGAGCTACAGGCAGCACAGACAGTAGGGAGAGTTTAAAATAGGAAAATACAGGTAAATGGACCAAGGGGAGACAGAAACACATGCCCCAGAATAGAGGGGAAACCCACCCTGTGAGGATAACCAGGGTGACCCTGGGAACTAAAAAGTAGTTAACCCCACCCAAGTCCCCCAGGGCAGACCCGGGTGGGGGCTTGCTATGTAGCCATGCAGTCGACTGTGTAGTGTCCTCGAATCTGTTCCTGATAATGCTTTCTCAGATTTCTCACACGTCTGATCTGTCCATTCGCTGGGTGTCCGCTCGATCATTTCATGGACTTCAGGATGTCCTAAGCAGTAGGTCCACGAAAGTCGTATTGTCACTGGGCATGACCAACGTACGGTTGTACGTGAGTCACAGTCATGCCCAGTGTCAATCTGACATTCTTGCGTCGTTTTGTTGCCGCCCCTTTCAACTCGTAAACAACACAGGCCAGGGACTGGTGATAATCTAAGCCTGTTGTTGGCAGAAATCGTGATAAGACGTGACCAGTTACACAACATCAGATCATTCCATGACCAGATCATCGCATGCAGATGGTTTACGACCAGAAAGAGATGTAATATCGGCTGCTGATCAAAAAGTCAAGTTATCATACATCAACAGATTCACTTTAGTGACCATGTGTGTGTGTGTGTGTGTGTGTGTGTGTGTGTGTGTGTGTGTGTGTGTGTGTGTGTGTGTGTGTGTGTGTGTGTGTGTGTGTGTGTGTGAAGCAGTAATATAATTCATAGTACTAGTGGCATCAGCAGCAATGAGTAATAGTAGTAGCAGTAGTAGTAGTGGTAGTAGAATAGTGAGGTTTCGTTGACAACGAACGACGGGTGACTCTCAACAACGAAGGACAGCGAAGTCACGGCGGATAACCAGCTTCTATTGTAAGCATAGACGACACTCCAAACATTTCCAAAAGGCATAGATCCTCATGAGCCCGGAACTGTACAAAACAGTTGCTCTCTCTCTCTCTCTCTCTCTCTCTCTCTCTCTCTCTCTCTCTCTCTCTCTCTCTCTCTCTCTCTCTCTCTCTCTCTCTCTCTCTCTCTCTCTCTCTCTCCCTCCAGGAGTGTTTTCTTATTTCACAGACATAAATGATTTTGCAGAAAAGTTAAATCCTTCGTTGCCAATGATCACGGAATTTGCGTCGACTCCCACTGAGCACTGACCGACTTTCACGTGAAGAACGCTGATTAAGCGGGACTCAAAATAGGTGTAAAGAAAATATGACTAACAAGAGACATAAATCCTCATGAGCCCCCGCTACTGCGGGGGCTCGTGAGGGTTTATGTCTCTTACAGCTGGGTGGCGTTCGACTTGTGGCGGTAGTTTAAAGGTTAAAATTATCGCATAATAAATAGATCAACTGATTTGAACTTGAAATTAACAGTAATCAGCTCTATGGGTAATTAAATTGAATTAAAGTACTCTAAAAAAACCCAACTCAAATCATGAAACCAAACCAACCAAAAAGGCCCAAACCACACCAAATCAAATTAAATTAAAACACAAAAGTAAAATGAAAGCACATCAAACAAGATCAAATCAAATCAATTTATTTCGATGGCTTTATATATGGCAGGATGTGTTTTCGGAGAAGTAAATGAGCGACCATCACGTGAAATTTACTCAGTATCCGCTTCAATTCTGTGAAACGCTTCCTAGTTGCACACATAAATTTACGTCCGTTTTCTCGTGAAGAAACTTCAAACTGGGACTGTACAAATATTTTCTATATTTCTATCAACATTCTGAAAACTCCATGACCACCCCTAACTGTACAACCAAAGTCTGTTTTTCAGCCAATACGTATAAATGACTTCAGTAGGCATTAATTGTGTGGGCAAGTTCAAGGTATTTACAATGTATGTTTTCAAACTGTACTTAGCTCGCATGTCTTGTGACGATTCGTTATTTATATAGCTGGTTACAGTCATAGTTGTACATTATCAGTCATCAAAAAAGAGAAACAAAAAAGGAAAGAAAGGAAGCGACAAGAGAGTCAATGGAAAGAGGAGGTGTACTTGACTACTGCCCCTCAGAGGTTGTGAACAGTTCACACGAAACACCTGTACCGTACCCTCCCCCCCCCTCCAGGTCTCCCGATAGATCCACTCAGGAAGTACTCCACAAGTCCACGTCAATTCAAATGAGATTCTATAGCATCTCATTTGAATTGAAGTGTACTTGTGGTGTACTCCTCGAATGCAGTTCTGGGGGATACACTCGTCTAAAATTGATGATGAATTAGGAGATTTCACTTTATCATGCTAATAAACATCTCGTTTAGCCCTATTAGCCCCAACACCCTACAGCAGGAGATACATCGACCATGATAACCTTAGCGCCATAATCTGGCACTACCTTGAATGATCATGGTCGGTCCATCTCCTGCAACTGGTACATAGTCGTTAGGTGACACCACCACATTCTGGGACGCGGCCGTGGTGCTCTATGGGTTAAAATGAAGTGTACACTACTTGTGGCGTTGTCCCCGAAAGGAATCAGTCAGTTCTGGGGAGTACATCGGCCAGCGTTACGGGTGTTATATAGTTAACACGTTCAGTACCAACGTCTAGAAATGATGCACTGCTCATTGTTTGACACAGAGTACCCTATGCTGTAATATCGCACTGATTGCTGAACCGGCAAGTCTCACTTGTCAAGGCGTGAAAGTGATCCCGGTCGGAATATGTGTGTGAGCATGTGTGTGTGTGTGTGTGTGTGTGTGTGTGTGTGTGTGTGTGTGTGTGTGTGTGTGTGTGTGTGTGTGTGTGTGTGTGAGGTGAGGCTTGTGTGTGTGTGTGTGTGTGTGTGTGTGTGTGTGTGCATGAGTGCGTGCATGTGTGTATGTCACTGTGTGCGTCTTGCATGTGTGCGTGTGTATGAGTCTTGTGTGTGTGTGTGTGTGTGTGTGTGTGTGTGTGTGTGTGTGTGTGTGTGTGTGTGTGTGTGTGTGTGTGTGTGTGTGTGCGTGCGTGTCGTATTATGATACAATCACACCGGACGCACTCACGTAGGGTTTTTAGAAAGAAACCACTCAGCTGCAACTCGTCACACATGGCACAAGGTTGTAGACCACACTGAAGTAACAGTTCCAACAATAATTTATTCTCACGATGCACTCTCAGCACAATGCGTCCACAAATGCATCCACACGTTGGTACACTGTCTCGTACAATGCATCAACAATTCTGACACACTGCGTCTCCCATACAATGCACCAACACTGATACCGTGTCTCCTCTACAATGCATCAACACTTTTGACACACTGCGTTTGTATACAATGTACACACATATTTCCTAACACGCTCTTTTATACTATTACAGATTTCCAGAACAACCTAGCAAATGACACAACTCAACCAATCAGAAAAGAAACCGTAACCAATACTCATTAATATTCATTAAAAAAGAACACTCTAGATCTATCTACAGCCTATCACTAATAACTAATATCTGTGCGCATACCTTAAATGTTGCAAAATGTTACCAACATGTGTACTGCACAATTTCGACGTCTTATCTGAGGTCACTAGAATAATCGCGCCGCTACTAGAACCTTCCAGTCTAATGCAGGTCAGACTTTTCAACACTGTAGCGAAAATACGCAACATTCTAACTATACAACAAAAATCGATCAGAATTCTCGAAGCAAAAGAAAACGAAAGGTACGTGATACTTATACAAAACAACTCAACTGAACACCGCGTTTTTCCTATGATTAACACAAACATGCCCTAAAAAGAATAACACAACCACAAATGTAACAGTGTGTGTGTGTGTGTGTGTGTGTGTGTGTGTGTGTGTGTGTGTGTGTGTGTGTGTGTGTGTGTGTGTGCCCCGTCTGTGAAATCACCTTCGTGGTGGACGAAAGACGTTCAGCCCTAAACGTACGTATAACGTATAACAACAATAAAACATTACTTTACCTCTGTGCAGACCTTTGCCGGCGGCAGGTGGGGTTGAAAATAAAGTGAAAACAAACAGAATGCTACTCGGTACATACCTATTCATTAGGGGCATAAAACATACCAAATATCCATATGAAAATTTGCCATCCCAAAGCCCCACTAAAGCCCCTAGACTACTAGATATACTTGTAACAACTGCAAACACCCACTATTAAAACACAACATAAATTTGCATTATTTACAGTTACGTTTAATTGTATTTGTTCTGATACATGTGCACTCTGCTAGACATCGTATTATGGAAGTTATTTAATTTAATTCAATTTAATTTTGTTTGTTTTGGTTGTTATTGTTGGGTGGTTTGGCCTAGAAATATTCAATGGCATTTTAAACAGTGATATAATGAGGGAGAGGAAATTCGCGTGCAATATTTTTTTGTTGTTGAGTTGATAAAGGGCACAGAGCCATAATCTCCACCTCCCCTCCCCCACCCCCCCCCCCCCCCCCGCACCCCCCACACACTCTCTCTTGGCTTCTCTCTTGGCTTGACTTCGCGAACGAAGATTTTATAGGAGTTGCCCACGACGTCTGCAGGCTTGTTCGTGGCTGCGGAGGCCAATCCGAGACAGGCAGGTTCGACCGCAGTGGCTGCAGGGGAAGGTATGGCCAGGGTTCTGAGCTGCGGCATCTCTGTTTTTTCTCCTGAGCCGCTTGTCCTTAAGGCTAGCTCTGTGAGAGTCCTCAAAGGAGACAGCTGCCTTGTAAATGGTGGAGCGCCAGGTGTCACGGTCCGCAGCAAGCGAAGACCACTGGTGGTGGTCGATTTGGCAGGCACTAAGTGACTTCTTGAGACAGTCTTTGTATCTCTTCTTTGGTGCCCCTCTGTCACGGTGTCCAGTAGCAAGCTCGCCGAACAGGGTGATCTTTGGTAGGCGATGATCCTCCATCCTGGAGACATGCCCCGCCCAGCGGAGCTGTGTCCGCAGCAGCAAAGCCTCGATGCTCACAGTTTCAGCCTGTTCAAGGACCTCGACGTTGGTGACATAGTCACTCCAGTGAATGTCAAGGATGGTACGCAGGCAGCGCTGGTGGAAGCGTTCGAGGAGTCGTAGTTGGCTGCGGTAGAGGGCCCAGGACTCGGAACCATACAGCAGGGTGGTGAGGACCACAGCTCTGTACACGCTGATCTTGGTGCCTGTTTTCAGCTGTTGATTGTGCCACACCCGCTTGAAAAGTCGCCCGAAAGCGCTGTTTGCTTTTGCCAGCCTGCTGTCAAGCTCCTTGTCCAGCTTGGCGTCCGACGTGATAATGCAGCCAAGGTAAGTAAACTGGTGCACTGACTTTAGTTCAGACTCGCCAATGGTGATGTGAGGAGGGCGATACACTGTCTTGGGTGCCGGCTGATGGAGGACCTCTGTCTTTTTCAGACTGACCTCGAGTCCAAAGAGCTGGGCAGCATCTGCGAAGCAAGACGTGATGCGCTGCAGGGCTCTCTCTGTGTGTGCAACGAGGGCAGCATCATCAGCAAAAAGCAGCTCACGAATCAGTTGGTCTAGGGTTTTCGTGTGGGCCTGCAGTCGTCTGAGGTTGAACAGGCTGCCATCGAGACGATACCTGATGTACACTGCATCGTCATCATCGAGGTCCACTGTGGCCTGCTTCAACATCATGCTAAAAAAGATGGTGAAGAGGGTCGGTGCCAGCACGCAGCCCTGCTTTACGCCGTTAAGAATAGGGAATGGTTCCGAGAGGTCATTGTTGAGTCTGACCTGGCCTTGCTGGTCCTCGTGTAGCTGGACAATCATGTTGAGGAACTTTGGGGGACAGCCAAGTCGCTCCAGGATCTGCCACATGCCTTGCCTGCTCACAGTGTCGAACGCTTTTGTTAGGTCGACAAATGTTACGTACAGACCTTTGTTCTGCTCGCGGCACTTCTCCTGTAGCTGTCTCAGCACAAAGACCATATCGGTGGTGCTCCTGTTTGCTCTGAAGCCACACTGGCCCTCTGGGAGTTGGTCTTCAGCGATGGCAGGTACCAGCCGATTCAGGAGCAGCCTTGCAAGGATTTTCCCAGCAATGGACAGCAGGGTAATTCCCCGATAGTTGGAACAGTCAGACTTCTCGCCTTTGTTCTTGTACAGGGTGATAACGACTGCATCACGGAGATCTTTTGGTAGTGTTCCTTCCTCCCAGCAGCAGAGAAAGAGGTCATGGAGCTTGTTGTGCAGTGCTGTGCCTCCATGTTTCCAGATCTCTGGTGGTATTCCATCGATGCCTGCTGCTTTGCCACTCTTGAGCTGGTGGATGGCTGTGAGGGTCTCTTCAGCGGTGGGCGGTTCGTCCAACTCAACCTTTACTGGGAGGTGTGGGATTTGTAGGACGACTGCTTCTTGAACAGTGCGCTCAGCGCTGAAGAGGCTCTGAAAGTATTCCGACCAGCGGTTCAAGATGGAGGTATTATCTGTGAGGAGTGCCTGGCCATTCGCGCTTCGCAGGGGACTTTGTACCAGGTGCCTGGGGCCATACACTGCTTTCAGTGCTTCGTAGAAGCCCCTGTAGTCACCATTGTCAGCACAAAGCTGGGTCCTCTGTGCAAGTCTGGTCCACCACTCATTCTGGAGATCTCTGAGCTTGCGCTGGAGACTGCAGCAGACGAGGCGGAAGGCAGACTTCTTCACAGGGCAGGAAGGCTGGGCTAGGTGGGCCTGATGGGTGGCTCTTTTTTTAGAATACATATATCTGCTGCTGACGGAATCGGTCGTCTAATCATAATCCTTGTACCTAGATTATATCCAACCTGGAATAGTGTGTCACTGACGCACCACCCACCGCGAATAAAACGGTGTATTTGATAATGCGATAAAAAAGCTGCTTTATCTGCTTTGTCACACGTAACACTACGGGCCTTAGTGGCAAGGATTACTCTACCATGTTAGTTCAAGGTAGTGCCTGATTAGTTTGTAGCCTCGGAATGTGCCACGCTAATCAGGCACTACGCGTGAACTATCAGGGTCGATTTATCCAACTAAAACGCACTTGCCAAGAGGACTCTTCGGAAAGTTGTGTATTTTCGGCTTTCAGGCTGAAACGAGTGTCAGCAATCAATGGTATGAATAATAAGAAATGTCAATAATACATAGGTGCACCATAGGCAACAGCTGATATTGACATAAACCAAAACTACTGAGGTTTAAGAGAACTATTATCCTATGAAGTTGTGTGGGGGAATATCTTAAGCCTTCAAAGCCGCCAAGCACAACTTTCATCCAACTTTTCAAATGTCGGGTGACTGTGACACTGTCGGGCGAAGGTTATAAAACCCAGGAGCGCAGTCTACCAGAACAAACAAATGTACACGCACACACGTGTGTGACGTAGGAAGGGGAGGAGGGATGGGGAAAGGCGGGATTCAGGCAGGTGTTTGTGAATACCAGTTACCTCATTTTCTTTCAAATCATGCTTTCAGCCTAGTACTAAGGTAAAGTAAAGTAAGTAAGTAAGTGAGTAACCAACCAACCAACCAACCAACCAACCAACCAACCAACCAACCAACCAACCAACCAACCAACCAACCAACCAACCAACCAACCAACCAACCAACCAACCAACCAACCAACAACAAAATTACATACAAGAGATACTATCAGTCAATATCATAGCTATTATTCATTAGCTAATCATGAGAGACCTGTTCATCTTATACTAATACGAATACGAATACCTTTATTGTCCCAAGACGGAAAATTTGTTTGCAGCGGAATTTTAAAACAAACATAAAAACAGACGTAAACATAGACAAATAAATACATTTGACTGACTAAAACACACCGATCTGTCACAGCGAGTATATGCACGTATATAATATCACAACCGTCTGTAATATTTTTAATATAAAAATATCATCATAATATAATAACCTACGTAAAATAATATTAGCAAAAATGATTTTCACTTAGAAACAAAACGTGCTTAACTCATTCAACCCCACACCCGTATTTCCGAAATTTTGGAGGCGAGATCCAAAGACTATGCATCTGCTGTAGTGCGTCAGGGCTGAATGGGTTAAAATTTAACTAAGACGACTCTAAATCAAATAACGTATACTAGACTGAAATAAGCGATAGACCTAAATGCAGCACACACACACACACACACACACACACACACACACACACACACACACACACACACACACACACACACACACACACACACACACACACACACCATCACACACATACACACACACACACACACACACACACACACACACACACACACACACACATCCGTTTGAGGCCAGTTCAGTGCCGAGATAATTTGAATATCATCCAATTGCATGAGGTATAGATCCCCATAAGCCCCCGCAGTTGCGGGGGCTCATGAGGATCTATGCCTCTTGCTGACACCATGTAGAGTCCATGTTTCTATGACATCTAGGGTTTCTTGGTCTTGATTTATGGAAGACTGCAGAAACACATTCTTCGTCAGCTGGCACTGAACGGGTTAAAGAACATTGAAATTGTAAAGAAGACTACACTTTTCATATTCGTTACACTAGCCATTATCCATTTTCCGTTATGGAAAGCGTTTGTATGTGAAATCAAACCAACCAACCAACCAACCAACCAACCAACCAACCAACCAACCAACCAACCAACCAACCAACCAACCAACCAACCAACCAACCAACCAACCAACAAACAAACAAACAACGACCAAAAAGCAGCCGGCAAATGAAGCTGCAATTATGCTAAAGTGACATTAGCATAACCACAAGGATGTTGTGCGTACTTGAAACACTGCAATATGAACTTCGTTTCAGCCTTCATATTTTAAGACCAGTTGAGTAATGCGTTTTCAAATACAGAATGAACTTAGTTTCAGCTTTTATATTTCAAGACCAGTAACGTGTTTTAAAAAAAACAGTATGACTGGCTAACAAATAACATACCTCCGTAGATGTAGGCAGAAAACGGGTGACGAAAATGAAGCAAAGGAAAACACTAAGTGTCCGTAAGGGCTCCATGTCAGCACTGTACAAAGTCCTAGTGCGGGAACGGGTACGACAGATAACATTTAATATTCTTCCGGATTGCATTTATGATTCATAATAGTTCGAGTCATAACTACCCGACTGTACTATGTATACACGTATGACACAACACAGAGGGACACACTGCAGTACTTTCCAAAAGGTGCGCAAACAATTACACATGTTAAATCCAACGTAATTTTAATCATGATTTGTGTTGTCTAGTTCTAGTTGAACTGAAGTGGTATGGGCATGTCACGCGTTCAGTAGGGCTTGCCAAAACAATCCTGCAAGGCACTGTGCAAGGAGGACGAAGGAGAGGAAGACAGAGGAAAAGATGGGAGGACAATATCTCAGAGTGGACAGGACTGAGGCTGGGTGATACGCTAAGAATGGCAGAGAACAGAGAGGAATGGAGGGAGCTGGTTGCCAAGTCATCAGTGGTGCCCCAACGGTCGGCAAGACCACGGGATATAGATAGATAGATAGTTTTCTCATGACATTTAAAAAAAAAAAAGTCTTGGTTGACAAACAGAAAACTTTTGTTGACAGTGCATATTCTGCGGTTTAAGTGATAAGATATAACGTCGATGGGTCCCCAAAACTACAAAAAATTGGAGAAAGTAAATTTTACACACAGACAAAGTTTAATCAGAACGTGTATGAAAAGTTTCGTATCTCTCTTTGTTTTGCGAAGCAGCCATATTTCAATATGATGGTCATTTTTGTCTCTTCTATTTATAGAAGAGATTTTTTTTAGAATGGGTCACGGTGAGGCATATTCAAAAGCATGTCCATGACGAAAAAGGCGGGTAGATCTAAAAATCTGACCAAAAAAGTAACCAGATTAAAATTACGTCATGTCTAGTTACGCTAACCTCGCTGCTGAACATACTTTTGGCGTGAAGAGCCGTATGTGTGCATGTGTGTGTTCGCGCGCGTATGTATGTCAACACAAAAATCTCCGACATTTGTGTACGTATAATCTTTAAACTTGGGGAAGTGCTTTGTTCAAGGGTTGTCTAGAACAGATTCCGAGCATATTAGAATCTAGTGTCTAATTCAAGGGTCAAAGCCGTTTATAAAAAGTCCGTTGTGCCACATTAGAGTCCGTAAATTTTGTCATATTGACTTGAAATTTTGGATATATGTAGATTGGATAAAGATATTGGATGAGTTTGTTAGCTAGAGTTGTATCTTTTGAACTTTTTCAGTAAAAAGTATTTCTCTGCAGAAATATTTTAGAAGTAACAAGATGGGATGAATTATAGTTCACAAAGTCCCTTCTATGAGATCTGTCCTCGCTGTCAAGGGTCTCTACCTTTTGTCTTTGACCTAATTCTGATGTTGAACTATCTCCTATTGAAAAAGTCTCGCAGATCTGCCAATGCGTCAGTGAGTTCTATAATGGGCGCAGGACGTACGCGTCATTGGTTTGTCGAAAGTCATTTGTCATGAGGTAAGTTTTAGTGTTTACCTAATTTTATATTTTACGTGATTTGAGTTTCATTTTCGCTTCATAGGCTTGAGAAAATGGTGACAAAACTAGAATTTCACGGTACAATTTCAGTTTTGCTATAATTTGTGTGAAAGCAAGTTGACTGCCTGGCTACACGATATACTAAGTACACGGGTCACTTGCATGCTCTTCTGAAAGCGCGTCGATGAGTGTGTGCGTGTTAGTGCGTGCGTGCGCGCGCGCTCCAGACATCTCCAAGATTCTGAGGGTGCATGAGGATCCAAGCCTCCTGGAGATGCGCGCATGTTTGTGTATGTGTGTGTGGTAGAGAGAGAGAGAGAGAGAGAGAGAGAGAGAGAGAGAGAGAGAGAGAGAGAGAGAGAGAGAGAGAGAGAGAGAGAGAGAGAGAGAGAG
>BTPG01000006.1:78405277-78497777 GCA_036245525.1 Semisulcospira habei | reverse complement strand
GAGAGAGAGAGAGAGAGGGAGGGAGGGAGGGAGGGAGGGAGGAGAGAGAGAGAGAGAGAGAGAGAGAGAGAGAGAGAGAGAGAGAGAGAGAGAGAGAGAGAGAGAGAGAGAGAGAGAGAGAGAGAGAGAGAGAGAGAGAGAGAGAGAGAGAGAGAGAGAGAAGAAAGCTGTAAGGACTGAACCCCTGGTTTGTCTTGTCTTTGTTTGTCTTCGACCCAGCCGGGGCGTTTTCACGGATGGCAGTAAGTACACGCAACAATTCTTTAGTGGCCATTTGCTCGGGGAGGGGGAGGGGGAGGGGGGAGGCGGGTTGTCTGTGTTAACTTGTTCTGTTATTATTATTAGTTTGGTTAGTGTGTATTGGGGGTAAGTACAAGAATAGAATGTATAAGTAAATGTCATTTATTGTATTATTAGTATCTGGCGTCGGAGTGTACATTCGGAAGTGAGTCATATGGTGACGTGTAAATATGCATTTTGTTGAGTTTGAATTTGTTGTTTTGGGAGAGAGATGAAAGAATATAGAAGACGGCAGTTAAAGTTGTGAGAAGGGTGATGTGATTACTTTTCTCTTGTTGTTAGTTATTGATATGAGTATTTTTGCACCTGTGTTTTAGTGCATCCAAATTCAATGGTCTAAACATCCAAAAACCTAAAGATCTAAAGAACTAACTGGCTAAGTCCGCCGCCGTGCTGTGCGGAAGGCCTGGGTGGTTCGTTAAAGTGGAGGCTGGCTGTGTCACTCCGCCTTGTGGGTCTACGACGCCGTACCTGAGCGCTGTTGCGAGCGTCGTGGCACGCCCCGTGTTTAGCCATGTCGGGTCGTCCCATTTAGTTCTTCTTCTTCTTCTCGAACGCCGTCACACTTGGAGTTTGGCTCTCAAAATGAAATCTGTGGTCTTCTGCAGTGCCTCCACAGGCCCGTACAGTTTCTCTTGTAGAGTGGCGGGCTTCGGCCATATCTCCTCCCTCAGCGGCTGGTGGTTCCCACAGTCCTGGAGGATGTGCTCTGTTGAATCCATCTCCAAGTGTCATGTGGCTGTATATGCATGGTACTGTGGTTTATTAGAGTGCGCTGTGCAGCCCAGTACCTCCGTCTTCAGCACTCGGGGTTTCTGTCGGGGTTACCTCACCCTTAGCTCCTGGTCAAAAGGCCTATCCTGGGAGCACAGGATGGTTTAGTTTTGGAGTATCCTTCTCCTAGATGGATTGCCGACCAAGGCTTATGGGTCCCATCTACTCAGGTTTTTCCTCGGAGTTTTCCTTCTCGAAGGAGATCTGCCAACCAAGGCTATCGAGCATCCCTGCCCGGATTTGTATAGGGTTTTCTCCCCTAGCCTTAGCCTCTCCCAAGGCACCCACAAGGCAGTGGGGCTATTTACCCATAGCTGGGGATCTGGTTCATGGGCATCAGGGCTTGTCCACACATCGATGGGCCTGCATGCCGCATGTCTGGGGGCCAGATCTCCTCCGAGTCCTCTGTAGTTCAGCCCGAGTCCGTAAGGTGCTCGGTTACCATGAGTCACCACGAGGAGGCACTACATGAGGCTTGTTGTTGGAGAGGCTGTGTACTGGCAGGGAGAGACTGACATGTTCTGCTCCCCTTTTCGCAAAACTGCTAGCCAGCGGTGGGAGCTGAAAGCGACAGCGACAAGCACAGACGCTACACTACCACACTAGACGCATCACAACAACCATTTGACCCACGTCCCATTTAGTAATTTCTAACTTATTTAAGTAAAGTCTTGTTTATTTGTAAACTTGTAAATGACGTTGTTAGGTTGATTTTATCTCCTCGGAGTGACAATGTTATGAGAGGAGCTTTGTCACAGTGTCAGAAAGATTTTGAAATATTGTATTATTTAAAAGCAGCCATGTGTTACGAAAGACCTTATCAATGAATCTTTATTTTACAACGGTGAAGATATTAAAACAGTCAATGACTGTCATTTTTCGTACCTGCCGTTGCTACAACTACGACTAACTAAGTACAAACTATACATAAAACAGGGACATCAAAGGACAGAGATACAAAATATATAGTCCACTAAACACAAACACACGGAAGAAAGAGCGCTAAGCTGAGCTGAGCTTGACGGTTGTGCTTCCGTCGAGAAGGTTCAGCGACTTGTGAACTATACTAAGTTTGCTCAACTTTCATTTGTGCTTTATTAAGGGTATTTGTTTCACTATAATTATATTTGATATTTTGTATTCTGAAATATTGGGTTGTTTAAAGGAGCCTTGTGCTATGAAGGTCTTTTTTGCGGAAGCGAAAGCGTTAATTTAATTTGAACTTGTCGTTCGTGCTCCCGCTGGAGAGATTCAGTAGCTTGTGAATTAAATTCGTTTTTCTTAGTTTTCATTTGTATTTTAATAAGGATATTTGTTTTATTATATATTTGTTATTTTGTATTGTGTATAATGGATACAAGTTTACACCCCAACAACAGACTATGGCGATGAGGAAATAGAAGACTTCTATGATCAACTGCAAGAATTCTTGAACCAGACCCCCAAGAAAGACATTCTTGTGGTGCAGGGAGACTGGAATGCCAAAATAGGAGAGGATGCTGCTAGGAACTGCAAAGGCACATGCGGACGCTACTGCAATGCAGAGACCAACGACAGAGGCTTAAGGCTCCTGGAATTTGCCAGCTCAATTGATCTAAAGCTGATGAACACGTTTGGCCACACAAAGCATCCAGAAGGTGGACATGGCACAGCTCGAACGGAGAGCACCATAACCAAATTGACTACATCATGGTAAAGAGACGATTCCAAACCAGTGTGAACATTGCCAAGACAAGAAGTTTTCCAGGAGCAGACATTGGAAGGCGACCATGACCTAGTGATGATGACCTTCCGACTCCGCCTAAAGAATGTCCCACCAGAATCAAGTTTGACCTCGAGAAGCTGAAAGACCCAGAGGTAGCAGAAGCCTTCCAGGCAAAGATAGGAGGAAAATTCGCGCCACTGCTACTTCTAGGTGCAGAAGACACGGATGTGGACACACTGATCGACACATTTAACACTGCTGTAACCCAAACAGCTAGTGAGGTCCTTGGCAAACACCGACAAGCAAAAAACCCTTGGGTTACAGCTGACATCTTTGTTCTATGTGACAAGCGTCGAGAATTAAAGAAAAAGAAATCAGAGGTAGAAGGAGCTAAACAATACAGGGAAATCAACCAGGATATCAAGAAAAGCATGAAAAAGGCAAAAAATAAGTGGATTGAAGATTAGTGTAAACACGTAGAAGAAAATCTCAGGAAAAAGGTCCGCCCGAATTAACGGTGACACTTACCAGAGGAGAAAAGTCCGACGCCGGAACCCGTTTTCGAACCTCGCACCTTTGGCATTGGTGGCAGGCGCCTTAGCCACTGCGCCACGGACCGCCCCCCCCCCCTCCCTCTCTCTCTCTCTCTCTCCAAAGCAAAACCATCAGCCAAGTTACTAACCATCGCCTGCTAGGAGTCACGGTGGACAACCAGTTAGGTGGGAGCCACACTTCAGTAATGTCTGTAAAATTGTCTCTAAAAATCTGTACATTTTAGCAAATCTTAAACACATTACTGATATGGAGACACGTCAACTGTTCTTCAATGCCCATATTAGATCACATATAGAATATGCCTCTACTGTGTGGTATGGTTCGAGCGATGTCAGTTTGAACAGATTCAACTCTCGACATCGGAGATCTGCCAAACTAATACTCCCTCATCCCAGCTTAACTACTGACCAAAAATTGGCAGCCTTAAAAAGTCTGTCCCTGAAAGATCATTTAACTTACAATAAGGGAACGGTTATGTTCAAGGCATTAAACGATTACCGCCCAGTCATCAACATACTCCAGATCAAGAAAATCCCTTATTGTGCCGCGACCTAGACAAACGATTTTAACGTTCTCTGGCTCTAGCCTTTGGAATGCCTTGCCTAGAAAGGTCACGACATCAGCTACTTTCTCCTCGTTTAAAGTCAGTCTCATCAAGTACTTGTTTTTGTCAGCAGCACCGCTGTGACTGTGCACACATTGAAAAATACTATTCTGATTAGATCATTAACTGCATGTATTACCAGTTTTCGATGACTCAGTTTTATTCAGTACAGCTTGTGTGTAGCCACTATTCATATGACTGACTGACTTAACGTCCTAAGCCGCGCAAGCGTGTGTGTGTGCATGTGTGTGCATGTGTCTGTCTGTGTATGTGTGTGTGTGTGTGTGTGTGTGTGTGTGTGTGTGTGTGTGTGTGTGTGTGCGTGTGTGTGTCTGCGTGCGTTCGTGCGTGCGTTTGTGCGTGCGTGCGCGTGCGTGTACGTACGTGTAAACGTGTATGCGTATGTAAGCGTATTAGGCTGCGTGTTTTCTGATAATAGTAGCTTAATTAAACCTCACAACATGTGATTATGCCTGACAGGAAAACTGGTAATTCCTATGTCACTTTCCTCTTACATTTTTCTTCTCTATTAGCTTGTGTTTGTCAAGTAATTTTATTTTTTCCCTGTTCAGTAGTAGAAAATACGTAGTGCGATAGTAATTAATCAGTAGACTAGGAACCACAAGTTCGAAAAATGGTTGTTATTACCAAAATTGTTACCGTTCCCAAATAAAGTATTATTGTCATTGTCATTCTCTCTCTGTCTCTCTCTCTCTCTGTCTCTCTCTCTCTCTCCCTCTCTCTCTCTCTCCCGCCAGTGGGTGGACAGGGAGTTTGCAGCGCTAAGAGACATCGTCAACACCTTGTCCGCTCAGTCTGGTCACGGTCAGTTGGCGCTACCGTCACTGCCCTCTTCAGTTGACAGCAGCCTGTCAGTAACCGACACCCAGACCATCACTGACATGGACGACACCGAGGACTATACCTACAGCGACAGCGCCCTTATCTCCAATATAGGCGGTACTGGCACCACCAGCGACAACAATGCAAGTGCTGCCCCTACCTCCGATGTCGGCGGCACTGGCAAAATCACCGACATCACCAACGGCGGTACTGGCACCATCAACACCAACGACAGCGACAACAGAACTAGTGCTGCCCCTACGTCAGACGTCGGCGGCACTGGCGCCATTACCGACAGCGACAACAGAGCTTGTGCTGCTCCTACGTCAGACCGCGGCACTGGCACTATCACCACCAACAATAGCGGCAACAGAGCTAGTGCTGCCCGTATGTCAGACGTCGGCGGCACTGGCACTGCCACCACCAACGACTGCGACAACAGAGCCAGTGCTGCCCTTACGTCTGACGTCGGCGGCACTGGCACAATCACCACCAACGCCAGCGACAACAGAGCTAGTGCTGCCTTTACGTCAGACATCGGCTGCACTGGCACTATCACCACCGACAGCGAGAACAGAGCTTGTGCTGCCCCTACGTCTGACGTCGGCGGCACTGGCACAATCACCACCAACGACAACGACAACGGAGCTAGTGCCGCCACTAAGTCAGACGTCGGCGGCACTGGCACAATCACCACCAACGACAGCGACAACAGAGCTAGTGCTGCCCTTACGTCTGACGTCGGCGGCACTGGCACAATCACCAACAACGACAGCGACAACAGAGCTAGTGCCGCCCCTACGTCTGACGTCGGCGGCACTGGCACTATCACCACCAACGACAACGACAACGGAGCTAGTGCCGCCACTAAGTCAGACGTCGGCGGCACTGGCACAATCACCACCAACGACAGCGACAACAGAGCTAGTGCTGCCCTTACGTCTGACGTCGGCGGCACTGGCACAATCACCAACAACGACAGCGACAACAGAGCTAGTGCCGCCCCTACGTCTGACGTCGGCGGCACTGGCACTATCACCACCAACGACAGCGACAACAGAGCTTGTGCTGCCCCTACGTCAGACGTCGGCGGCACTGGCACAATCACCACTAACGACAGCGACAACAGAGATAATGCTGCCCCTTCGTCCGGCGTCGGCAGCACTGGCACTACCATCACCACCACCTACGACAATTGCAACAACAGTGCCCCCACTAACTCCACTATCGACAACAAAGCTAATGCTGCCATCACATCGGACGTCGGCGGCATTGGCACTCAGCCTCCCGCACCTGCTGATGTCAAGGTTACTGAGTCTGCGTGCCAAACGGTCTGCCCTGTTGTTCTCAACCCAGACCCTCTGGCCATGGAGCGCGTAATGGCGGAGATAGCTGCTCTCCGCTCAGCAGTTGGAGAGATCCGCCACGCCTAGAACATTGAGGTGGATTCACTGCATACTGAAATCAGACACCTTCGACAACGGATCACCCAGCTGGAGAGGGAGAAGGAGGGACAGAGAACCGGCAAGAAAGGCAGCAAGAAAGGCCTTTCTCCCCCCTCTAACACCCAGGCAAAGCAGGCGCCGGAAACATCGCCTGCCACCACGACCCCGCATCCAGCTCACGACAACACTGCTAACCTGCAAACATCTGAGCACAAGGAGCCGGCGCCAAAACCCGAAGCTCTCCAAACGCTAACAAACCCACCGACCGTGCTGGGATTCCAGAGCTAAAGCCTGTCACCCAGACGCTGCTTATAGGTGACTCTGTCCTACGCGGTCTGCATGGAAAGCTGATGTCCGTCACTGGCACGGACATGGCGCAGGTCGTGTCAGTGTCGGGCCTCGACAGAGCCGGCATCCTCCAGCGCCTTCACGATGCCGAACCCACGAATAAAGTCAGCACATTCGTCATACACGTTGGCATCAACGACTGTAAGCGTGGGTTCGTCATCGGCAAGAAGGGCTGGAAGGATGTGATTTCTGCTGCCAGATGAGTCTTCCCCAAGGCAGAAATCTTCATGTCTTCCATCCTGCCCACGAACGAGCGTCAGCAGCCAGACCCATGCATCACTGATACCAACCTCTGCCTCAGGAAAACGTGCGATTCCCTCAAGGTCAACTTTGTTGACAATGACTACGCCTTCTATACAAGAACTGGCGAGATAAAGGGCGGCTGGTTCAGAGACGCCATCCATCCCAACAAGCGGGGCACCAGTGCTCTCGCTGTAAACATCAAGCGTGCGTACTCTGGCCGCACCTCCAACAACCTAGCCCGGCCAGAACCGAATCGTCCAAAGTCGCGCCGCCATGAACAGCTGCCCGGGCACGGTGACACACACGGCAAGTCTGGTGCCACAGACAACGAGCCTCCAAGAGACCGCCGCTTTCAGCGCCCAGTCAGTTCCAGCCTTGCACCACGATTCCGACAGGGGCATGCTGTGGAAAAAGACTGCAGTCAAAAGAACCACAGTCAAGCCGACTGCACGCCGCTAGTCACTCAACATAGCGGTGGATTAAAGGCCGGATCTGCTCCGGAACAGAAGTCACAGCGGCCCCCCTACGGTTACTCCCCACCTCCCATGGGCCCACCCTTCTTCGTGGCAGACGGCCGACGGGTGTACCCGTACTCTAATAATTCTGTATTTCCCTATCCCCCACAACCCCCGCCCCCAGGAGTGCCCCAGCTTAGTGAAAGTGACTGTGCAGCCTTGTTTTCTCTGCTGCAGAAATTTAGGCCAAGCGCAGGACATTAGGACACGCGTCCATAGATTGAAAGATTGTGTTTAGGCAGTCGTAGGACACACCCCTGTTATTTGTCAGCGTGTGTTTCAGAAAGTTCGTTTTTGTGTGTATGCGATTATTATTTTATTAGCAGTTGGAAACTGCAGCATCGGGCGAGCGTGCCCTAGGTGCTCTTGGAAGTGTTTTTATTTATTTATTTATTTATTTATTTATTTATTTATTACATATCTGTTGAACTTTTTTATCTTTTGTATTTGACATTACCAAACAAGTCGAACTCGCAGCTGGACTCTGACCAAGGGAGTCAAAATCATTTAAATTTTGTTTTGTTGTTGTAGTTGTTGCCTTGTGTTTTTTTTTTCTGTCGCTTTCTTACTTATATTATATACACTGACATTATTTGTATTTGTTTAAAACATTATTGTAATTTATTATTTGCTACGTTTGTTCGGTTAGCGACATGCCAAAATATAGCGTAAAAACTGCCCCACAACAAACTAATGAGTTGAGAATTGGCCACCTCAACATTTACCATTTAGTTAATAAGGTGCCAGATTTGTCTGTGTTCTTGAACACGCCCACACATTTTCATGTTTTTGGTGTCTCCGAGTCTAGGCTTAAAAGCACTATCAGGGATAACTCCATCTCAATCCCAAACTTCTCAGTACTCCGCAGAAATGCCTCAAGCCCTCAGCACACTGGACTAGCAGTATATATACATGATTCGATAATTACTAAATTAGTAACGTTAAACGACGACAGGATTTAGAGTCAGCCGAAGTTGAAAGTTTATGGGTTGAGGTGAAAACATCTAAATCACCCCCAGTTCTGATTGGCTTTATTTATAGAAATCCAGCAGCCAGCTGGGACTGGTATGATCACTTCGTATAAATGATGGATAAAGTTAATCAAAGTAAAGATAACATTGTTCTTCTGGGCGACTTTAACATTGACCTACTTAAGCCCAAAGGGTACCACGCTGCATGGGCATCAACAACAGCCTTATTCGGTTTAAAACAATTAGTTAAAATCCCCACTAGAACCACATCTACATCTTCAACCTTAATTGATCACATTTACGTGACAAATGACGATAAAATATCAAATGTACATGTTCCCTCCTTAGCAGTCAGCGATCGTAACCCAGTATGTTGTAACGTGTCAATGAAACTAGACAAGCAAAAAACTAAAAGACATAAAACTATAAAATATCGCTCCTTTAAACACTTTAATAAAGACAAATTTCTGTGGGATCTGCACAATGCTCCGTTTAGCGAGGTTTATGATCACCAATCTCCTGACAGTGCCTTGTCGTGCTGGATGGATCTGTTTCTCAGTGTCCTCAATAAACATGCGCCAATACGTGAAAAACGAGTTAAACATTCCATCCTGCCACCCTGGTTAACAGCGGATATCAAGCAGGCCATGTCAGTTAGAGACAAACTTAAAAAAGAGCAAAAGTACGAAGAATAAAAAAAAAAAAAAAAACGCAATCGTGTCAAATATTTAGTTAGAGCGTCTAAGAAGTCTTTTTTCCAACAAATGATTCGAGACAAGAAGGACACGGCATCTGTCTGGAAAGCTCTGAACGTTATAACGAAGGGTAAATCAGTACCCGAAATCCCATCTCATATGTCAGCTGATATATTAAATAACCATTTCTTAGCGACAGCCGAAACACTGGCATTGTCAGCTGCAAATAAGAGCAAACCGTATGAAGTGCCGAATTCTCTTAGAGAACACTCCAAAAATACAATTATATCAAATACTTTCACCATCCCTAATATTACGGTTGCGGAAGTCGGCAGATATATTTCTAGCATTCCGAACAAAAAGTCTGCTGGCATTGATGGTATTGATAATGAAACCCTCAAAATCCCATTACCGTATACTGTAGAATCTCTAACATATATTTTCAACCTCTGCATAAAGCAAAGTACATTTCCAACCATTTTTAAAGAAGCAAAGGTAATCCCAATCCCTAAAAATAAAGATCTTGAAGATATCAATAATTATCGCCCAATCTCACTTCTGTCAGCTTTGTCAAAGCCCCTTGAAAAGCACATTCAAAAACATCTCCTTGATTTTCTAGAAAAAGGTAAATTACTTAATATTCACCAGTCTGGATTTAGACCAAAACATTCTTGTCAGTCGGCACTGACACATATTGTTGACAGCTGGCTGGAAGCAATCAATAAAAGCCTGATGTCAGGAGCAGTTTTCTTAGACCGTAAAAAGGCGTTTGACCTTGTGAACCATGACATTCTCCTAAATAAGCTAACAGTTTATCACTTGAACGCAACCGCTATAGCATTCTTCCGATCATATCTCGAAGACAGAAAACAAATGGTGTACGCCAATGGAAGATACTCTAAGCAAGGAAATGTAAAATACGGAGTCCCCCAGGGATCTATTTTGGGACCTCTTTTATTCATACTATTTATAAATGATCTACCGTTGCATATTACTAATTCTGACGTTAATTGTAATTTATTTGCTGACGATACGAGTCTTCATGTTTCTGGTAAAAAAGACGACGGACATTAGCCATAGTTTACAACGCGGTCTCAATGAGATATCTGACTGGTGTAGACAGAACCATATGGTTCTTCATCCAGCTAAAACAAAGAGTATCTTAATCGCCACGCGACAAAAACATCAACGCCGACTGCAGCCATTACAATTACAATTAAACGCTGAACCTATTGAACAAGTCACTGAGCGTAAATTCTTAGGAATACATGTTGACGAACAACTGAGCTGGGACACCCATATAAATGCTGTTTGTAAGACCATTGCTAAAAACACTTTCCTATTGTCCCAGCTTAGACATGTAACGTATACAAATACCCGTAAGTTGTTTTTTCATGCTCATATAAAGTCTCACGTTGATTATGTCTCCACAGTGTGGGACGGCTGCAGTGAGGTCCACGTGAAGAGGTTAAACTCCATATACAAAAGAGCTGTAAAAATGATAGATAGACGCCCCATCCCTACCACAGACAAATTTAGACATTTAAACATTCTGGGTCTGCGTCAGCAACTTACTTTAAACAAATGCGTCTTTATGCATAAGATACTGAATAGTATGACACCCCAGTATCTAATCACTAAATTTATACCTCAGCAAGAACGTGAACGGGCCTCAAGAAACAATACCTTACCCCTACCACTGCCAAGAATCGACCTCTTTAAAACTAGTATGTCATTCTCTGGTCCATATGCTTGGAATTCTATCCCTGCACGCTTAAAAACTATAACCTCACCAGGAATTTTTAAAACAAAACTTTATGATTACCTGATGAGTCAAACTTAGTACTTCTCAGGCACTGCAATATTTCTTGTACCTTGTGTATTTCATGCAAATGGTTGGTATGTGTGTATGCGCGCGTGTGTGTGTGTGTGTGCTCGTGTTTGTGTGTGTGTGTTAGTGTATGTGTGTGCGTGCGTATGTGCATGTTTGGGTGATGAGTTTATTATTTTTTTCTGTATATAATGATGCTTTTGGGTTTTGTATGTAAATATATTTTTATTTTAAAATTATTATTATTTTTTTTTATTATTTATTTTTTATATTTTTTATATAGTTTCCTTAATTTTATGATGTAGATGTTAGCAACGGCAAGTTTGTAAAATGACGATTTGTTTTCTGTCAAAACTTTTTACCGTTGAAAAATAAAGTTTCATCATCATCATCATCATCTCTCTCTCTCTCTCTCTCTCTCTCTCTCTCTCTCTCTCTCTCTCTCTACACAATGGTGATGTTATTTTCGTGACTTTCTACGATTCTCGTGGATTATTTATACTTTTCACAGACTTCTTTGTTCAGTCTTCACTGATATGGGCCCGGTCTACAACGGCTGTACACGGCGCGCAGTCGAAAACCGCGCTTCCTATATTTCTCTGTTGTAGGTGGTTTATCGTTGCGCGCACTCAGCGCATGGAATTGGGGTCAGTGCCGGTCTGGCATACATCACACCGCCTCTGAATCTGTCAAACGTAGCCGAGCCAGAGCTGATAACGCCACACAAACGCTACAGTAAAACTCGGCTCTGCTGTTGACTCGCCAGTGTTTACAAATATCGGCCAGGATCATGCGGATGCTGCGCCAAACTCTCGTCACGCTTCGTGTGTGATACAACTCTGGCTTAGCCGTGATCTGTGAAGCTGAGTGGCATCATGGTTGAGTGACCTTGTCACACTAAGACTGACGGACGCACTGTCTTGTCGGCCAGCTTTGGCTGGCGACTTATCCTTTCAAGTAGGTGTCCAGCTGATTAGTGACCAACATGTCGTCACACCTCGAGTAAGTGACTATGGCGACACCACCATCCCCTTACAATGGGCCCCTCCACACGCTCCTCTTCATCAAACTCTCGCCTTTCCCTTGAAAAGATTATCCGAACAAGAGACCCGATCCAAGTAAAGTTTGAGTCCGACATAGCAAGAGTTCCCCTATGGCGACGTGTCCTGCATACGCTGTATGTAGAAGAGCTTATGCCCACAGGAGTGAATCTGCGCTGGGAAGACAGAGACAAGAAGCAAAGCGTACTGAGTGCACCTGTTCCCATTGACCCTCCGTACACCAACAAACTGTTTGAAACACTTGTACAACTGTGGAATGGATCGAAGAAACTCGTCACAATAACTGTATATTACACCACAGGGACTGTTACTATTCAAGGAAACTGCTGCCAAGAATGGGTCGATGAAGAATTTCGGATGTTAAAAGACACTGTAGACAACATGGCCTCCTGTCAATCCCAGTCCGCACCTGAAATCCCGTCACATCTACCCACTGACACCGCCCGCGATGTTCCGTCTGACTGCACTGATGAGATTAGTGCGGTCTCATCTCTGACCAAAGATGCCGCCAGTGACGTTTCGGCTGAATGCACAAAGGAGATTAGTGCAAGCACTACCCACATACCGCAGCCACCAGCCACGGAAGCGAAACACACTGCATCTGAATCTGACAAGACTCACATAACTCCAGCCCAGGCTATCGAAACTAATCCTGACGTGTCGGCCAGTGTCACGACTGACGCCAGTGGATCCAAAGATGCCGACTCTTCAGTCCTCAGCAGCGCCTCGGGAGATGACGTGTCGGCCAGTGACACGACTGACGTCAATGGATCCAAAGATGCCGACTCTTCAGTCCCCAGCAGCGCCTCAGGTGATAACAGCAGTCCCTCTTTATCTGACCTGATTACTCATGTGTCCTTAACCCAGGTCAGCCAGCCGGCCATTACATTTTACCAGCCTTGCGACCTCTCGACAACAACCGCTGATCAGCCCATTTCACTCGCAACTCTAGCACAAATAGCACAAAACCCAGAACTAACGTGCGTTGCGCGAATGCAGCAGCAACTAGCCCTGAACGTAGCTACTATTAGGTGCCTCCAAATCCAGCTACAAGAAGTGCGAACTGAACTGGCTAATGTCAAGAACCAGTGTGCTGCACACACTACGACCCTTGCAGAGATGGACTGTCTTGTGCGAGATAACGAGGTCAAGGCGAAGAGTGGGAGAAAGGCAGTTGAGGAATATGCAGAAAGCATTAACTCAGCTGTAGAAGGACTCTCAGCGGACCACGTCAGGCTAAATGAGAAAGTGACTCAACTGGCCAGCAGTAGAGACAACCATGCCAGTAGACTAAAAGACCTAAAAAAGCAAGTGGAATCCCTGTCTAAAGCCAGTGCCTGCAGCAACACCCAGAATTTTGAACCAGCCAACGAAACCCCCAACGCCCCCAAATGCTCACCCCAAAAAGATAGTGTCTCACAATCCCTCATGTCCCCTCCCCCTAAAGACTCTACCACGACCGACAACACACTCCTCGTGCAAGTTCCAGTTAAAAACCGGTATTCTGTATTGTCTGAGTTGGATGAGAACAGACGAGGCCACGATACCTCCACCCGCATTACCAACGACAGTAACATCAGCGCTAAGGACAATGCACCCGAGAACAGACGACGACACGATACCTCCACCCGCATTACCAACGACAGTAACATCAGCGCTAAGGACAATGCACCCCTAGAACAGCTTCAGCTCCTGCAAGTACGACCAGGTGTCAACACGCTGTTGATCGGGGATTCTGTGCTGAAAGGTGTTGACGAGCACAGGATGTCTGTCGACGGTGCCCTTGTACAGAATCTGTCTGTCTCCGGCCTGACTGTAGCTGATGTCACTGAGTGGCTCCGCACTTTGCCACCAATGCCCCACATCCGCCGTGTGACGACGCATGTTGGTATCAACAGCTGCAAAGTGGGCGCCGTCAGCAAGCAGTCCTGGGACCAGCTCTTCCGTTTCCTACGCTCAGCCTTTCCCAGCGCCGCTGTGTACATATCCTGCATTATTCCAGGTGGAACTGAACATTACCTGGCAAAGGCTGTGTTTGCTTCCAACGACAATCTCAGGGCTGTGTGTGAGCAGGTCAAGATCCCCTACATCGACCATGTCCCCCGTTTCTTGACAGCTAATCTTGCGCCGCGTCAGACTCTGTTCCAGAGAGACAGAAGTCACCTGACAGATGAAGGCACCAAGCGACTGGCACTCGCCATCAGGTTCGCCGGAGCAGCACGCCGCTCACCGGGATACGATGTGCCGAAAGCGGATCGTCATGCGCCTACCAACCCTCAAAATCGAGGACCACAGCACTACCAAAATCAGGCTTCTGGCAGGGGCACAGGATGGGGACAAGCAAATGGAGGAAACAATTTCAAAGTCCATACCCATCCCAACCATTCCCACCCCAACCATGCCCACACCAACGCCCACCCCCACAACAACCAAACCCCTCCCAGCCAAGCTAATTCCAACCACGTTCAAGCCCATTTTCAACAGTCTCAAATTTGCCAAGCCCATTCTGCTCAAACCCAGTTCAACATGTCTGACAATGCCATTTACAACTCTGCCCAGCCTGGTTACCCCCCGACATTCTGTCCCCAGCAAGGTCACGCCGGGCAGTTCACTCCGTCAGAACGTGAATTTCCGCGCATTCCACCCTCCGACCAAGGCTCTAACAGCACCCTTCACGCCCTCACCGCCGCTAATCCCACACCGACCAGAGGGTGGGAGAGCCCTGCAATTACTCCCGGATTAGACGCAACGCAGAGGATGCGCATGCTTGCGCAGCTCCTACAGCCATTCATTCAGGGCTTTACCGGCTAATAATCTCATTAACCCTCCTGTGCATGCAACCACCGGTGCTGCAAACAGTACATGCTGCAAACAGTACCGATGGATGCATGAACAAGAGGATTAATTGTCCATTGTTGGGTTAATAGGTGGTGTCTACTATTAACTGATTAGCTGCGATATCAACTGACAAGAGTTAACCGCATCCTTTCCTACAGGGATTTATCTGCCACTAATTTGCTTAACCCCGTTGTGCATGCAACCACCGATGGTGCAAACAGCACCGGTGGATGCATGAACAAAAGGGTTAATTTTCATTTTTGAACTAGTAGGTGGTGTTCATCACTGATTTACTGACGCTTTAATTAGACGTTTATATTTGGTGATTGTGAACACGAGCACGGCAAGCTGACTGCTATTGTTACAGATGTAACTTGTTCTTACCGTAAATCAGTTAGAGTGACTACCAACGTTATTGTCTGCATCCACTGTGCTGTTTATTGATTACTTTGGTTCTACCTTCTAGCCGCGTTGGTCATAAACTGATGTGACAGTAACATTGAGTGTTACCACCAGAGACTGTGTTAGTTTACACTGTAAAGATTGTGCTCATTAATAAGAAAGACTTAATTTTCAGCCTCTTTCGTGTCTTTACAGTGAGACAGACTATTAGCTTGAGTGATTTAATTAAAATTGTACTGGAACGACAAAGAAGGGAACTTAGTGACAGCCGAACATACAGGTGTTCCATGCGGCGTTTCAAGTTGCGTCACTTTTTTCTTGTGGTTCAGTCACTCCCGCAGCGAGTTTTTGAGAGCTCAGTAGCTTAACTGCTACTTGTTCTCTGGAGGACTTTTATTCAATTACGTGGCCTTTTATCGTTTTATAGTTTTATAGTATTTTTTATTTCCGTGTTTTTCTGTATTCAATTGTTTCTTCATTGTTTATCTTGTGCACTCTGTATTTTGTAATAAGTCCAAGCGAATTTTCCATCAAAGGTGCAGTTATGAGAATAGGGCACCTCAATGTGTTTCATTTGTACAACAAACTAGCCGACATATCTGTATATATCAACGATCCTACACCGTTCCACCTGTTTGGACTCAGTGAGACGCGTCTGAGTTCCTGTGTAAGCGATGCAGCAATCAGTATCCCCAATTTTTCAGTTATTAGACGAGACCCCTTGTCTCCCGGTCAAACTGGCATCGCTGTCTATATTCATAATTCTATCCAGCAATCAGTTCATCGACGCGTCGACCTAGAAATGATCGGGGTGGAGTGCGTATGGGTCGAAGTCAAGTGTCCGAAATCAAAACCGGTATTAATTGGGTTCTTATATAGAAATCCCGCCTCAACTTTTGAGTGGTACGATCAGTTTAGTCATAACCTTGACAGAGCTTTAAAAAAGAAGGCCGACATTCTTCTATTGGGCGATTTTAATATAGATTTACTTAAGCCGCACCCCGCCTGGGGCTCAACGTCATCTCTGTTTGGCTTAGTACAGTTAGTGAAATCACCCACCAGAATTACTCCAACTACTTCCACGCTTATAGACCACATATATACTAATAAACCCAAAGCCGTCTCTGACGTTGATGTCTCAAATCTTAGTGTTAGTGATCATTATCCTGTGGCTTGCTCCTGGTCTTCTAAACTCCCTAAACCAAAAAAGAACGGCCATACAACTATAACGTATAGGACATTCAAACACTTCAGGAAAGACGAATTTCTATTTGATCTAGAAAATACTCCTTTTAATAACGTGCTCCTGTCCTATGATCCTAATACCGCCCTCAGTATTTGGTACTCTCTTTTCCTAAATGTACTTAATAAACATGCTCCTCTACGCGAGAGGAGGGTAAAATCTAACACTCTTCCTCCCTGGCTTACTCCGGAAATCATGCAGGCGATGGCGCTTAGAAACGATCTACGTAGCAATAAAATGTTCACTGAATATAAGCAACAGCGTAACCGTGTTAAATACATGATCAGAGAGGCAAGAAAAAAGTTAGTTCGTGACACGGTTAAAGACAGCAAAGATACCTCTACTATATGGCGCCTTCTAAACACACTTACTAGGGGGTCTCCAAGTACCGCAACTACCATTCCCACTAATCTTACTGCTGATACATTCAATGACCATTTTCTTTCGATTGCCAAATCTCTAATATCGCCAAGCCAGGATAACACTTATCACCGCTCAAATTTGCTGTCTGAGTTTTGTCAACAAAGAACAATGGGCACAGCCCCCTTCAACATCCCTATGTTAGCTGTTCATGAAGTGGGTTTACTCATAAGTAACCTTCCAAATAAAAAGTCCTCGGGGCCTGATGACATCAGCCCGAAAATACTTAAACTGTCTCTCCCATACATTGTAGAATCCTTAACTTATATTTATAATCTCTGTATCCAGCATAACACTTTTCCTAACGAACTTAAATATGCCAAAGTAATTCCACTTCCAAAAACAAAAGATCGTTCTGATCCTAATAATTATCGGCCTATTTCTTTATTATCTGTTTTGTCCAAACCACTGGAAAGGCACGTTCATAAACACCTGCTTGCTTACCTAGAAAACCGTAAGCTCCTCCACCCTTTCCAATCCGGATTTCGTCCGCAGCATTCATGCCACACAGCACTTACACGCCTTGTTGACACATGGCTCAAGGGTATGAATAAGTCACAGTTAACAGGAGTAGTCTATCTGGATTTTAAGAATGCTTTTGATCTGATTAACCATACTATTCTGACTTCTAAGCTTCACACATACCTCAATAACGGAGACGCAGTTGCTTTTTTCACATCTTACCTTACTAAAAGAAAACAAAAGGTTCTTGTTCATGGCTCATACTCCTCTCTCAAAGATGTAAGCTTCGGTGTGCCCCAAGGGTCTGTGCTGGGCCCTCTACTGTTTTGCTTATTTATCAATGATTTGCCTCTACATATTACTTGCCAAGATGTACAATGCGACCTTTTTGCTGACGACACCTCAGTTCATACTACTAGTAAAGATATACAGGTAATTTCCGACAACCTACAACAAAGTCTTCATGAAGTATCAGCTTGGTGTATAAACAATTCTATGGTTGTTCATCCAGCCAAAACGAAATCGATGGTAGTCGCCACACGCCAAAAACAGCAGATAATGCCTCTATTACTTAACCTTTCTCTTAAAGGTAGTCAGGTAGAACAGGTAAATGAACATCGAGTACTGGGGATTAAAATCGACAGTCAGCTAAAATGGCAAGCTCATACAGACGCCTTATGCAAAATAGTAGCCAAAAATCTCTTTATGTTATCAAAACTAAAATATTATACTGATTCAGATACCCGTAAACTATTTTATAACGCTCACATACGTTCTTATATCGATTACGCGTCATCGGTATGGGATGGGTGTAGTGAGGTCCATTTAAAGAGACTCAATTCCCTTCACAGACGAGCGGCCAAAATAATCTGCCCTGATCAACACCTAAGCACTGAAGAAAAGCTCTCAAAAGCAGGTCTCCTGCCACTTCAAGATCATTTTAAATATAACAAAGCAATCTTTATGTTCAAAGTGTGGAAACGCAAAACACCTGAGTACATCTCCACTTTGTTCCGTAAGTCTGAGTCCAAGCTTGGAAACATCAGAAAGCTTTTCATAGTCCCAAAACCAAGGATCGATCTATATAAAACTAGCTTATCCTTCTCAGGGGCACTTATCTGGAATGCCCTTCCCGACCATGTAAAATCCGCCTCCTCGCTAGCCTGTTTTAAAAAGGGTCTCTGCAAATATTTTGTGGATCACTCGTAGGGATGACTTAACCACTTGTATTATATGTTTCTTTTTATGCTGGGTCCAATTTATTCCCAATTAAGTCTGTTATCCTTTTCATTTATCATTTGGACTACTTAGCTCTGTCTATGTGTGAAGGGGGGTGGGTGGGGTGGGGGGTGTCTGTGAGTCTATGAGTATGTCTGTCTATGTGAATAGTGTTGTCATCTCTTTGTAAGTATTATGTTTACTTATATGTATGTATATTTGTAGTTAGTCTTGTAGTTGTTAGCAACGGCAGGTTTGTAAAATGGCTGTGTCGATGACGATGTCAATGCCTAAACCGTTGTAAAATAAAGTTTCATTGATTCATTGATTCATTGATTCTCTCTCTCTCTCTCTCTCTCTCTCTCTCTCTCTCTCTCTCTCTCTCTCTCTCTCTCTCTCTCTCTCTCTCTCTTTCTGGGTCTTTTCACATTACTTACTTACGCCTGTCACCCCTCCCCGGGTATAGGCCGTGGACGAGAGACCTCCAGCGACTCCTGTCCTGTGCTTCACCTTCGATTTTACTCCAGGTGGTTCCCAGTCTCTTGATGTCTGCTTGGAGGTTTCGACTGCAGGTGTTTCTCGGCCTGCCTCTTTTTCTCTTTCCCTGGGGGTTCCATGACAATGCCTGCCTAGTGATACTGGAAGCCGGCTTTCTCAGACTGTGACCAATCCATCCCCATCTTCTTCGCCCAATTTCATTCTCTGTTGTTATCTGCTTTGTTCTCTCCCAGAGTCTGACGTTGCTGATCTTCTCTGGCCAGTGGATTTTCAAAATTCTTCTAAGGTAACTGTTTATGAAGATCTGTACTCTGTTGGCTGTGGTTTTTGTCAATCTCCAAGTCTCTGCTCCATATAGGAGAACTGTCTTTACGTTGAGTTGAAAATCCGGACTTTGGTGTGTTGTGACAGCTCTCTGGAACTCCACACTTTTTTTTTTCAACTGGAGAAAGGCTGCTCTGGCTTTACCGATTCGTGCTCTGACATCTGCATCAGTGCCACCTTTTTTGTCTATGATGCGTCTTTTCACATATATATCTTTTATCTTTTGCTGTATTGTCTGATGTATTTTTGTATGTGTAGAGTAGCCGGTTTGGAAGATAGGTATTGCTATGCCTAAAACGTTTTATGCTGAATAAAATCGTTTCATCATCTCTCTGACTTACTAAAACCGCTTATAGAAAGTCGGTTGACCCACATTTGAGTACGTCAATTTTCGTTCTATTCACTTGGAATTTTCGATAGGTTGCTTTGAAATAGTAGACATTGGATGAGTTCGTAATCCAGCCTTGTCAGTACCTCTTCAACTTTTTGAATAATAATTAATTCACTTTTGCAAGTTTTGGATCCAGTATATATATTCCCATCAGTCAGACCTGGCAGAGGCTGTGTGGAAGAAAACAGTCAGCCCTGGAAGAGGCTGCGTGCCTCTCGTATGTGTGACGTGAACATCCAATGCGTCACTGCGTACACAGCGTCGTGAGACTAGCGATGCCATAACGTCCAGCTTATAGTGACGTCATTTTGCTGCTCGTGCTATTCTTCTTCAGGATTCCTGTCGCTACACGAAGCCACAGAGCGTACTAATGGCGGGAAGCGTGGTGTGTCCGTCTTTAGTTGTACGCGCCGGCGTGTGTGTTGATCAGAGATTGGGGTAGAGAGGAGGGAAATGGATCAGAAGGATAAGCTTAAAAATATGAACAACTCTGAATGTTCATAAAAGGAAAACGCATGTGAGCTCCAAACAATACGGTAGACTTTGGGATGAAATCCTCATCTTGTTGTTTTTAAAATAGTCTTTTCAAGTACCGACAACCTTCTCGCGGTTATGCTGATGCCACTTTAGCATACGTGCAGCTTTATCTGCAGGAGTTGTTGTTGTTGTTGTGGGGTTTTGTCTTTCTTTCTTTCTTTCTTTCTTTCTTTCTGTCTTTTTTCTGTCTTTCTGTCTGGGATCAGGAGTTCAGGTGCTGTTTACACCCACACCCTTTCCAAAAGGAAAAAAGATACTACTTTTGTCATTTTGTAACGAATGTGGAATTTTGCACTCTTCTTTATCGTTTCAACGTTCTTCAAACGTTTGTCTTTTTTTTTTTTTCTTTTTTGTCATGTATGCTGTATGCTGTCCAGCACGTATTTCAATCTAGTAAAAATGGTTTGTATTTGTAGAGTTTGCTGAACAAGTGTAACACGATCAGCTATAATAATAGCAAATAATGGCTCTGATACAAACTGGAAGAGTTGCTAAATACGTAATTTTAGTTACTTACTTACTTACTTACGTCTGTGTGCGTGCTACCGTGCGTGTGTGCGTGTTTGTGTGTGTGTGTGTTTGTGTGTGTGTGTGTGTGTGTGTGTGTGTGTGTGTGTGTGTGTGTGTGTGTGTGTGCGTGACTGTGTGTAATATGTATTACACAGGATCGGATGTCCCCCCAAGCTTCTGAAGGTGGTCACATCCTTTCATGACGAATGATGAATGGTACCGTACAGTATGATGGCACATCCTCCGAACCCTTCCCGATCTGAAGCAGCGTGAAGCAAGGCTGCGTACTCGCCCCTACACTTTTCGGCATCTTCTTCTCCCTGCTGATGCGCCATGCCTTCAGTCAGTCAGAAGATGGCGTCTTCATCCACACTAGGAGTGAAGGCAGCCTCTTCAACCTTTCACGTCTGCGCGCAGACCAAGGTGCGCAGGGTCCTGTTAAGAGAGATGCTGTTTGCTGATGATGCTGCCCTGACTGCCCACACTGAGGAAGCACTACAGCGTCTCGTCAGCAGCTTAGCTCGCGCCACCGATGAGTTAGGGCTGACCATCAACCTGACGAAGACAAAAACCATGGGCCAGGATGTCAGCAGCACCCCTTGCATCTCTATAGGCGATCACACCCTCGATGTAGTGGAGAAATTTACATACCTTGGCTCAACTATTTTCAATAACCTCTCTCTGTACAACAAACTGGACTCCAGAATCGGCAAAAGAGTGTGGAACAACAGCTTGCTTACCATCAACACTAAAATAAAAGTGTACCAGACCTGTGTGCTCAGCATTCTTCTCTACAGCAGCGAGACGTGGAGTTTGTACACCCGTCAAGAGCGCAGACTTAACTCTTTCCATCTGCGCAGCCTGAGGAGAATCTTGGGCATCACATGGAAGGACCGTGTTCCAAACACTGAAGTGCTGGCCCAGGCAAACATTCCTAGCATGTACGCACTCCTTTCACAAAGACGCCTACGCTTGGCTCGGTCATGTCTGCCGCAAGCAGGATGGTCGGATTTCTAAGGACATCTTGTATGGTGAGCTCGCCTCCGGCACCAGACGAACAGGCAGACCAGCGCTTAGATACAAAGATGTCTGCAAGTGATCTGAAAGGTGGAAGCCTGAATCCCTCAGACTTAGAAGCCACCACCGCAGATCGTGCCAGCTGGCGGCTCGCAGTTAAGACCAGCGTGACGGCCTTCCAAAACTTCTGCCCTTCATTACCGACATCATCAACGCATCTCTAGAAAACGGCTCCGTCCCCGATATCTTCAAGTCCGCCATCGTCCGTCCTCTCCTCAAAAAACACAACCTCGACCCAAACGAACTCAAGAACTATCGCCCAGTCTCCAATCTCTCTTTCCTGTCCAAGCTTCTTGAGAAGGTTGTTCTCAACCAGCTCAACCTCCACCTCACCGACAACAACCTCCTCAGTCCCTTCCAGTCTGCCTATCGCAGCACTGAAACAGCCCTTCTACATATCTTAAACGATCTGCTTCTCTCCACCGACTCGGGCAACATCTCTCTTCTTACACTACTCGATGTCTCTGCCGCCTTTGACACTATTGACCACTCTATCCTCCTCCACCGACTTCACCACTCCTACGGCATCACTGACTCTGCTCACTCCTGGTTTCTCTCCTACCTGTCCGACAGACAGCAGTCCGTCACCATCAACGGCGTCTCTTCCAACCCAGTCACGCTCTCCTGCAGTTCCACAGGGGTCCGTCCTGGGCCCGGTCCTTTTCACACTCTACACCTCTCCCCTGCCCAACATCATCCAGTCTCACCGCATACACCACCACCTCTACGCTGACGACTCACAAATGCTAGACAAAGACAAACTCGACAACACTCAGTCACTACTGACTCGCACGGCTGACTGCTACGAAGACGTGAAAAACTGAATGACAGCAAACAAGCTTAAACTGAACGACGACAAAACGGAAGCTATACTGGTAGGCACTCGCCAGAAACTCTCCCAGCTCCCTCCCTCTCTCCACCTTCAACTCGATAGCACCACCATCTCCCTCTCTGACTCAGCCAAGAACCTCGGCGTTATACTCGATTCCTCTCTGTCCATGACCAGCTTCGTCTCCGCCACGGCCCAGGCATGTTATGTCCACCTCCGCGGCATCAGTCAGATCAGAAAATACCTCACTACCGAAGCTGCCACCAAACATGCTGTCTCTCTCATCTTATCTTGCATCGACTACTGCAACTCTCTCCTTTCCGGCCTCCCTCACTCCACCACTTTCACTCTCCAACGCGTCCAGAACAATGCTGTCCGCCTCGTCCTCAGAAAGAAAAAATCCGATCACATCACACCCCTGCTCAAACTCCTTAACTGGCTCGCCATCCCCCAACGCATCCGATACAAAATTCTGTCTCTCTGCTAAAAATCCCTGAACAACTGCGCTCCTGCCTATCTCTCCAACTTACTCCACCCCTACACACCTTCCCGCTCCCTCCGCTCTGCCTCCGACCCTCTCCGCCTCCACATCCCTCGCACCAAACTCAACACTTTCGGCCCCCGCTCCTTCTCCGTCTACGGTCCATCCACCTGGAACACTCTCCCACTCTCTCTCCGTCAGAAACACTCTCTCTCCTCCTTCCAGTCTGCCCTCAAAACTCACCTCTTTCAACAGTTCTAGCACTATATCACCACACTCCCCACCGCAAACTGACCGTCGTAATGTTTATCACTATTTGTGGTACGTGAGTCATTGTCTAAAGCGTGCGCATGCGTGCGCGAATTGTGAGTGTGCGCTTAGAGTTATAATTATTATAAGATAAGCGCATTACAAATACCGTAATTATTATTATGATTATAAAGCTGAGCGAGGGAAGGAGAGAAAACCAGTGAGAGGAGAAGAGGCGCAGACGAAAGAAAGAAGAGCCAGTGCCCACAGCAACAGTCACAGGCTTCACCTGTAGCAAATGCAACAGACACTGCCGCTCTCGCATTGGACTGATTAGTCACAGCAGACACTGCAAATCTTAAAAACGGACTGACCCAGCAAGCGCATATACTCCATTTTCTTCCGAAACAGAAGGATGCCAACAAAACACAACATAAATTTCCATTATTTACAGTTACGTTTACTTGTATTGAACTGATACATGTGCACTCTGCTAGACATCGTATTATGGAAGTTATTTAATTATATTTAATCTTATTTTTAATTTTGGTTCTGGTTGTTGGGTGGTTTGGCCCAGAAATATTCAATGGCCTTTTAAACAATGATATACTGAGGGAGAGGAAATTCGCTTGCAATATTTTTTGTTGAGTTGATAACAGGGCGCTGAGCCATAATCTCCCCTCTACCCTCCTCCCCCCCCCCCCACACTTTAAAAAGGCCTACTTTAGAATGCATATATCTGCTGCTGACTAAATGGGTCGACTAATCGTAATCTCTGTACCCGGATTATATTCACCTGGAATAGTGTGTCCTTGACGCACCACACACCGCGAATAAAACCGTGTATTTGAGAATGCGAAAAAAGAAGAAGAAGAAGCTGCTTTATCTGTTTTGTGAGTAGACACACGTAACACGACGGGCCTTATTGGCAAGGATTACTCGACCATGTTAGTTCAAGGGTAGTACCTGATTAGTTTGGCGCCACGGAAAGCGTCAAGCTAATCAGGCACTACCCTTGAACTATCATGATCGATTTATCCTCCGCAACTAAAACGCACTTGTAAAATGACTCTTCTGAGAAAGTTGTAGTGACAATGATTTTTTTTTACTCGATCATAACATGTAAATGGTAGTGCCTGATTAGCTTGCGCCTTGGAAGACGCCAAGGTAATCAGGCACTACCCTTGAACTATCATGATCGA
Source organism: Semisulcospira habei (assembly GCA_036245525.1). Classification (NCBI taxonomy): domain Eukaryota; kingdom Metazoa; phylum Mollusca; class Gastropoda; family Semisulcospiridae; genus Semisulcospira; species Semisulcospira habei. The sequence goes on along the minus strand of BTPG01000006.1, from coordinate 78,473,206 downwards.
TTTATCCTCCGCAACTAAAACGCACTTGTAAAATGACTCTTCTGAGAAAGTTGTAGTGACAATGATTTTTTTTTACTCGATCATAACATGTAAATGGTAGTGCCTGATTAGCTTGCGCCTTGGAAGACGCCAAGGTAATCAGGCACTACCCTTGAACAATCATGGTCGATTTATCTTCCACAACTAAAACGCAGTTGTAAGAGGACTCTTCGGAAAGCTCTCAGGCTGAAATGTGTCAGCGATCAATGGCATGTATACATAAGAAATGTGAATTATACATAGGTGCACCATAGGCAACGCCTGATATTGACATAAACCAGAACTACTGACGTTAATGCGAACTATAATTATCCTACGAAGTTGTGTGGGGGAATATTAAGCCTTCAAAGCCGCCAAGCACAACTTTAATCCAGCTTTTCAAATGTCGGGTGACTGTGACACTGTCAGGGCAAGGTTTTAAAACCAAGGCCGGAGTGCAGGCTACCAGAACAATCAAATGTACACGCACACACGTGTGTGACGTAGGAAGGGGAGGGAGATGGAGAAAGGCGGGATCCAGGCAGGCGTTTGTGAATAAAGGGGCAAACCAGTTACACCATTTTCTTTCAGATCATGCTTTCAGCCTAGTACTAAAGTAAAGTAAAGTAAGTAAGTGAGTAACCAACCAACCAACCAACCAACCAACCAACCAACCAACCAACCAACCAACCAACCAACCAACCAACCAACCAACCAACCAACCAACCAACTTACAGACAAGAGATACTACCAGTCAATATCATAGCTATTAATCATTAGCTAATCACGAGAGACCTGTTCGTCTTATAATAATACAAATACAAATACCTTTATTTTCCCAAGACGGGAAATTTGTTTGCAGCGGAATTTTAAAACAAACATAAAAACAAACGTAAACATAGACAAACAAATACATGTGACTGACTAAAACACACTGACCTATCACAGCGAGTACCTGCACTTATATAATATCACAACCATCTGTACTGTTTTCACATAATAATATCATCATAATATGACAACCTATGTAAAATAAAATTAACAAAAATAATGTTCACTTAACGTGCATAACATTTAACTAAGACCATCTATCTATCTATCTATTTATCTATCTATCTATCTATCTATCTATCTATCTATCTATCTATCTATCTATCTATCTATCTATCTATCTATCTATCTATCTATCTATCTATCTATCTATCTATCTATCTATCTATCTATCTATCTATCTATCTATCTATCTATCTATCTATCTATCTATCTATCTACCTACCTACCTACCTACCTACCTACCTACCTACCTACCTACCTACCTACCTACCTACCTACCTACCTACCTACCTACCTACCTACCTACCTACCTACCTACCTACCTACCTACCTACCTACCTACCTACCTACCTACCTACCTACCTACCTACCTACCTACCTACCTACCTACCTACCTACCTACCTACCTACCTACCTACCTACCTACCTACCTACCTACCTACCTACCTACCTACCTACCTACCTACCTACCTACCTACCTACCTACCTACCTACCTACCTACCTACCTACCTACCTACCTACCTACCTACCTACCTACCTACCTACCTACCTACCTACCTACCTACCTACCTACCTACCTACCTACCTACCTACCTACCTACCTACCTACCTACCTACCTACCTACCTACCTACCTACCTACCTACCTACCTACCTACCTACCTACCTACCTACCTACCTACCTACCTACCTACCTACCTACCTACCTACCTACCTACCTACCTACCTACCTACCTACCTACCTACCTACCTACCTACCTACCTACCTACCTACCTACCTACCTACCTACCTACCTACCTACCTACCTACCTACCTACCTACCTACCTACCTACCTACCTATCTATCTATCTACCTATCTATCTATCTATCTATCTATCTATCTATCTATCTATCTATCTATCTATCTATCTATCTATCTATATATCTATATCCCGTAGTCTTGCCGACCGTTGGGGCACCACTGATGACTTGGCAACCAGCTCCCTCCATTCCTCTCTGTTCTCTGCCATTCTCAGCGTATCGCCCAGCTTCAGTCCTGTCCACTCTGAGATATTGTCCTCCCATCTTTTCCTCTGTCTTCCTCTCCTTCGTCCTCCTTGCACAGTGCCTTGCAGGATTGTTTTGGCAAGCCCTGCTGAACGCGCGACATGCCCATACCACTTCAGTTTGCGTTTTCTCACAATGGCTAATAAGTCTTCATTGGGCCCGATGGCTTGCCTGATTCTGCTTCCCACTTCCTCGTTTGTGATGTGATCTCTGTATGAGATGCCAAGCAGCCTTCGAAAACATCTCATTTCAGTGGCTTGTATCCTCCTTTCAAGGTCTGCTGTGAGGGTCCATGACTCGCAGGCATACAAGAACACTGTGATGACTAAGGAGCGCATCAGTCTGATCTTGGAGCAGAGTCTGATGTTTCTGTCCTTCCATATGGTCTTCAATCTTGTCAGTGCTGTTGTTGTCTGCGCAATCCTGGACAGTATTTCTGGTTTTGATCCCTCATCTGTCACAATGGCTCCTAAGTATTTGAATTTCTTAACTGTTTCCAGTTTTTGGTCTCCAACCATGATTTCAGTGCCAATGCCACTGGCGTTATTGGTCATCAGTTTGGTCTTCTCTGCACTGATTTCCATCCCATATGCAATGGCTGTACTATCCAGCTTTTCCACCAGCTGAGCTAGCTCCTTCTCTGTTCCTGCAAGGCCATCAATGTCGTCCGCAAAGCGCAAGTTCGTGATTGTTCTGCCTCCAATACTGACAGTTCCTTCATGATCTTTCAGAGCGCCCGTCATGATTCTTTCCAGGAAGATGTTGAAAAGAGTAGGTGAGAGCAAGCAGCCTTGTCTGACTCCAACTGTAGTCCTAAACCAGTTTCCTATTTTGCCGTTGAAGCAGACTGCGCTAGTGGCCTTGTTGTAAAGGTTTGCTATGACTTTGATCAGGTTGGCATTGATGTTGTATAGCTTCATGGTGGACCAAAGGGCTGCATGCCACACCCTGTCAAACGCTTTCTTAAAATCCACAAAGACATGATAAAGGTCCTGCTGGTGCTGGAGGTATCTCTCACATAGAACTCTCAGGTTGAAGATCTGCTCAGCTGTGCTGCGCCCTGGTCTGAAGCCTGCCTGTTCCTCAGCTATGATTTCCTCTGCCTGTGGCTTCAGCCTGTTCAGTAGGATCTTTAACATGACTTTGCTTGGGTGGGATATAAGACTGATCGTGCGATAGTTCTGGCATTGATGTAAGTTGCCTTTTTTTGGGGAGAGTTATTATAAGTGATTGGGTCCATGGTGTGGGCCAATCCCCTGACTGCCAGATCTTATTGCAGATTGTCAGTAAGGCGCTTATCATGTCTTCTCCCCCTTCTTGGACTAGCTCTGCAGGGATGTTGTCTGCTCCTGCTGCCTTCCCTTTTTTTCAGCGACTTCACTGCAGCCTCTATTTCTTCTCGGAGGATGGGATAGTTGCCATTGTTGGTCACGGGTGGGTTGACAAGTATGCCTGGGTCCCCTGCAGCTCGGTGGTTGTACAAATCTGAGCAGTACTCAGTCCATCTCTTCAGTATGTCTTGGTCTTCCGTATGACAGTTCCCTTCACTATCTTGAATGATCGAGGAGCGTCCTTGTTTTACACTGGTCATGTCTTTCACCAGCTATGACCAACTGCAAGAAGTTCTGGACCAGACCCCCTAGAAAGACATTCTTGTGGTGCAGAGAGACTGGAATGCCAAAATAGGAGAGGATGCTGCTAGGAACTGGAAAGGCACATGCGGACGCTACTGCAATGCAGAGACCAACGACAGAGGCTTAAGGCTCCTGGAATTTGCCAGTTCAAATGACCTAAAGCTGATGAACACGTTTGGCCCGCACAAAGCATCCCGAAGGTGGACATGGCACAGCCCGAACGGAGAGCACCATAACCAAATTGACTACATCATGGTGTAGAGACGCTTCCAAACCAGTGTGAACATTGCCAAGACAAGAAGTTTTCCAGGAGCAGACATTGGAAGCGACCATGACTTAGTGATGATGACCTTCTGACTCCGCCTAAAGAAGGTCAACAAGCAGGGTCCCACCAGAATCAAGTTTGACCTCGAGAAGCTGAAAGACCCAGAGGTAGCGGAAGCCTTTCAGGCAAAGATAGGAGGAAAATTCGCACCACTGCTACTTCTAGGTGCAGAAGACACGGACGTGGACACACTGATTGACACATTTAACACTGTTGTAACCCATACAGCCAGTGAGATCCTTGGCAAACACCGACAAGCAAAGAAACCTTGGGTTACAGCTGACATCTTTGTTCTTTGGATTGAAGATCAGTGTAAACACGTAGAAGAAAATCTGAACAAAAATAATAGCAAAAAACAAACAAACAAACAAACTAAGACTACACTATGCAAATAACTTATACTAGACTGAAATACGCGATGGACCTGCATACAGCATACATAAAAAAATCCGTTTGAGGCCAAACGTTTAAGCAGTTCAGTGCCGAGATAATCTGAACACCACCCAATTGCAAAAGGTATAGATCCTCACGAGCCCCCGCAGTTGCGAAGGCTCATGAGGATCTATGCCTCTTGCTGACGCCAATTTGAATCCATGTTTCTGGGACATCTAGGGATTCTTGGTGTTGAATCAACGAAGATTGCGTCAGCTGGCACTGAACAGGTTAAAGAACATTGCAATTGTAAAGAAAACCGCACCGTTTCATATTCGTTGCAATGTGACGAGAAGCAATTATCCATTTTCCGTTATGGAAAGGGGGTGTTTGTGGAAACAAATAAACAAACAAACAAACAAACAAACAAACAAACACAAAGCAACCGGCAAATGAAGCTGCAATTATGCTAAAATGATATCAGCATAACCTCAAGAATGGTGTGCGTACTTGAAACACTGCAATATGAACATCGTTTCAGCCATCATACTTTAAGACGACTAGTGTGTTTTCAAAAACAGTATGAACTTAGTTTCAGCCTTTGCATCTGAAGACCAGTAACGTGTTTTCGAAAACAATATGACTGGCTAACAAATAACATAACTCAGCAGATGAAGGCAGAAAACGGGTGACGAAAATGCAGCAACGGAAAACACGAAGTGTCCGTCGCGGCGCCATGTTGGCACTGTGCAAAGCCTTCATCCCTTAGTGCAGGGAACAGGTACGACAGTGAACATTTATCATTCTTCCGGGTTGTAGTTATGATTTATAATAGTTCGAGCCATAACTACCCGACTGTACTACATAATAATAATTATATTTAATAATAATAATAATAATAATAATAATAATAATAATAATAATAATAATAATAATAATACACATGTATGACACAACACAAGGTGCACACTACAGTACTTTGTAAAAGTTGCGCAACCAATTACACATGTTAAATCCAACGTAACGGACCGACATTTTATCTTGATTTTTGTTGCCTAGTTCTCTCATGACATGTTTTTAAAAGTGCTTCGTTGACTAACAGAAAACATTTGCTGAGAGTGCATATTGTGCGGTTTCTGTGATAAGGTATTACGTCGATGGGTCCCCAAAACTACACACTTTGGAGAAAGGAAATTGCACATGTTGGTAGTGGAGACAAAGGTTTAAACAGAAAGTGTATGAAAAGTTCCGTATCTCTCTTTGTTTTGCGGAACAGCCATATTTCAATGTCATGGTCATTTTTAAGTCTCTTCTGTTTATAGAAAAGACTTTCTAGGATGGGTCGCGGTGGGGAGAATTCTCTCTCTCTCTCTCTCTCTCTCTCTCTCTCTCTCTCTCTCTCTCTCTCTGAAAAAAGTAAATTCTCTGTATCGTCGAGGTGTGAAACTCATACTTCCTGGACCCGCCCCCACAGACAAAAAAAATCAAATGTCTTAATTGCTGGCATTAAAAAAACAATTCAAATTTAATCGATATGTATTAATGTACAAGATTCTACACGAGAGAGCCCCACTCCATTTGCGAACTTTGTTTTCAGATAATTATAGACAAAACACGAGAAACAGCTCGCTCCACATACCAAGAACAAGATTAGATATATATAAAACTACCCTGTCCTTTTCAGGTGCAAAAGCATGGAATAATTTACCCCAGCATCTTAAGTCTATTTCTAAATATAGTATATTTAATGATCGCCTTGTCGCTTTTTACTTCTAAACTAATATCAAGATCTAATTTTCCTCTATTAATGCTGCACTCTCAGAGACATGTTCCAATTATAAGATAACCTTCAGCTTATGTCGCTGTTATTATGTTTGTTTGTTTTTGTCTTTTATGCTTTTCGTACATTTAAATGTTCTTGATACTATGTTTTTTTTTAAATATTTTATTGTGTTGCTTGATGCATATTTAGTGTAGCAGGACAATTTGTAAGAGAGGCATTCGTATGCCTAAAACTTTATCCTGAATAAAAACTTTTCATCATCATCATCATCATCATCATCATCATCATCATCATCATCATCATCATCATCATCATCATCATCATCATCTCTCTCTCTCTTCTAGATTTTTTTGTCACCATTTTTCTCAAGTCTAGAATGAAAAGTAAAACTCATATCACGTAAAATATAAAATTACGTAAAAACTAGAATTACATCATGACAAATGACGCTGTTACGTGGTTGAGTCGTAGTCGTAGTATATCACACCAGACGTACGCACGTCAGGTTCTTTTTAAATAAACTTCATTCAGCTGCAACCCGTCACACGTGGCTTACGGTTGTAGACAATACTGGAGTAACAGTTCCAACAATACTTTATTTCAGCGATGCGATCTCCACACTATGCATTCCCAACGCTGATACAATGTCTCTTCAAAAACAATGTCAACACTGGACACAATGCGTTTCACATACAACGCACACCACCGTTACTCTGCGTCTCTCACAATGTACAACTTATACGGGCCACGTGCCTACGATAAACTGTGTGTCTTTACAATTGAAAATGCATGACAATGTACACACGTGCTTTCTAGCACCAACCTTTATAGTAAAACAACTTTCCAGAAAAATCTAATGAAATCACACAACGCAACCAATCAAAACGAAACACGTAATTGAAACTCATAAATATTAATAAAACAAAGAACTTTCTAGAATAACTACAATAGTCTACAAAAATTCGACTGCTCATTTCAGCCCCAAATCATAGTGTGTAATGACGTCAAACAAAAGTATGGTAGGCCGTTCACTACCTTTCATAACACGCAAAGAACGGCTGCCAACTTCACGCGGACAGTAAACAACTATGTCTAAAAATAGAGCGGCTTTACTAGAAGCTTCCGGACTAAACTTAGCCTATCATAACAAAGCCAAATCCGCTATCTGCGCCAACGATAAAGAATCTTACTGAAAAAGTACGTGAATCGTAACCAAGATAGCTTAAATAAATATCGGATCGTTTCCTACGATTAACACATGCATGCTCTCACAGAACAACACAACCACAATCGTAACATTACCCCCCTCTTTAGAATGAAATTTCACAAAAATGTCTTCTCAAATCTCAAAAATACGGTTGTGGCTGTATTACCCTACGCAGAACCCTAAACAACTATAATTTCACTTCAAAATCAAATAAAAAAAACGTCTCACAGTTCCTTTAAACTGTCCTGAGTGACGACATGTCCCTTTAAACTGTCATAGACACCGAAATGTTTCTTTAAACTGTTCTGGACACAGAAATGCTCATTTAAACTGCTCTGCTCAGATAATCCGCTCCAAAGTTCTGCGAACCCTTGATAGACTGTAGTTTAACGTCAAAATTCTGCAAGAACATCGCACATCTCATAATACGAGAATTTGTAAACTTTGCAGAGTTTAGATAGTTCAAGGGCTGATGGTCCGTTTGGAGAACACATGGCACACCCAGAAGGTACAGTTTGAACCTCCTTACTCCCCAGATGATGGTTAGGCACTCCTTCTCGATGGTCGGGAAGTTTCTCTCAGCTCTGGTAAACTTTTTACTGGCTCACTGGGTGGAGTTTTCCATTATCTTCTTGCATTAAGACTGCACCTACTCCTTCGTTGGAGGCGTCTGTTCTCAGGAAGAAAGTTTTCAACGGGCCAGGGAGGTGTAGAACAGGCTTCTCGGTTAGGATGTCTCGAACTGTCTGGAATGCTCGCTCTTGGGCCTCCTCCCACTTCACTACGTTAGGTTGTCCTTTCCTCAGCAAGTCAGTCAGAGGAGATGTGACTGCCGTAAAGTTTGGTATGAACTCCCGTTAGTAGTTCGCCAAGCCCATAAATGAGCGGACTTGCGTCTTGGTCGTAGGTCGCGGGGCATCCCTGATTTTCTATACGTTGTCGTCGTGTAGCCCCTTTAAACCTTCACTCAATTTGTGTCCGATGAAGACTATGTTGTCGGCCCCAAGAATACACTTGCTTGGACGGATGGTGAAATTTGCATCTGACAGTCTTTGGAACAGTACTCGGAGGGTTTTGAGGTGATCCCCCCAAGTTTTGTTATGGATCAAAATGTCATCCAAGTAAAAGACCACATTCTGCATATCATCTAGGATCATTTTCAGTCCTCTCTTCAATGTGGCACCACTGTTCACTATACCAAAAGGCATCTTCAGAAACTCCCAATGACCGTCGGGTGTGACGAATGCTGTCTTGGGGATATCTTTTTCTGCAACCTTGATTTGCCAATACCCTTTGCTTAGGTCAATTTTGGAGAAAAATCGTCTCCGCTGACCTTCTGGAACAGTTCTTCCGCTGTGGGCATGGGCTCTGGATCAAAGATTGTTAGTTTATTGAGTCTACGGTAGTCCACACACACCCGGTTGGATCCATCTGGTTTCTTCACGATGACAACTGGGGACGCATATGGTGACTTGGTCTCCCTGATAACCTCCAGACTCAGCATTTCCTTGATATCCTTTTTCAGTTCTTCCCTCGTGTTATAAGGAAGACGATAAGGTTTGCTGCAAACCGGCTCATTTGACGACAAATTAACCTCGTGCGGATGGTGTCTGTTGTTCCTGGGTCAGGTGTAAACCGATGCTTGAATTCTTGAGTCAGGACGCGCAGTTCTTCTCGTTGAGTCTGGGTCAGATTCTGACCGAACTGGATGTCTTCTACATCCTCCTTGTGGCGGAGTTCATTAAGGTCAAACAGGTTCTCGTCGTCTACTGTTTCGTCATCAGCAAGACGCACCGATGCCGTGAGTTGTGGTTTGTCTTGACTTCTTGTGGTAACAGCACAGGTTTCGGGTCTCCACTCTGGATCTGGATCGTCTGCGTTTCTGGCACCATCCATGTTTCCGATGATAAGATCGTAGACAGGGGTCTTTACGCATAGCACCTTCACCTCTCCTCTCAAGTACGGGGTGTCGGCGCTGACATTGGCAAGGGGGATAATCCTCACAGTTCCGTCGGCAAAAATGAGGGTGGTCCACTCCTGTAGCTTCTGGTCTTCAGTTACTAGGTCCTCTCTCACGATGATGCAACTACAACCGGTATCTCTCAGCACTCTCACTGGTGTGTTTCCGACGAATCCTGACACCACCGGCATGTTCGGCACTTCATTCTCAGGTAGCGCGATGTTTGAGACTGGTAAGAATGTAGCCCCATCTCATACTGGGATGCGTCCATTCTTTCTAAAAGATTCAATCAGCTCCGGTGTCATTCGCGTTTCTCGAGATTCAATGTCACTGGATGACGTCACATCATTGGCTAATACAGCGGCGGCTCTGTCTTGAGACGTGGTGCTGCTTCTGCCTGCTATCTCGCGATCTTGGTTGGATCTTCTGATGTTATCGCCATGGGGAACATCTTTAGAAGGACACCGTATCGCCTTGTGACCTTTCTTTCCACAGAGAAAACATGTCAGGTTCTCCACCGGCTTGTATTTCGTGGTGTCTCTGACATTGTGGATTTCCTCTGCAGGTGCAGACACACGCTGCGGCTTACTGGGTCCGAACTTCATGTTGTGGGCGTCAAGGTATCTTTGAGCGAAGTCGGCCAGGGCCTTTAGGGACTGGTCTATTGGCTCCCTGAGGTGGGCGGTCAGGTCCTTATAACATGCGTTGAGAACTTGTTCTTTGATGATGAGGTCACGCAGGTCCTGGTACTCTTTGTTTAAACCAGTCAGCTCTATCCATTTCTCCAGGTAGCTCCTGATTCTTTCAATGAATAGGCCGGGTGTTTCTCCTTCTTCAGGCTTGCGAAATCGTCGCCTGTAACCCTCTTCAGTGAAGTCGTACTGTCTCAGCAGGGCGGCTTTCAAATGCGTATAATCTTCGGCTTCTTCTCTTGGCAAGCGAGTGTAAAATTCAAGCGCTTTGCCAGTTAGAAGTGCGCTCAGTTTGATAGTTCAAGTCTCTTGTCTCCAGTTATTGCTGCTTGCGAAGCGCTCGAATCGCTCCAGATAAGCGTCCATCTTATCTGAATTTTCAACAAAAGGTGGAAGTTTTGGCGCACGGGCTGTTTGCTCTCTACTGGCTAAGGTTGTTGCTTCAGTAGCTCTCTGGATCTGTGCCTCTATCTCCATTTGCTTTAGATGAATTTCATGTTGTCGCTGCCTCTCCGCCTCTTCTCACTGTTTCTCTGCCTCTTCTCGCTGTTTCTCTGCCTCTTCTCGTTGAATTTCGAGTTTCCTGATTTCACGCTCTTGGCTCTTTCTTCTCTTTCCAGTCTCTTTTCTTCTTCGAGTCTCTTTTCTCTTTCTCTCTCTAGTCTCTCTTTTTCTTCTCTCTCTCGTCTCTTTTCTTCTCTCTCCATTCTCTTCTTCTCTCTCTCTAATACAAACTCGAGGAGTAGAGCTCCTTAGAGTCCACATTCCTTTCCAATTTTCAGGAATGTCTCCATTTCCGATGTCGCCATCTCTGCGTATCACTGCTGGCTGTTTTCTCCTGCTACCCTTTCCACTGAGCCAACTGAAGAAGTCCCGTCGGAGGTGCCAAAATGTTACGTGGTTGAGTCGTAGTCGTAGTATGATATCACACCAGACGCACGCACGTAAGGTTCTTTTTAAATAAACTTCATTCAGCTGCAACCCGTCACACGTGGCTTACGGTTGTAGACAATACTGGAGTAACAGTTCCAACAATACTTTAATTCAGCGATGCGATCTCCACACTATGCATTCCCAAATGCACCAACACTGATACAATGTCTCTTCAAAAACAATGTCAACACTGGACACAATGCGTTTCACATACAACGCACACCACCGTTACTCTGCGTCTCTCACAATGCCCCTGTCACCACCTGTTTCATACCCAACCGACTCCCCTCCCCCTGCCTCACTGACGACATAGCTGAGGCCATGCGCGAGCGTCGACAAGCGGAACGCCGCTGGCGCTCATCTGACCTCACCGTTCATAGAGAGATCTTCCAAACCACCAGATCCAAAGTCTGCAGAATGATCTCCGACTCCAAACGCAAACACCTTCAAAACAAAATCCTGGAATCCACTTCTTCCAAAACCCTCTACGCTACCATGAACACACACCTAGGCACTTCTAAAGACTCTCCTCTTCCCAACACACACAGCAAAGAAGAACTTCCGTCCGCTTTTTCCTCCTATTTCTCCGACAAAATCCAAACTCTGCGCAACACACTCGACACTCTGCCTTCTCCGCCTTGCCTTCCTGACCCCACCTTTTCCGGCACTCCCCTCTCGTCCTTCCGCCCCGTCTCTCAGGATGAAGTCCTCAAGACCATAAAGTCCATGCCTTTCAAAACCTACGAACTAGACCCACTCCCAGCTTCCATCTACCGGGACGGCCTCCCAAAACGTTTGCCCTTCATTACCGACATCATCAACACATCTCTAGAGAATGGCTCCGTCCCCGATATCTTCAAGTCCGCCATCGTCCGTCCTCTCCTCAAAAAACACAACCTCGACCCAAACGAACTCAAGAACTACCGCCCAGTCTCCAATCTCTCTTTCCTGTCCAAGCTTCTTGAGAAGGTTGTCCTCAACCAACTCAACCTCCACCTCGCCGACAACAACCTCCTCAGCCCTTCCAGTCTGCCTATCGCAAACATCACAGCACTGAAACAGCCCTTCTACATATCCTTAACGACCTGCTTCTCTCCACTGACTCGGGCAACATCTCCCTTCTTACGATACTCGATCGCTCTGCCGCCTTCGACACCATAGACCACTCTATCCTCCTCCACCGCCTTCACCACTCCTTTGGCACCACTGACTCTGCTCACTCTTGGTTTCTCTCCTACCTCTCCGATAGACAGCAGTCCGTCACCATCGACGGCGTCTCCTCCAACCCAGTCAGGCTCTCCTGCGACGCTCCACAGGGGTCCGTCCTGGGCCCGGTCCTTTTCACACTCTACACCTCCCCCCTGTCCAACATCATCCAGTCTCACCACATACACCACCACCTCTACGCTGACGACTCACAACTACTAGACAAAGACAAACTCGACAACACTCAGACACTACTGACTCGCACGGCTGACTGCTATGAAGACGTGAAAAACTGGATGACAGCAAACAAGCTCAAACTGAACGACGACAAAACGGAAGCCATGCTGGTAAGCACTCGCCAGAAACTTTCCCAGCTCCCTCCCTCTCTCCACCTTCAACTCGACAGCACCCCCATCTCCCTCTCTGACTCGGTCAAGAACCTCGGCGTTATCCTCGATTCCTCTCTTTCCATGACCAGCTTCGTCTCCGCCACGGCCCAGGCCTGTTATTTCCACCTCCGCCGCATCAGTCAGATCAGAAAATACCTAACTGTGATGAAGCTCTATGCTTGTGCATAGTGCTCACACAGTAGGATTAGTACGGTACGGTTTTTGTTAACGAGTAGGATTAGTACGGGACGGTTTTTGTGAACGGTTTGTTGCCGAAAGTCCGTGTGGTATTAGACGCACGTGAAATCTGTAAGACATGGTTAGTACGGGTTTTTTTGTAGTGAGTTCTGTTTAGTGAGTTCTAGGCGGAAGCTGTGACTGTCAGAGGTCTAGATCGGGAGTGCGGGGCTTGACTGTCATTCTGGACAGACGTTATGCGAGATACCTTAGCCCGCATTCAAAGACTCTGAAGCCTAGATTTCAGGTATGTTTCTATAAATGTAGTATTGATAGTTGTTTAGTTAAAGACAGTATGCGTGGTAAGATTAATGTGGTTGTATAGCGGTGTTCCGGTTTGGTTTAGTTATGTATGTTTAGAATTCGGTGAAGTAACCGGTGTTTTGTATACAGTTGTTTACCGAGATAGATGACTAAAGGAATATGAAGTGGGTATGTCTAAGCCACTATGAAGATAGTACGTGGTTGGTTAAGCATAGTCTTTTCCAGGGTATAGAGTAATGTATAGCAAGAGTGTCAGTTAGGCTATAGTCTGTTCCAAGATAGTGACAGAGATATGGGGGTGATACGAAAATAGTTTATGAAGCGCGTGTGTGTGTGTGAATGAACGTGTGAGTTATTTGTATCAGCCAGGTTACGTGACGTTTCTCATTGATCCAATATGTTGTGTGTTTAGCAAGTGTTACGTTGGGACTTTTGTTGTCTATTTAGAGTTCTTGTAACGAGAGTGGAAAGACGGACGCCGAGACGTCGAGTCGCAGGTGGGACCTACGTGAGGTCATCCCTCCAGCTCTTCTGAGAGTGATTCTGACTGGGACCAAGACACCCAAGTCAAAGTGAGAACTGAGTACCGTACGACAACAAGGACGTCCGTGCCTGAAGAGACAGGACGGCAATAAGCGTACGACGAAGGACTTTCACGCCTAGACGTGAGAAGGACCAACGTAACCAGGCAACAACATCAAACATGTTGGAGGCAATGTGAGACTAAGACCTAACCTGGCAAAGATACTGTGATACGTGTGTGGTGTGATAGTAGAATATTGTATATAGTTGATAGTCATTTAAGTCATTCTTTTTCATTTATACTGTATAAAGGTTATTTTAGAAAGGGAGCCCGTGTGTTTGTTTTACCGCATGAATGCGCCCGTCTGAGTCAGTGGCGGTGTATGCGTCTGTTGCGTGAGAGTCTGTGCGTACGACTGTGGGCAAGTCTGCGTGCGTTACACTCACTACCGAAGCTGCCACCAAACTCGCTGTCTCTCTCATCTTATCTCGCATCGACTACTGCAACTCTCTCCTTTCCGGCCTTCCTCACTCCACCACTCTCACTCTCCAGCGCGTCCAGATCAATGCTGCCCGCCTCGTCCTCAGAAAGACAAAATCCGACCACATCACACCCCTGCTCAAGCTCCTTCACTGGCTCCCCATCCCCCAACGCATCCAATATAAGATTCTGTCTCTCTGCTACAAATCCCTGAACAACTACGCTCCTGCCTATCTCTCCAACATACTTCATCCCTACACTCCTCCCCGCTCCCTCCGCTCCGCCTCCGACCCTCTCCGCCTCCTCATCCCCCGCACCAAACTCAGCACTTTCGGCCCCCGCTCCTTCTCAGTATACGGTCCATCTACCTGGAACACTCTCCCACTCTCTCTCCGTCAGAAACACTCGCTCTCCTCATTCCAGTCCGCCATCAAAACTCACCTCTTTCAACAGTTCTAGCACTATATCACCACACTCCCCACCCCAAGCTGACCGTCGTAATGTATTTTCACTATTTGTGTTACGTGAGTCATTGTCTAAAGCGTGCGCATGCGTGTGCGAGTTGTGAGTGCGCGCTTAGAGTGATAATTATTATAAGATAAGCGCATTATAAATACCGTAATTATTATTATATTATTATTACACCCTATACGGGCCACGTACCTACGATAAACTGTGTGTCTTTACAACTGACAATGCATGACAATGTACACACGTGCTTCCTAGCACCAACCTTTATAGTAAAACAACTTTCCAGAAAAATCTAATGAAATCACACAACGCAACCAATCAAAACGGAACACGTAATTGAAACTCATAAATATTAATAAAACAAAGAACTTTCTAGAATAACTACAATAGTCTACAAAAATTCGACTGCTCATTTCAGCCCCAAATCATAGTGTGTAATGACGTCAAACAAAAGTATGGTAGGCCGTTCACTACCTTTCATAACACGCAAAGAACGGCTGCCAACTTCACGCGGACAGTAAACATCATCATCATCATCATCAGTCCCTTGCCCGAACTGGGCGTTGGGGGGACTGAAAGGCAGCAGCAACAGACAGTGCTCTCCACTGAGTTCTATTTTGGACGGTGGCAAGCAAGTCTGGCATCTCGAGTTCGGTCCATTCTTTTATGTTTGCGACCCAACTCTTTCTCTGACGACCTCGCCGACGACTTCCTTCGAGAGTGCCTTGGAGGATAGTCTTGGACAAGGTGTTGTGTCGGGTCACGTGGCCAAACCAAGCAAGCTTGCGCCGTTTCACGGTTGCCAGAAGGGGTTCATGTGGGCCCACCAGGGAAGTGACGATGCTCCGTACATATTCGTTGGTCTTGTGCTCGCGGTACGAGATGCGGAGCAACTTCCTCAGGCACTTGTTCTCAAAGGCCTGGATTTTCTTTTCTGAGTCTGCAAGCAGTGTCCAAGTCTCACAGCCGTAGAGTAGAATAGACACTACGAGGGACTTGTAAAGCCTGTACTTGATGGTGAAGCTGATGGAGTTACTTCGCCATATCCTGTCCAGCCTGGCCATTGCGGATGTTGCTGTACCTATCCTGATACGGATCTCTGCTATGCAACTACCATCTTTGGACAGGGTGGCTCCCAAGTACTTGAAGCTATTGACCTCTTCTAGCTTCTGGCCGTTCATGTGAATGTTGCTGCTGCTGTCGCTTGTGGTGTTGATCATCACTTTGCTTTTATCCGTACTGATCTCCATGCCATAAGACCCTGCGCTACTTGAAAGTTTGTCTGTCAGGTTTTGGAGCTCACTATTGCTGCCTGCCATGAGGTCAATGTCGTCTGCGAATCGAAGATTGCACAGGGATCTGCCACCAATAGAGATTGAAGTATGGTGGTCGTGGAGGGTTTCCTGCATGATCTTCTCCAGGAATATGTTGAAAAGGACAGGAGAGAGCAGGCATCCTTGACGGACACCGATCGTCGTCCTGAAGAACTCGCCTGACTGATTGTTAAGTAGAACCGCGCTGCAGGCGTTCTTGTAAAGCGCTTCTATCATTTGGATCAGTCCCTCCTCTATGTTGAACGATCTCATGACTTGTCAGAGTCCGTCGTGCCAGACGCGATCAAATGCTTTCCTGAAATCAATGAAGTTGTGGTAGAGTTCGCGCTGATGCTGCAGATGTTTCTCGATCAGGACGCGGCAGTTGAAAATCTGCTCTACAGTGCTTCTTCCAACTCTGAAGCCAGCCTGTTCTTCTGCCAGCAGTTCCTCGGCGAAAGTTTTGAGGCGGTTGAGAATGATTCTAAGCATTACTTTGCTAGGGTGACTTATCAGACTGATAGTTCTGTAGTTCTGGCACTGTTTCAGGTTTCCTTTCTTGGGGAGCGGGATCACTAGAGACTGTGTCCATTCTACTGGCCATTTCTTTTGCTCCCAGATCTTTTGACAGAGTGTAGTGAGGACCTTCGTTGTTACTTCTCCTCCATGTTTCAACAGTTCAGCAGGTACGTTGTCTACACCTGGAGACTTTCCTCCCTTCAGGCCGCGTACGGCTGCTTCCACCTCTTCAGCTAACACTGGCAGGTCTTCAGCCTTCCTGGCCCCAGCCTGGTTGTTTTGGAGGATGCTGGTGTCTGGCTCAGCCTTGTAGTTATACAAGTCTCGGCAGTACTCAGTCCATCTGTTTAGTACAGCAGTGTTTTCCGTAAGGAGTTGGCCGCTGCTGTCTTCGATGACTGTGGCTGTTCGCTGTTGAGTCTTGGTGAGGGTCCTTAGCGTTTCATAAGCCTTCTTGCTGTTGCCGTTTGCCATGCCCTCTTCCACGCTACAACACTGGTCTTCAATCCAATCTTCTTTGGCTTCTTTCATCCTCTTCCTGATCTTCTTGTTGACAAGTCTGTACTTGTTTGCTGATGTGAGGTCTTGGCCTCTCTTTTTCTTCCAGGCTCTCCTCTCATCACAGAGATCGAGGATGTCATCGGTGACCCAGGGCTGTTTGCGCTTCCTCTGCTTCCCCAGCACTTCTTCTGCTGTAGAAAGTAACACCTCTTTTATATTTCCAGCAAGGGTGTCTACGTCACAGTCCAAAGTAGCCAAGGCTGCAAATCTGCCTCCCACCTGGGCTTGGAAGAGCTCTTCTACTTCCGGGTCTTTTAGCTTCTGGAGGTCGAATCTGATGCGAGGGCTCTTGCTATCTCGTTTCAATTCCAGCTTCAACTTGAGGCTAGTAAGGACGAGGTTGTGGTCGCTGCCAATATCAGCGCCAGGAAAGGACCTCGTTTGTGCTTTGTTAATGCTGGATTTGAATCGTCGAGGCAGCAAGATGAAGTCAATCTGGTTATGGACCAGGCCTCCTGGCGATTGCCATGTCACTGTTCTTGACTTCTTGTGTGGATGGAGGGTATTAGCAACGGTGAGACGGTGACTCTGTGCGAACTCTAAAAGTCGCAGGCCTCTGTCGTTTGTTTCTCCAAGGCCAAACTTGCCAGCTGTTCCTGCCCATTGTTGGTAGGCGTCAGAGCCGATCTTTGCATTCCAGTCACCGAGGACAGTCAGAATGTCTTTCTTAGGTGTTTTCTTGATGATGTTGTCCAGTTGTTCGTAAAATTCTTCTAATTCTTCATCATCATGATCTGCTGTTGGAGCGTATACTTGAATGATAGTGATGTTGTGCGGTCGGGCGGAGATGCGGATGGAGATTAGTCTGCTTGACACGGGGGTGCAGCTGATGACAGTTCCAGCCACCTCTTTCCTTACGATAAAAGCTACGATAAGTAAACAACTATGTCTAAAAATAGAGCGGCTTTACTAGAAGCTTCCGGACTAAACTTAGCCTATCATAACAAAGCCAAATCCGCTATCTGCGCGAACGATAAAGAATCTTACTGAAAAGGGACGTGATACGTAACTAAGATAGCTCAAATAAATATCGGATCGTTTCCTACGATTAACACATGCATGCTCTCACAGAACAACACAACCACAATCGTAACAGACGCTTTCAAACCAATGGCGCGTATGCACTGAGCCCCTTATAGAACTCACTGCTCCTCTCCCCTTTCACACCCGTCCGTCCTAAAATAAAATCTTTTTCAATAAGAGATATTTGAACATCAGAATCAGCTCAAAGACAACAGACAGAGACCCGTAACAGCGAGGACAACTTGCATATGGACGGGACTTTTTTTTTAAAATAATTTTTATTGTACATTTTTCAAGATTAATTACATGAACACATATGGACCGCAAACAAGTACAACACAAATACGAAAGAACTAAAAATCGTAATACCCAAACTGATAATAAATTATGTTAAAAACAGTTAATTTAATTAAATTAATGTGTTTGTAAGCCCTCCCACAGTGAAAACAGCACGTCCTGAGACACGGCAACAATGCTGTACCGTCCTATATGAAGCTGCTTAACGCCTACTTACTTTTGTATAATAATCATATACATGAATAGAAGCGCCAAGCACTCTAGATTCAAACTGTGCAAGCCAGAGAGAGAGAGAGAGAGAGAGAGAGAGAGAGAGAGAGAGAGAGAGAGAGAGAGAGAGAGAGAGAGAGAGAGAGAGAGAGAGAGAGAGAGAGAGAGAGAGAGAGAGAGAGAGAGAGAGAGAGAGAGAGAGAGAGAGAGAGAGAGAGAGAGAGAGAGAGAGAGAGAGAGAGAGAGAGAGAGAGAGAGAGAGAGAGAGAGAGAGAGAGAGAGAGAGAGAGAGAGAGAGAGAGAGAGAGAGAGAGAGAGAGAGAGAGAGAGAGAGAGAGAGAGAGAGAGAGAGAGAGAGAGAGAGAGAGAGAGAGAGAGACTGTTCCTGGAATTTGTTTTGTGCATGCATGTATTGGTAAACGGATAGTTGCCAAAATTCAGCAGGAAGTAACTGTGAATAATAGCAGGCCAAACCGAACCCAACTGCAGTCTACACAGATTAACAAGATAGGTGACAAAAATTAATTATTTACACAAAGTTCAAATAAGGCAGCCACAGACGTGTAAAAAGGCTAAGTTTGTTTCTGACAGTAAATACATATTTCTCTGTACTGTATCTGTTTTTGAACTCTGCCAAAAAAACAGAAAGGTTTAGCTGCTTATTCAAACAACGGCAGCGGTAAATAAAAAACTTTGCCATTAATAAGAGCAAGTCAAGAACTGGGTCTGTCCGCAGCCCATTTTTCACCCCAAACACAACTAATTCTGTACAGAGTTCAAAATTGTCACAATGAGCACATTTTCTTTTAGTCTGCTCAGTAATTCGTCCCAGAAAGCACGCACCACTGTGCACTCAAAAAAAAATAAATGTTCAATAGACTCTTTAGAGAGTGAACAAAAGGTACAAAGGTTTGAATCCTTTAACTGTCTATAGCGCAGGTAAACATTGGTTGTCAGTATTCTATGGACAATTCTATACTGAAACCAGCGTAATTTGGTGTCCTGTGTGACCGTTATAGGATGCACAAATATAGCTTTCCACTTTAGGTCATTATATTTGTTTTTCCATTTTTCTATACACGTAGGTGGTGTCGTTTTATTTACGAAAACGTTGTATATATCTTTTGTACCCTTTTTATGTTTAAAGACAACACCCAAAGGTGTACCCAAATCAGTTACATCAACTGCATCGATCCATATTCGTATCATTTTTCTTTTGTATTTTCGTATAGCACTTGTTCTACTATAGTATTCGAGAAAAGAAACATCTGCACCAAAAATTCCACAAAAGACATCGAAACTAATAATGTCCCCATTATCATCAAGAACATCACCAATTGTAAAAATATTTTTCAAAACCCACTTGTCGACAGATTTCGAAGTATCCTTTTTCAGAAGTCGTGGGTTAAAAAACAATGGTTCGCTTTTGAATGCATCGATACTTGCGGGACAGAAAAGGTTATGATATTCTTTAAAAATTGAAGCCACTTCTTTCCAGAAGGGGTTCTTCATCTCTAAACTTTCTAGGAAGTAACCACCAAAAACCTCACACTGTTTGATATTACCATACAAAGATGAGAGTAAAAGGTTCCAGTTAGTACCCGATGACAGAACTCTCCGAATCCAGGTGACCTTAAGTGCCTTGTAAAAAGCTTCAATATCAATTACCTTGAGCCCTCCTTCTTCATACTGTCTGAAAACTGTGGTTCTTTTCACTTTGTCTCTCTTCCCTCCCCAGATGAAGTTAAACATCGCACTATTAATTTCTTTGAGAATTACACTCCCTGGAGAGGGCAGAGAGATGAAGAGGTGCGTAAAAATTGAAAGAATTAAGGACTTGAAAACAACATTTCTTCCAACAGGAGTTAGATTTCGCAATTTCCACTGCTTTACAATTTTCTTCATTTTTACAAGTTTCTGTTTATAATTCAGGAGTATGATATCAGACAGTTCTGTAGAGAAGGTCACTCCCAGCACTGTGAAGGTATCTGGATTCCAGGAGATGTGTAGATGTGGGGCATAGCGTGTAAGACAAAACGTATTAGTGCCAATGCAAACAGCAATAGTCTTCTCAAAATTAATTTTTAACCCAGAAATAACTGCAAAAAAATCCAATTCTAGGATGACAGAATCAAATGATTTTTGTGACCCATCCAAAAACAATGACACATCATCAGCAAAAAGTGAGACTAAGAGTTCCTGTTCTTTGCATTTTATACCTGTAATGTTCTTATTATTCCTCAACTTTATAGCCAACAGTTCAACACATATTAAAAAAATGTAAGGTGAGAGGGGGTCCCCTTGTCTACAACCACGATCCACAGAGAAGCGACCAGACACCTGGCTGTTCACAATCAGGTAAGATTCACTGTTCTTATAAAACATTTCCACCCATTTTGTGACGCTACATCCAAAATTAAATATTTTTAAAGCTTTCTGAATAAATGAGTGAGAAACAGAGTCAAACGCTTTTTCGAAATCGATGAGCAACAACAATCCAGGTTTCTTAAATGTCTCTGTATAATGAAGTACATCATACAGAAGTCTAATATTGTCGGAGATTGATCTACCGGAGATGAAACCACTCTGGTCCTCATGGATTATACAAGGGATAACCTGTTTTATTCTATTGGCGATACATGCGGATGCAATTTTATAACTGACATTAAGCAGGGATATTGGGCGCCAATTTTTTAAATATTGTTTAGGTTTTTCTCCTTTAGGAATAAGGGTTATCATTCCATGTCTTTGTGTGACTGACAAAGACCCATGGTCGTAACCTTCATTGATAGATCTCACTAAGAAAGACCTTAGGTCCTTCCAAAAAAATTTGAAAAATTCCGCTGGGAAGCCGTCACTTCCTGGGGTTTTCCCATTTTCCATATTCTTTAAAGCTCGTAAAGCCTCCTCCTCCGTTATATAGCCTTCTAAGTTTTCTCTCTGTTCTTCTGACAACTTTCTAAAAAGACAGCTGTCAAAATCTGAGGAGTCAACCTCATGTAAATCTGAATCTCTGTTTTTATATAATGCCCTATAGTACTCCTCCACTTCCCTCACAATTTCTACCTGATCTGTTATCTTTTCGCCATTGTTGTTTTCTATAACCTTCATAAATTTACTTGTGTAATGTCTTTTTTCTAGCCCACAAAAGTATTTTGAATTTTTTTCCCCGTCTCCTATCCATCTTGCTTTCGCTCTAATTCGAACCCCGTCCATCCTCCGTTCCCTAATGTTATACAACTCCTGCTGTAAAGTCTCTAAAACTCCCTGATGATGCTGGCTCAGACTATTTTCCATAGCTTCAATTTTGTTGAGCAGCCATTTTTCTCGCTCGTTTTCTACCTTCTTCTTGTGACAAGCGTAAGCTATTGTAGTTCCCCTAATCTGAACAAGAAGAGTTTCAAAAAATAAATGATCATTAATTACAAGCTGCAGATCGAGAGAAGGGATTTGATCGATAACTTCATGCCGGTACAACAGGTGTGCGTACTGACATTTTGTTTCATAAATACACTTTTTCACCGATGTTACATACTCTGCATTCTTTAACAAGGAGGTATTAAACTTCCAAAAAGTACGGCCATGCCTATTATAAGAATCTGAACTTCCATTTCCCGACTGGATAGCAAAAGAGATAACAGAGTGATCGGATCTGTATGATGCATTGATCCCTGAAGCCACTACCATATGTGCAGCTGCGTCCGATATAAGAAAAAAGTCCAGGCATGCCTGCTGAAGGGGGTTTCTTCTCCTCCACGTAAATATTGTATCATTAGGGTGCATTTGTCTCCAAATATCTATCAAGTTAAATTCTTCAATTACCTCGTGTAGCTTTCTCTGGCAAGTGGATTATTTGTGCGCTTGTAATTATGATAATCAAGCTTAGGGTCCAAGACCATATTCCAATCACCTCCCAAAATCATAGGAACATCCCCGTATTCGCATAATTTGCTTTTCAACTGTTCATAAAAGGAATGGACAATCATTGTTTGGCCCGTGCACATTAACCAGCAAGTACACAGTTTCATCCACAAGCGCTTTAAGAATCATGTAGTTTCCCTCAGGGTCATTATACAAGCCAAGGTGTTTAAAACCAAAATTATTGTTAATTAGAACAGCCAGACCCTTTGCATTTGATGCATAAGAATTAAAAAATGCTTGATAGCCCCATTTCGCCCTGATGATATGCTCTTGTTTCTCCGTAAAGTGAGTTTCTTGTAGAAAGCATATGCTATATTCTTTTTCTCTCAAAAGATGCACCACGTCATCCCGTTTCTTCGGATCTCCGAGGCCTCTACAATTCATTCTACAAAAAGATACTCTCCTATCCATAAAATATATGAAAAGTACAGGCATGCATTCCACATGGTGGGCTATAGTAAGCCCTTAGCCACTTTCTATCAACATAGACAAGAACAATACAGCCTGAAAGTATATGTGACAACCTGTCTCTCCCAACAGAAAAGACAATACAAAAGCAAGGACAATATTTACAAAAACGCACAAGGAACACCAAAGAAAAAAAAGAACACCACAAATCATTAAGAAGAAGTATACACAGAAACAACAAAAAATGGCAAAGTAGCCCAGTCTGGCCACTTCTGTCTGCCATGGACAATGTTCAAAATGGCGATGGTATTGGAATAT
Source organism: Semisulcospira habei (assembly GCA_036245525.1). Taxonomy (NCBI): domain Eukaryota; kingdom Metazoa; phylum Mollusca; class Gastropoda; family Semisulcospiridae; genus Semisulcospira; species Semisulcospira habei. Next base: position 78,450,040 of record BTPG01000006.1, on the reverse strand, counting down.
CTACCTCAGACTCATGTGAATTGATTTAAAATATTATTGAGACTGCCATCTTAATTAGCTATTGAAGTACCATCGTTTCATTAAATCTAACAATTTACATATGTGACAAAAAGTACACACAAAATCCCAGAGAATTGCTTTTAAGAAAGTGTGCACAGTGTGACACATATGCACCTGCAGACACATGTGCACACTCTCTCTGGTACTGACAGTGTATACTATCTAAGAGATCTACATTCTCTAATCCGAGATAAAGCTCCACAGTTGGTACCCACTCTAAGAAAACAAAAAACAACAATAAAAGTGTGACACACATATATCAATACACTCATATATGCGTTTTTCATGCAAGTTGTCCACGTACATGTCAGCACACATGCGCACACGCACACACACCCTACAAATGCAAAAATGTATACATGTACACCCTCTCATTGAAAGAAAAAAAAAAAAAAAAAAAAAAAAAGAGAAGAAACATAGCTGATCAGCATTGCACAATTAAAAAAATTTGTAAGTAAAGTACCCCACTGGTAAGCCCGCATGCATGTTGCGTTTGTGGTATCCATGTATAAAAACAACTACAAAAGACTAGAACCTACTGGTGTTTGGTGCTCAGGATACAGGTATGTGTGTGGGTTTCCAATATTGCTGTTTATACATCTTATTCTATCCTGTTTATGCAGTAAGGATAAAGTTTTCTCAGAACCTTATTATACAAATAGCCTGACCAATACACCCTATGTTATGGTTGACATACTGGCCTAAAAAGTGTGCCTGCATATAGGACTGCAGCTATAGTTGACACCCTGGCCTAAATGTATGTCTGCCTAATAGGATTGCAGCTGTAGTTGGCACACTAGCCTACATGTATGCCTGCATATAGGACTGCAGAGCCACCACCATCAAGCTGTGCACACACACATGAACATACATATATAGGCATATAGGACTGCAGCACTACCAACACCAAGCTGTGCACACACACATGAACATACATATATAGGCATATAGGACTGCAGCACTACCACCACCAAGCTGTGCACACACACATGGACATACATATATAGGCATATAGGACTGCAGCACCACCATCAACAAGCTATGCACAAACACATGATCATATAATAAATGTGCACATCAACAGCTACACCACACAGAAGCAGTTTGTCAAAAAGTGTTTACATGCATAACATACAAATCCACGCGCATGTGGAATTTGCATAATCTATGTCAAAAACAGATAAACAAAATAAATATTTAATATTTAATATATTAAGTAGATATTTAAAATAACTAAGCAGACAAAAAACACCCCCAAAAACAAATACATGGACACGCATCGAATCCAAGGGTTGGTGCCTCCCACACATGAATATGTGCACACTATTGCTGTTAGCATGCATCGTGAGCTGGCTTATACAATAATCACGTATAGTGTTTTATCACTTCAATTAATTCATGTACCCCATAGCAGCATTTTCCAAACGGAGCCAACGTCTTGAGACCAAGCACCCGCCGCAGGAGATGGATCAACACAAGGGCAGTGTCAGGCTAGTCTGGCACTTTCAGGCGCCAAGGTAGTCTGGAACTCCTCCTGAACAAATCATGGTCCATCCATCTCCTGCTGCAGGCGGTTGGGGCGAGATGGGTTTGCTGTATGCAACCTGGTTTCGAAAGAACCTGTCTGACCCCAGTAGGAGGCCAACTGACTGCAAATGTTTATATATATATATATATATATATATATATATATATATATATATATATATATATATATATATATATATATATATATATATATATATATATATATATATATATATATATATATATATATATATATATTCTTTACTTTCTTTCTTTCTTTCTTTCTTATTAGTCCCTATTACTTTATGTAGTAGGTGTTCAGTGGAAGGCTCAAAAGATCTAATAAGCGATGCAGTCACAAAAGGACAGCTGATGTCCTGATGACACAATGCAAGCTTACCAGCCTGGACTTTCCATGGCATTAGCACAGCATTCTCAGAATTTATTGAAAAATTATATATATATATATATATATATATATATATATATATATATATATATATATATATATATATATATATATATATATATATATATATATATATATATATATATATATATATATATATATATATATATATATTCAAATGGCAGCAAGAACATTAGTAAAACAAAAAAAAAATACCTTGCTTCCAGACATATAGTTTGTGGCCCATAGTAATCCGAAGGGCATCTTTCGTCACATCACAACATAAGCGCATCCCGTTAGGCAATAGCGCATGCGCGTGCCCAGGGGAAAAAACTGATTTCCTGGGTGAAATGGTTTGAGGGGTCGTCTAAAAAAACTTGTAATGCAGGCGCGGCATGTACAGTTAGAACTGAATCGCGACTTATGTTACAAACAATATACAAGTGTGCCTGCGGATAATAGTGCACACAGGCGCCCGCATGCGTAACGCACCTCTAAGTGTGGGGCGGAAGCGAGAATAGGAGAAATCAATTTCAGTGAGAAGTAAATTCACCTCTCCTCTTCTCAGCCCCAACCCCGCTATTTTCACGTAAGAACCTGTAAGAATCACTTATTATCAAAAGGTTATATGCAGAAAAGGCAGCATGTTTAGTTCGCACCGTCAGTAGCTTAAACGCCTGTTGTCTTTGCCTTGATACACCTCCCTACCTCACTGCAACATCGGTTCGTTGACGCCAACAGCCGCTTCTCCCTCCAGGTTTCTACTGCCAACAAGACAGTGATTCCGGGTTTGGGTCGAGTCGCCAGCCTTGTTAATCTCCTGGGGGGAGTCGGGGCCGCTGACTTCTACACTCCCCTGGGTGGTGGCGATGCCGTTATTGCCACTACTCTCAGCTAGAGCCTGCAACCGGTTTTGTATGCCGCTGACAATCTCACCCTGCTGAGAAGCAGAGGATGCAGAAGGCGAACGTACTGTATCCCCAGTGGCGGTTGTAGAATGCAAGGGGCGGGGTAGGCTCCAGGGGTTGTGATGCGCTGCGGTCTGTGGGGTGGAGTGGTCCTTGGGGCTGGGGGGCCGCACTTTCGGGACGTCATTCCACTCTCTCCTGGCGTCAGGCCGATCCAGCTGTCGTCGTTGTTGTTGCTGAGGTCGTGAGGGATCAATCGTGTGCCCGATAAGTTTGTGGTCAATTACACTTGTGTTTCCACCGACGATTTCCAGGATGGACAAGTCTAGCAGTTTTGCGAAGAGTCTGCCGCCAGCCGCTGACCAGGCCTCAAGCACACCTTCATGTTGCCTCAGTCTGCTTAGGCGCTGGTAGTTCAATTTCGTCAGGTCTTCGGATATTCCCACACCGGTGTTTTTCAGATTTCTCCGCTCTCTTAACACAGCAGCATGGTCCTTTCGTGAGACAAATCTGACGATGACGGGTCTGTCTTTTCCTCTCTCGACTTTCACCAGTCTATGTAGAGCAGATATTTTCGTGCTGTCAATATCTCTCAACTTCAGTTTCTCCTGTATGATCTTCAGTACCTTTTCCTGGCACTGCCTGCTTGTCTCACCACGAACGTCTCCTTTTACTCCATAGACTCTAACTGACTCTCTCCGGGAATACTGTTCGAGGTTGTTTAAGTGTTCACGCTGATCCATTACTACAGATCGCAGACTCTTAACCTCGTCTCTCAGCTCCTGGGTTTGTTTCAGCGTCTGATCGAGTGTTTTCCTCAAGCTGGCGTTTTCCTGCTGGAGATCGAAAATGAGACCGGACAGCTTTTCGATCCTCTCATCTATCTGTTTGGACAAAGAACTCCTGCAGTCTTCCATCTGTTTTGTGTGTGAGCTTGAAGTTGCCTGCAAAGTGTCCAGTTTGTCCAACACAGCGCTAGAAGTATCGGACTGCATCGCACCGGGAGTATTGAAAGTGTTTGCCGAATGGATAGGTGGGAAGTTCAACACTGTCTGAATGTTTCGATCACGAGAAATGGACTCCTTCCGTCGTTTGCTTTCAGTTCTCACCTTGCTGCGACTGTCTCTCTCTTTCTGGCTCTGTGTCACTTCACTTGACTGGGACATATTACTGGTATCTGTATCGGTGCTTTCCTTTTTCTTTCTCTTTTTGTTACCTGTTTTTGTCATGATTATAGTCGTCCCTCATATTTCAACAACACCCATAGTCACAGTACACACTTGTTCCTGTATCGTGTATCACTCACAGTATACACATGTCCGCCGGTACTCACAAAAGAAAAACTCACAGTCCACACAAGTACCCGTTTTTGTATCCCATACACTTGTCAAAAAATAATAAAAGTTATATCCACATATTCCTCACAGATTGCCGAGTCTTTCAGTACACATTCCAATACCATTGTGTCTCTGTCTTATGAGAAATCCATTGTTTTAAGACAGAGAGACGAACGGCCGTGCGTCCATGTTTCTGAACATCGCTCACCCGGTTCATATGGACGGGACTTTGTGGGTTATGACTTTCACATAGAAGAGACTTCGTGGGTTATGGTTCATCCAATCTTGTTTGAATCTAGCCATCGGCGTAAATCAGGCCGGAAGTTCAATTTATGATGTTGAAAGTGACTTATACATGCATGGGGTGATCAGTTACTTGCTGTCAGGCAGTTCTGTGCAACCTGCCCTCTAGAGATGTCCAAAAAATATCAAGTGACAATGGGGTATAACTCATGACGAAAAGACGCTGATTCAACAAAATAATGCTCTTTCTGCTTAAACCTTTGTCTAGACTACGTGAAGTACAATTATCGTTCTCCAAATTTTTGTAATTTTTGAGACCCTGTCACATAAACAGCCGAAACAGCACTTTCAGCAGTGTTTCTGTTAGTCAACCAAGCACTTTTAAAAGCATGTCATGAGAAAAATGTACACCAAAAACTAGGATAAAATGTCTGTCGGTTACGTTGGAGTTCACGTGTGTGATTAGTTGCGTTTCTCTGGGAAGATACTGTACAGTCTCGGTTGATCGTGATAGTTTAAGGGTGGTGCCAGAATAGCTTGGCGCTTGAAAGCTTCAAAATATTATGGCATCACGCTTAAACGATCGTAGTCAGTCTTTCAATTAAACTGTAATTTGTCTTCTTCAACTTGAAAAGCAAGCAAACAAACAAACAAACAAACAAACAAACAAACAATGCAGCCATGTCGACCCCAGGGTTTAATGAGTTAATCATCATCATCATTGTCATCCATATCATTGGGAGGGGTGCGGGGGTTGGGGGGTGGAGGGGGGGTGAAGGAGGGTGGGGAGTGACGTCGGTCCGATGCTCTTTTGTGCATTGGGTCGCTAGTGACCCATGTACAGGTAGGGGACGGAGGCCAAACGTCTTGCAGTTCATGCGTCTGTTTGGTCTGTTGTGCCCAGTGCGCCTGAAAAAGACGACGACTGCGCCCCCTCCCCCCTCAGGACAGAACACATCAGGTGTAGAGGAGGCGTAATGGAGAAAATTCAGGGACAGCTACTTTTCATATAGTGCCATTTTTTGGTTTTTTTTTACTACTGTGGCCTTTCATTTATTATGGTTTCTCATGACCTTTCAAGTCTCCCCAGCCTTCCCTGACATTCTCCACGCCTTTGCTACGTAGCCATGCCATGCAGTTGACCATGTAGTGTCCTCGCCTCTGTTCCTGAAAATGCGTTCTTAGGTGTCTCACCATGGCTGATCTGCCTATTCGTAGGTTTTTTTAAAATTGCCTTGGTGTCTGCTCGATCATTTCCTGGACCTCAGGATGTCCTGAGCAATAGATCCACGAAAGTCTGACTGGCACTGGGCATGACCAACGTACTTACACGTCGGTCACTGCCATGCCCAGTGTCAATCTGACATTCCTGCCTCGTGTTTGTAGCCGCCCCTTTCCACTCGTAAACAACTCGTGATAATCTAAGCCTCTTGTAGGCAGAACGTGTTAAGACGTGACAAGTTACACAACATCAGATCATCTCATGACCTGATCATCCCATGCCAGTGGTTTACGACCAAAAAGAGATATAATAATGGTTGCTGATAATAAAGTCAAGTTAACATAGTCACTCCAGCAGATTTACTTTAGTGACTGTGTGTGTGTGTGTGTGTGTGTGATGGTGTGTATGTATGTATGTATGTGTGTGTGTGTGTGTGTGTGTGTGTGTGTGTGTGTGTGTGAAGCAGTAATATAATTAATAGTACTAGTAATAGCAGCAGCAGCAGAATGACTAGTAGTAGTAGTAGTTGTAATAGAATCGTTAGGTTTCGTTGACAACGAACGACGGGTGACTCTCAACAATGAACGACAGCGAAGTCACGGCGGATAACCACCTTCTATTATTAAGCATAGACAACACTCCGAGGGCTCATGAGGATCTCTGCCTCTTGGAGATGTTCGGCAACACACATTAGTTATCCGCCGTGGTTTCGCTCTCGTTCGTTGTTGAGAGTCGTTCACGTTGCAACCGAAACCACACTATTTGTATTAGCCTCGTAGGGACGGTAGACAAGTGGTAGTGACACCGATTGGAGATCTGAAACGGAAGACTAGAGCAAAGGTTATTTAACCCATTCAGCCCTGACGCACTACAGCAGGAGATGGGTCGACCATGATAATTCAAGGGTAGTGCCAGATTAGCTTGGCGCCTGTCGGCGCCAAGCTAATCTGGCACTACCCATGAATTATCATGGTCGATCCATCTCCTGCAACAGGTGCATAGGCGTTAGATGACGCCTCCCAAACTTTGGGAAATACGTGCGTCGGGCTGAACGAGTTAAACCAGTCCTGATAGCGGCAACGCCCATAATAATTTACGTGTACTCCACCCCACCCTGCTGTATGTTTTTCTTTCTATTTTTGAGACTTTCGAGTCGAAGGGGAATATCCGAACTGAATATTCACAGTTGTAAAACGTTGAGTCATAGCCCCAACTTTGTTTACTTTGGCAGTTGTCCCCTGAAGACTACTGTTTAACAGTTAAACGTTCAATTATGATAGTTCAAAGGTGGTGACGGAATTGATTGACGCCTTGAGCAATACAGAAGAAAAGGGGGAGATGCCATTAAGTCTTGACTCGAAGTGAAGACTTCTTATGAAACCGAAAAATAGTGCCTACATCACTGTACTCAATACGCAAAAGGCCATCGGGCCGACGTCGGCCGCGGTTACCCCGCGGACAACTGTGCGCGAGCCAGTGGCGGCCGACGTCGGCCTGATGGCCTTTGCGCACTGGGGTGGGTAGTGCAGTACAGAATAGTGCTGTAGAGTACCGTAGAGTACAGTTCAAAACAGTACTGTGGATTACCGCCCGTACCACACCGTAAAATACTGTACCGTACAATACAGTACAGTATCGTATCGTAAGTGCAGTACAGTACAATACTGTACGGTACATTGCATATTTGTAGGTAATACAGTACACTACAGTACAGTATCTTGCAGCACCGTACAGCACAGTATCAGTACAATACCTAATGTAACGTGGCGTACAGTACTGTACAGCATCAGTACAGTACAGAACACTACACTAAGTACAGAACAGAAAAGTACATGTAAGTTACAGAGCAGTAAACTATAGTAATTTGCTGTACTTTGCCTTAACGTACAGCTCAGTGCAGTACAGTACGGCAGAACAGTCGCAGAGTACAATTTCTGTCTCTCTTTCTGTCACGTGTGTGCATGTGCATGTGTGTGCGTGTGTGTGTGTGTGTGTGTGTGCCATGTGTGTGTGTGTGGTGTGTGTGTGTGTGTGTGTGTGTGTGTGTGTGTGTGTGTGTGTGTGGTGTGTGTGTGTGCGTGCGTGTGCGTGCGCGTTTGTGTGTGCGTTCGGACATGTGTATGTGTGGCGCGCGCTCCGCTTGTTTTTGAGATTGACAATTTTGGGGGGTGTTTGTTTTTAACAACACGGCATAGTTCACCAAGTTGTCACGTTTGACACGTAAAATACCTGTTCTCTCCTCCACACTGATCACACTACACACAAGTAGTCGCCCTTAGACCACGCCACCAATATAGCGTAGACTTTGAGTGTTCGTATACTATCATTTCTAGACAGACTGACACTGTCTTTTGCAACTGTTTGATCCATAGTCACCGAGTGCGGAACGCACGAGATGACTATGGATTAAACAGTTGCAGAAGTGTCAGCCGCTCGGTGTGTCTAGCCTGAAATGATAGTATACGAATACTCCACTTCTATGTTCTAGAGAACCTTTCACTACCGCAAAATAGCGATGTAGGTCGAAGCCATCTTTTGAACAGGAGCGACGCATTTATTTTCGTAAATAGTATACAATAACTCCAACTCAACAGTTTAATCAACAAATAAGATTCGTAACAAATGTCCATTTTGCACAACAAAAAATAGGATGCAATTTAACTTGCAGCATATGAAGCAACAAAGTGTACTATGAAACTGTTTTTGAACTCAGTGTTTATAAACTGAAATCTACATTACAATGCAGATGTGAAGTTGTTTCCCGTGTTACTAAAATCTTGCATTCTTGTGGTATTTCTCCCATTTTTGTGGTATTTCGGTATGTAAACCTCTTACGTACTCTGCGCGATCTAAACTTCTTATTTCGAAATAAATAATGGAAAATTAGTATATTTTCTGATTGTGCGTGGCCTTTCTACGTTTAGGAAGTAAGCTTAAGCCATTCAAATGTGGACTATGTGTTTCGGGCGAACAATCACAAACTCCAGGTTGCGTACTGGCTACACCAAAAAATATTTCAGACAGCTTAGCGCGGTAAGACTAGGACATATGATATGGGGGTGTTTCCTATGTAAAAGTGAGACCTAAATGGTTGACTGCCAGTGCTTGTAATTTAGAAGAAACTACCCTCAGTAGGAAAAAGCACTCTCAGCGGAGAAAATTGTGCATTATCGACCAATGGTCATAGGTCTACTTTGGTCAAAGCACACACACACACACACACACACACACACACACACACACACACACACACACACACACACACACACACACACACACACACACACACACACACACACACACACACACACACACACACACACACACAACGATAATAAAGAGGAGTGCGCTATGTAAGTGACTGGGAGCAATGCATATGGAAGGCCCTCCCCCCCCCCCTGCCCCCGAAGAGGGGGGGGGGGGGCGTATCACATATTCACTGGATTTCCAGCCCCTTGGTGCATGGAAATTTAGGTTTAGTTCCCCAAGGGGGTCTAGATATTTAGCCGGTGTGGACAGCTGTTTCGGTCTAGGCAACCTTCAGCACAATATCGGCAACACTAGAGGAAAAAAAGAGACTTCTGCCTACCTTGGAACTAGATCTAAAATTCCATGCACCAAGGGGCTGTAAATCTAGTGGATATGTGATACGCCCCCCTTCCATATGCATTGCTTCAAGTCACTTACTTAGCGCACCCCTCTTTCCTATAATGCACGATTCTCTCCCCTGACAGTGCTTTTTCCTACTCACTTCGTAGTTTCTTTTATGTAAAAGTGGTATTGGAAGCCTCTATCAGCATTTGTCATCCTTTCACTGTCTGGACACAGCGGGCAACACCCAGCTGCAAGAGACATAGATCCTCATGAGCCCCCGTAGTCGCGGGGGCTCATGAGGATCTATGTCTCTTGCTAACACCACTATGGCGAAGTTGTCTGAGAGTGGCTAGCGCCGCGTCCACGCCAGTCAGCGCCATGAAAGTGACGTATAAGTCGTCTGTCAGGGGCGTGGCCTCTCAGGCGGCGGAATCATCGGAGCTGATGACGAGACGTGGTCGGGTGATTGTAGATGTCCTTAGCTAGTTCTTATCCGAATGCAGGACGTTTCGATTGAGTATTATATAAAAAAAAGAAGGTTCGCATTAACAAGTCAACACCAGGACCGAAATCCCCAAATTTTGAAGTTGCCCTCTGACGGACTGTATTACAATTCTAGAGACAGGCATGATATATCAAGGGTGGTGCCAGAATGACTTGGTGCCTATGGACGCCAAGCTATTTTGGCACCACCCTTGAACTATCATGCTCGATCCATGTCTTGCTGTAGTGTGTCGGGGCTGAATGAGTTTATGTGCAAACCACAAGCAGAGCTTGAAACGAGAATGAAATTTGGGATCAACTTCAATCTTAGCGGTGCATCCTCTGTGTAATTGGTTGATTAGTTCATGGTTTCACATCCGCCACAGCAACGAAGTGATAGTAGACGGCCCTGTCGGGCAGTTTATGGGGGACAGGCCAGGGAATCTACTGCCTATGGAATACGAATATGGAATACGACCTGAACACTGATAAAGTCAGGCGCACTGCAACCGTGCCACTTTGAATTACCAGGACCTTTCAACTATTGAACAAGCCCGTCTTTTTTCCCTGGATTGCGAGTCCAGCTACTGGGGCCGGGACGGGGCCTCGAACCCATGACCCGGCGATTCCCTTTGCTCTCTTTCGCTCCGACGCTTAACCGCCTGAGCTATCTCGGACTCAGTGTAACCTTTCTTGAAAAGTTGTATACACACAGCTCTCAGATATAGCACACATGAGACTCGTGGAGAAACATAGGCATTGCGTGCTGTAATCATTTCTATATCGACTCTATGTTTTGACTTTGTCATGAAATCATTAACCCCTTGACTGCTGCTGATGATACCGGTCGGCGAAAAAGACGCGTACGTGCGCGTCTTTTCCGCGGTGCAGTATCTTCAGTAGCAGGTGTTTATAATCCATTACATCCTGAGGCTGATTGTGTACAATTTGCTTATTGTCCTATGAAGGTTAAATTACAGATTAGGAGATAGATTAACTGTTTTAGTTGAAGGGTGGTGCCAGAATAGCTTGGCGCCTGAGGCGCCAAGCTATTCTGGCGCCACCCTTCAACTATCAGTCAAATTTATTTCAAGCAATGGGTGTATGAGGAAGAAAAAGGTTAACATGTCCAGCTAGGGCCCTGAGCTCACAAACTGAGTTTGCAGAGTTTGAACTCCGTCAGCCAGGGGCCTCTAATGATATGACCCGCAGCAGCTGTGGAGTCCAGCCGTCTAGGCAAAACGACGGGCGTGTTCAGATAGTATGTCCGTTTAAAGTCCATGGTAAATCAAAATGGAACAGTTGCAGTGCGGCCGAATTGATCAGTGTTCAGGTCGTACTCCATTGGCAATAGCGCGGCAATTCCCTGTCCGCCATATCCCGCCCGTCAGGGCAGTCCATTATCACTTCGGTGCCGTGGACGTTAAAAGCCGAGCTAATCGTGGAGTCCAGTATAGTGCACACCGTGGAGACAGCATGGGTGTTACGTTTGTGATTGTGTTGTTCTTTTTAGGGCATGTCATTGTGTGTGTTGATCATGGAAAGATCCGATGTTCAGCTGAGTTATTTTAGATCGGAATCACGTACCTTTTTAGGATGATTCGTTTGCATGGAGAATTGCGATCCATTTTTTTGTTGTTGTGTAGCTAGAATGTTGTACATTTCGCTAATGTGTTGCCGACCTATATTAACCTGGAAGGTTCTAGAAAAGGCGCGATCGGTATAGTGACCTCTAATATGACGTCAAAGTTTTGTAGTACACATGTTGGCTACATTTCGCAACATTTATGCACCTAGATTTTAGTGCCGCCGTGAGATGGCCTTAGTCGCCTGCTCGGTGTTAAACCCTAATAACTAACTAACTAACTAGATTTTAGTGGAAGATTGTAGATAGATTAGAGTGTTATTTTGGGTGAATAATAATGAGTTTTGGTTACGTTTTCTTTTCTGATTGGTTCAGTTGTGTAATGTGCGGGATTGTTCTGGAAATTTGTAATAGTATAAAGGAGGGTGTTAGGAAATATGTCGTGCATTGTATGAGAGTCACAGTGTATCAAAACTGCGGGTGCATTGTATGAGAGACACAGTGTATCAAAACTGCGGATGCATTGTCGAGGAGACAGTTGATCTGTGTTGGTACATTGTATGAGATACACAGTGTATCAAAATTGTGGATGCATTGTATGAGAGAGTGTATCAAAGTGTGGATGCATTTGTGGATGCATTGTGATAAGAGTGCGTCGTGAGAATAAAGTACTGTTGGAACTGTTACTCCAGTGTGGTCAACAACCTTGTGCCACGTGTGACGAGTTGCAACCGAGTGACGTTTCTTTACAAGAACCCTACTGAGTGTGTCTGGTGTGATTGTATCATACGGCAACGACTACCACGTAACAATGAGATACACTGAAGTCCGGCAGCTGTACCTGGGTGTACACATGAACTTATACTGTAGCAGACGATACTGACAAATAACCCAGCCCGATTTACTGCCTGCATCTGTATTCCGTAACAGCAGTTGTCACAGCCCTATTCCACAGGGGCCAGTTGCATGAGCGAGCTTAGTCCTGCACCAGCCACAAAGCAAGGTGCGCCGCTATATCGGCGCACCTTGCTTAGTGGCTGGTGCAGGATTAAGCTCGCTCAGGCAACTGGCCCCATGTGCACACGGAGTGTGGCTGTCATATGTATCATCCAGTTATGTGTCACTATCATCTGCTACAGAATAGGTTTGTGTGTAGGCCTACGTAAAGCTGATAGGGATTCACTTGTGACTGCAGTGTATCTCATGTTCTGTGTGCACTGACCGATATGACTCTGCGTGCCTTATATAGGCCCAGAGCTGACGAAGTTCAAACTCCGCCAACTCAGTAATGAGCGATTTGACCGACTTAGCGGCAATGTATAGCCCTAGCTAGCTGGGTCCAAGAACACGTGCGGGACGGAACAAAAAAACCAACTGAACATCAGCTTTTTGAAGGTAGGTACACTCAATTTTGTTTCTTCTAGAAACTGCCACCAAACAAATACACCACTCGGAAGTACACGTTAAAAGAAGTACATATGCCAAAAATCAGAATTTTATGTTGATTGGCTTCCGAGATATGTGCATTTGAATGTGACCTAATATGGACTCTTTTTGCATTTTTTTAAAGAAAGTGCTTTGTTTAGACGCCTATAAAATCATAACGTGAAGGTAGAATTGTGTGGTTTTTACTGTCACGGATCAAAACAACATGTAGATTGTCTTGCACTTTTTCTAGTTCCACACATTGATACGTTTGCAATTACAGCACGCCTAAAATAACCAAAAATGCATTTTGAACATGTGTCAAAATGAGGGTTTACATGGCTTATACACCCATCACTAAAAGCATTATATCTTAGGTAATTTTCATCGTAGACACGTGAATCAGACACTAAAATGTACACAAAAACACGAATTTTACATTAAACCAAGTATATTTCACATTATTATGAACACAACAATATGACATAATATCTTGCATTCTAGAGCTATATCTCAAACATGGAATCCTGAATGCATTCTCATCATTTTTCAAATTTACCAGCTGCTGGAAGTTTGTTGGCTATGGAAACAAGCAAAGTGGTTATCTGCCTCGTGTTCCTTGTTTAAAATACCGCTTCCCCCCCCCCCTCCCCCCGTTCCTGAGAGGAGGTCTACTGGAGCCATCCTATTTGTCATTGCAGCTGGGTGTCTGGATTTTGTGCAGGTGATTTCACCAGAATTAACCAACAGAATTGTTTAAATTTTCAATTCTGGTCAGTATTAGATTAGAAGAGTGCCTTGTACCAAAGCCAGGTCAAGGTCACAGTAGAGATATAAAAGGGTTGTACACTAAAGGTAATATCACGAACTGTTTTTATAGTGTTAACGAATTTACGGAGGGGTGTGGGGGTGTGGGTGGAGACAAAGGCTCACGTCCTTCAGAGAGATGCTATTCGTAGCGACGGGGTGGGGGTGGGGGTGGGGGTGGGGGGTCGGGGGTCGTGGACTAGAGACAGAGGCGAACGTCCCTCAGAGAGGTGCTGTCGGTTTTGGGACGCTGGGAGGGGGGGGGCGGGGGGGGGGGGGAGGTAAAGATTCTGGATTCGGTGTAGGTCTTTTTTTTCACCCGCGTAAACATTTTTGGGGGTTTACTTACGTCAGCAAAAGCAAGAAAGGGCAAACATTTTGCACCCATCGTTTCAGGTCAGTACCTTCTTTACATCTTATGGGTGCTAGCTTCCTGTACAGACATGAATCTGCTATGATTGCAAAAGAAGAAAAAGATGCAATCGTTGTTTGACCGAGATGCCGGTCGGCTGAGAAGATTGGGTAAGAGTGGACTGGAAAAGATAAGCTGACTGGGAGGTAGCACTCATTTCTTTGTCAAGATAGTCATGTCTTTTTTTTCAACTCTATATTTTCTCTTTTGACGGATACGCGTTTGTGTCATAGAAAGTACTGGATAGGCAGGGTAACCTGCAGAGTAGCAAATCTCATTAAATAAAGTCTGAACGGAATATCTGCTGTTGTTTACCATCGTCGTGTCATATATTCAGCTGTAAGAAAAGTTTGTTGTTGATTGAAATGGGGAAGGTTTTGGTTGATCCTCCTCGTTTCCTCCGCTGAATTCTGTCTTACAACTAAGTCTGAATAAGATTAAAAGCAACCGAACCTATTTGTTGTTTAATGTGATTTTCTTTTGCCTATAGTAAGAAACTAACAAAAAGAGTAAAACTTCAAAAATATAATAATAATAATAATATAAATAAATGTAATAATAATAATAATAATAATAATAATAATAATAATAATAATAATAATAATAATAATAATAATAATAATAATAATAATAATAATAATAATAATGTGTGTTCGTATCGTTTCTTTATTTACAAGCACGTTACAACGACTAGAAAATATTCAACACCAAAAACATTGTTTTTTTCATAAATAAAGCAGTCAAAACCAAACGAGTTGGCAGTCTGAAAAGTTCTTCTGCTACCTCGCAAAGAGTTGTCGTTCTTGTTGTAGACTAAAACAGTTATTTCAAAGAAAAAATCCATTATATTTGTCTCAGAAACGTTCAAGTGCAACTCTGAAGTATTGCAGTAAATATGGCGTGCATTTCAGTAGGAATAGACTCCTCAAAGCTGTAATTTGGGTCAAAAGAAATTATTCTCCAAGAGAAGGGCTTGAAGTTCAGACTGGAAATCGACTACACACAGTGAAAATTAAGCTGCGGGTCCAAATAATCAATTCTATCAAGCAGTTTTAGTTTATAATGCTGAACATTTCTTTGCCTATCATTAATCATAAACATTTGCGTACTCTCGCAATGTTTTCTGCAAGTCACAAGCAAAGTTTGCGTCATCGTTGACGAAAGAAGCTTGTATCGCGGGCGCCATTGTGAAGTAGAGTTTGCGTGTTGGGATGTCAGTTTCAAAGTCACTGCGAAAATCCAAGATTTGATCGTTCGGGTCAGATGATATATCGATCGAAAGGTTTTGAATGAACTTTCCACCGGTAGCTGGCGCATATGCGCGCGATCATTCCCAGATAACATATCTCATGAGTAAAATAAAATTGAAAATTTCACATCAAAATCTGATGCAGTTTTCTCTTGAATTCAAACATGCGCCAGACATCGTGAAAAAGGGCAGGGAAAGCTCTTTTCAGCGATACCAAATATAGCGCTGTGCATTCTATCTTGAATTTGCGAAAACGATTTTTTCTGACATCACTGTAGCGCGGTTCTGTGCGGGGCGCTCACGGACAGCTGACCAAGTTTGGTTTTGACGCTTACCCCTGCTCCGCAATCGGCGGTGCTACAAATACATCTTTCTTTCCAGAACAAAACAAACACCACAGAGCTGTAGCCCGGATGATGCTTTATTCGCTCATATTTTTATTTTTGTTATGCGTGCTATATGTTAAGAGCAGCTATTCATGCAAAACAACTAATTATCGCTCCGACACAGTTGTTACCCACGCCACTGTTTGTATAAGGACGGACCTACCTACTTTAATGTATTAAGTCTTGGTAATTAAACCTTTGTGTCGGCAGCGGCTTTTGTCGCGATGATTCCAGTAGGCATCATCGCGACAAAACCCGCTACCGACACACAAAGGGTTAAATGATTAAACACATTAGTTGTAACGATGAAGACGAAGTTACTTTCGCTTATATTGACAGCCGGTGGGTTGGGAACAGATCTGCCTCACAGTCCCAGTAAGCAACAGGCACCTAGGCTGACGTCGGGCCGGAGTCGGCCCGCGTACGTCTGTTTTGGCCCGATGATCTTTTGTGCACAGATTTGGTGATAACGCCATGAGGTAATGTAAGCTAACAAAACATAGTATTAACTCATTTAAGATGCCCCGCACCAATAGCTGCGGAAGTGTCATGCGGCGTTACCACCTGCAACGCTACACGACACTTTCGCAGCTATTGATGTGGGGCGCCTCGAGTCAGGTAACCCTCAAGCCCTTGCGGTCGAAATTCTCAATTTTGAAAGATGTTCTCTCAATGATACTCATGACATAGGAGACAGGCTGCCTTCGTAGTTCAAGAGTGGTACCTAGAATTAGCATGTCAGTCGTCTGCCAGCGGCAAGCTAAGGTCTGTCAACATCGTTAAATGTCGACTGGCTGTCACTGTCGATTCAAATGTTGCTGTGGTTAGTCACGGACACTGCTGCGCATGTGTTGAAGGCACATATACTACTACTACTACTACTACTACTAATAATAATAATAATAATAACAATAATAATAATAACAATAATAATAATGTATATTTTTAAGGCGCCTATACTTTCGATAGAAAAGCTCTAGGCGCCGTACAAATGACATACTAACATACACACACCTTGCATCCTACAGCACATATATGCCCTAACATACACACTCACGCAACGAGATATACAAGGAAAATAAACTTAGCAGAGTAAACACACCAACAAGAAATGCTCACACACACCAAAGATATACGTGTACCATACAACTAATAATGGATACACTATGCAGCTCTTACTGATAGCAACAACAAAAACAGAAATAAAATAATTATAACGGTGAATGCACGTTTAAAGGAATAAATGTGTCTTTAAAGACTGCTGGAAACTATTGGCTGATTCAACATATCTGAGGGACTGTGGGAGTTTATTCCAAAGAAATGGTCCTTGGTATGAGAAAGACCTCTCGCCAAAAGACTTAGTTCTCACAGTCGGAAAGCGTAATAGTTTAACGTCTGCTGAGGAACGGAGATATCTTGAAGGTGTGTACACATGAAGAAGCTCAGAAAGATAGACAGGGCCAGTAGAAGTAGACAGACAGGTGTGACAGATGGACAGAACTTTGTATTGTACTCTGGATGTGATAGGCAACCAATGGAGTGAACGCAGGATGGGTGTGATGTGGTCTGACTTCTTTGCCTTGACAACAAGCCTTGCTGCTGAGTTCTGCACCCTCTGTTGCCGATCCAGAAGGTACTGAGGACAGCCACACAGGAGTGCATTGCCGTAATCGAGTCGGGACAAGACAAAGGATCAGACCAGCGTTTTAGTGGCTTCTGGTGTGAGAAGATGCCTGATGGAGCTAATGCGACGCAGTTCAATAAATGCAGATCTACAGATATTCAAAACGTGTTGTTTTAGTGAGAGACTGCAATCAATGGTGACGCCAAGATTTCTCACCTGAGCAGAAAAACTAACTTCAGTGTCTAGGATTGTGATGGACTGCGGTAAGGAGGAAGATATTCTGGTTGAGGAAACTAGCATGGCTTCTGTTTTATCTTCATTCAATTTTAATTTGTTGGCTATCATCCATGTTCTAACATCAGAAACTGACTGTTGCACACACTGGATGATGGCGTTGACCTGCTCAACATGGCCTGATTTATACAACTGTGTGTCATCAGAGTACGCGTGGTGAGAAATTGGGCGTGCAGCTATGACACCCGACAAGGGCTGCATATACATAATGAAGAGCACAGGCCCAAGGACTGACCCTTGGGGTACTCCGAAACACAAAGGGGCTGCAACTGAAAGATGACCACAGACAGAAACAGTCTGTGACCGGTTAGACAAATATGATTTGAACCAATCAAAAACCTGTCCCTGGATACCAAAGACACGTTCAAGGCGACAGAACAGGGTGCTATGGTCAATCGTATCAAATGCGCTAGACAGATCCAGCAAAGCTAAAACAGAAACCTGACCATCATCCAGTGCAAGCAACAAGTCATTCATGATTTTCAGTAAAGCTGTTTCCGTGCTGTGACTCACGCGGTAGGCTGATTGTAGGGGATTTAAGAGATTGTTGCCAAGTAAAAGCAAACGACAGTAGGCGTAAGTCTCTATTTTGTGAAAGCAGTTGGTTAGTTAGCTAGTTATTGGGGTTTCACGCCAAACAGGCGACTAAAGCCATCTCACGGCGGGAAGGGTAAAAGTCTGATCAGCCAGACTAAGGGAGAGGTCTTAAAACATGATGTGAATACAGTTTACAAGTATTCTTGGCTAAAATGTCGCACAGATCAATCGTATATGTCTACAGACTTTGGAAGTTCATAAGAGCAATCAGATTTATATAGATTACACACACTCAAAGTTTGTAAAACAAACTGGCTTCCTCTAGAAAGCTCAAATTTTTGTCATTGCACTACAATGAAAATTTCGCTTTTCACCAAACATTTTTACTTACTATCTTTTGCCTGCTTGCCTACTTAGGGCAGACTTTTAGAAAGTGAACACATTCTACCCCAGGACCGAAATCCCAAAATTCTGGTTGCCCTCTGAAGGAATATATTACAATTCTAAAGACAGATCGAGCATGTCAGTTCAAGGGTGGTGCCAGATATCTTGGCGCCTATGGGCGCCAAGCTATTCTGGCACCACCTTTGAACTAAAATGCTCGATCTATGTCTTGCTGTGGTGTGTCGGGGCTAAATGAGTTAAGGTCATGAGTGACTAATGATTATATACTGAGGACTCTGCATTTGCCATAGGCCTACTTTAGTCACAAACCATTTATCTGACTTGCGGCTAGTTTACGAGAGTCGCTTTCTCTTTTCAGGACTAAACACTAGAGACACGTGCTTTATAATAATGCCCCAAAAAGTGTGTCGACATGTGTCTTGATCGAGCACAAAAACAACACTCAACTGCAAGAGACATAGACTCTCATGAGCCCCCGCAAGTGTCTCGTGTCTCATGAGAATCTATGCCTCTTGTTTTCTACATTTATACCCATTTTTTTCAAGTGGAAAGGTTTTTGAGTGAAAGATCTGGAATGGTCTCTCTTGCTTTCATGCATCTCAGCCTACCTTCAAAACTTGTACGTGAGATCTGTGGTGTTTTTTAGAGACCAGGAACGGATGCCTACAGTCGAGAAGAGAAACCAAACATGCGGTGTTTCCTCATCTACACATCTCTAGTCCTCTTCGTGGCCAAACGTGAAGCCTGGCCTTTGCCGCTTTGGTACCAGCAGCAGAGATCAGCAATGATTACCACCGAGCAGAAACTCCGGATCGGAGGAACCGGTTCAGGTTTGAACGGAGGAGAGAGACTCGTGGATCGTGTTTTGCTGCAGGTAAATATAAGGTCCAGGCCCAAAAATGATGTGACGGCCACGGGTGTAAATAAAATATAAGGAAACAACCGACAAGTGAAACGTGCTTAACTCATTCTACCCCAAGACTGAAATCCAAAAATTTTGCCGTTGTCCTCTGAAGAGTGCAGTGCAGTGCAGGACACAGATCGACCATGATAGTTCAAGGGTGATGTCAGAATAGCTTGGCGCCCACCATAGGCGCCAAGCTATTCTGGCATCACCCTTGAACTATCATGGTCGATCCATATGATGCTGTGGGGTGTCTGAGGTAGAATGAGTTAACCCCGTCCTTGCCGGAGATATGCGAACACCACCCAACTGCAAGAGGCAAAGAACCTCATGAGCGTCCGCCTCGGCGGACGCTCATGAGGTTCAGTCTTTGCCTCTTGCTGGCAATATTCATATCCGTGTTCCTTGGATTGATGGGATTTTTCCGGTGTGGAATTTGTCCTGTTTTAAAAGACATCATTTTGCGTCCAGTCAGTGCCGAGAAAATCTGAAACTGCGGGGGCTCATGAGAATTAATACCTGATGCTGACACCACTTTGAGTCCGTGTTCCTGCGACAGCCTGTAGGCTTTTTGGTGTTGAATTTACGAAGGCTGCAGATACACTGTCTGTGTCAGCTGGCACGGAATTGGTTAAAGCGATCTGCTCCAGAGCGAGCGTTGATTGCAAAAAATTCGCCGACGCGACACGATGAGTTCTCGTTGTTGTACGCATACATGTTGTATGTTGCATGTATTGCAGTTGTATGCATCATCAAAGAAAATTCTCGCCTTTTCACAATCCGTGTTTACGATCTCGCAACACTGATCTACGAACACTGCATACGGCGATGAAGCCTTTCACGGTGACTTCAGAAAATGTTCTGCCATGTCGTATCACTAGCTAGTATAATTATTTAACTTTGTTATCTCTTTCAGCCCTGACACCGTACAGCAAGAGATGGGTCGACCATGATGATTCAAGGGTATTGCCAGATTAGCTTGGCGCCTGTCGGCGCCAAGCTCATCTGGCACTGCCCTTGAATTATCATGGTCGATCCATCTCCTGCAACTGGTACATAGTCATTAGATGACGCCTCCAAAATTTGTGAAATACCTGCGTCGGGCTGAATGAGTTAAACTAACAGCAGATGCATTTTATTCGAGTAACTCTACTCATGTAGGGCGAGTTTACTGAAATAATTTGTTTACGTAAAGTTTTCATGCTCGCACTGCCGATCGTCCATAGTGACGCGCTGTCTTGCCCACTGCGCTTTCTCGCCTCTCTCGCGCTATAGAGCGGGCTTTGGGACATTCAAACTTGAACCGCTAATGCGGGGGTTCATTAGGATCTATACCTCTTGCAGCTGGGTGGTGTGTTGTTCCTTTTTCACAGCAGTGAAATAATAATAATAATAATAATAATAATAATAATAATAATAATAATAATAATAATAATAATAATAATAATAATAAAGAGCATTTACATTGCGCTGAATCCCCAGGAGCAGTGGGTTTTAAGCGCGTTACAAAAAGTATATGCGCAGAATCTCCCTACCTTTAAAACAATTTAATCAACACACACACATACAACTAAAACACACATAACAAAACCATTCACACTCACAAGTTAAACGCATTTTGATGCTGCTGCTGTAGTTCACCTCCGTGGGCATATAGCCACCGGTACTGTTGGATGTATATACTGAATCATCTCTCGTCTTTTTCTCCCTTTATTCTCCTGCAGGAGAAGCGACAGATGGTGGCAGGAGCCCGACTACACGGGGAGGAGTACCCTGGCGTCAAGAACTTTCTCCTACGAGATTCCATAGTCAGAAAGATGCGAGCCAGTTCTATAGCGTATAACGTCATCAAAAACATGCCGAAAGGTAAGAGGAAACATGGAGCTTTCTGTGACGGAAATAAATCGTTAATGATTTACTACGGTAACAGGTTGATTTGCAAATAACTAACAAATTCAGTTCTGGGCCGCACCACAGCGTTTCAGCATTTTTTTTGTTTTTATTAAAGAGCACCAGCCATCCAAGGACGATGGATGCAAAGTTGCGTCAGCAAGAGGCATAGATCCTCATGAGCCCCCGCAACAGCGGGGGCTCATGAGGATCTATGTCTCTTGTAGCTTGATTTTTTTTTCAGTTACTTTTTCTCGGCAGTAAAGGCTTAACGCTTTAAACGGTTACTTTGTAATTGTTTTTTGATGCCGTACATGACGTATTTGCTTCCGTGACGCAATACTACAGGCGGCGTGTTGCACGTGCACGATATGGCCATCACGAGCATCGACTGGCTGGTGAAGAACGTGACGTATCGTCACCACTGCCACATGTGCCTGACACAGGACCACAAACTCAGGTTCCACTTTTATAACATCCCTCCTTCAAACCCAGGTATGGAGCTCTGCAATTAACACGATCTCATCAATTTTCTTGATTTTTGTTATGATTGATGATGATGATGATGATAATAATAATAATACAACTCTTCTATCGCGCAATATCCCCACAAGAAAGGCTCAGAGAGCTTTACATCTAGATAATCTAACTAACTGAAACTAACTGTAACTAAAGCACTGACAGCATACAAATACACTCATTCATAAGAACAGATGCACACGCAAATAATACTAAAATAATAAACATAAAACATTTCAAGAACCTGATCAGATATAGATGGAAAACCGTAGGGTTTACCAATCCATTTCAAGGGCCAGATTGAAAAAAATACATTTTCAATATAGCCCTGAAAATGGCCAAAGATGGTGCTTGGGGAATATCATGGGAATGGCCATTCCACACGTTGGGAGCTTGATAACGTCGATAATGATGATACTGCCAATAATGATCATGGTAAAGTGATAGACAGTTACTGTAAATGTAATCGCACAAATGTCCCTTAACCCCTTCAGTGCTAATAGTCGCAGGGTTTGAAAGCTGTAACCCCGTCAGGCTTAGCAACACGGATATGAATAAGGTCAGCAAGAGGCAAAGAACTTAGCAACACGGATATGAATAAGGTCAGCAAGAGGCAAAAAACTTAGCAACACGGATATGAATAAGGTCAGCAAGAGGCAAAGAACTTAGCAACACGGATATGAATAAGGTCAGCAAGAGGCAAAAAACTTAGCAACACGGATATGAATAAGGTCAGCAAGAGGCAAAGAACTTAGCAACACGGATATGAATAAGGTCAGCAAGAGGCAAAGAACTTAGCAACACGGATATGAATAAGGTCAGCAAGAGGCAAAGAACTTAGCAACACGGATATGAGTAAGGTCAGCAAGAGGCAAAAAACTTAGCAACACGGATATGAGTAAGGTCAGCAAGAGGCAAAGAACTTAGCAACACGGATATGAATAAGGTCAGCAAGAGGCAAAGAACTTAGCAACACGGATATGAGTAAGGTCAGCAAGAGGAAAAGAACCTCATGTGCCCCCGCAACTGCGGGGGCGCATGAGGTTCTTTGCCTCTTGCAGTTGGGTGGTGTTCGTATTTTTCCGGGAGTGAAGGGGTTAATGTTTTTTGTGCGGGTGAGCAGTCGATATGTGAGACATTGAATGTGAGACATTGAACGTGAATTGAGGTGAACGCATCTTAAGTACAAAAGAATGCTCTGAATTTTTTTCTCTGTTGTTATTATTATTATTTTAAAAAAAAATGTTTCTCTCATTTTTATAAATCATGTGTCGTTTAACGAGAACGCGTTTTGTTTCTAGCGTGCCCATGGCGGCTTGTACGTGATGTCAGAGCGGAGCACGGCGACGATGCTGACTTTGACAGACAGTGAGTTGGACAGACATGCATAAAACATGATTGTAATCCTGACTGAAACTCGGATGACTCAGTTATAACGAGGATACAAATGTAATCGATCTCTTCCAGAAAGAGTAATAGATTTTCAGCAGCCCCTCAGATGTGCAACAAATGTACACCATTGCATTTCATCTTAAGGGTGTAATCAATCTAGACCTTCCTCTTTATATAAATTGACATTATTATTATTTTTTAAAAAAATTATTATTATTATTATTATTATTATTATTATCATTATTTATTATCATCATCATAATCATCATCATCATCTTCATTATTGTCGTTATTATTATTATTATTATTATTATTATTATTATTATTATTATTATTATTATTATTATTATTATTATTATTATTATTATTATTATCATCATCATCACAATCGTTATTGTTGTTATTCTTCTTGTTATTATTATCACTTTATCATCATCTTCGTTGTTGTTGTTATTAGTATTATCATCATCAGTATCATCATCACCATCGTTGATGTTATTATGTTATTATTATAATAATTATAATAATTATTATTATCATCATTATTATTATTATTTTTCAGACTTAGAGAGAACATGTCCTTAATAGCTGACGACACCCACAAGGCGTATCCGGACATCAACACAGTGTGGGTCAAATTCCGCGACTACTTCGACGCAGTGTGGGATCTGATGCTGTACGCGCCAGTGTTTGAAGACTATCTGTACGAGGGGCTCCGGCAGTTCCGTGAGGACAACGTCCAGTACCTGGAGATACGGGGGCTCTTGACAGCGGTCTGTAGTCTGGGCTTATTTTACTCAATCCAGTTTCTCTCTGAAAATGGCATAGGTTCTAATCAGATCCTCCACTGAAATTGTTGTACATCGCTTTACTGCGGAAAAATAATGAACACAACCCAACTGCAAGAGGCATAGATCCTCATGAGCCTCCGCAAATGCGGGGGCTCATGAGGATCTATGCCTCTTGCTGACACTATTGTTTCTTTGTTCCTTGGATAGCTGCGTCTTTCTTCACGCACTGACGAGATAGTTAACGAATTGTATACTGGTTTGTTTGTCTATTGTGAAAAAGATGAAATACAAATTAAATATTAATAAGTTTGTGTTGTAACATCCCTGAAATATTGATAAATTGTGTTGTAACTGTCTTTACGAAGCGTACTTCTTTCTTCGTTGGGTTATCCTCTGCATTTTACACGCTTGGCAGTCACCGTTTTGGTCGGAGTTTGAGTCTTTTTTGGGAGGTGGGTTTAACAAAGATTTCCCCTCAAATAATCTGCGTCCACAAACAGCTAAGGGCTTAACTCATTCAACTCCGACACGCCACGGCAAGACATGGATCGAGCGTGATAGTTCAAGGGTTGTGCCAGAATAGCTTGGCGCCCATAGGCGCCAAGCTATTTTGGCACAACCCTTGAACTATGGCGCTCGATCTGCTTCCAGAAGTGTAATACAGTCTTTAGGAGACAA
This sequence comes from Semisulcospira habei, assembly GCA_036245525.1. NCBI lineage: Eukaryota > Metazoa > Mollusca > Gastropoda > Semisulcospiridae > Semisulcospira > Semisulcospira habei. Next base: position 78,425,359 of record BTPG01000006.1, on the reverse strand, counting down.
CTTCGAAATTTGCGGATTTCGGTCCTGGAGCAGAATGTGTTAAGATAGATATGTAATACGTAACACTCCAACTGGGATTTCCAAACAAACAGCATGTATACGATTGTTGTTCACATATTTCTGCAGGTGTACGAGTTGGACGGCAGTACACACGACAAAGAATGGGTGCTTGATCTCTACAAGAAAGTCAAAGACGAGTTTGTTCACGATTACGCAGACTTCACTGGCTTCAGATTAATCATGGCAGCAAGTCGGCGAGTTTTCGCATTTCGTTGTAAAAACGAATACATTAAAAGCACCACATATAAAAATATAGTAAGATATGTGCCTAACTTTAAATAGGTTGAAGTACGTAAGTGCGCCGAATGAAAAGTGAGTGTGTAAACACATGAACTGATAATCTTGCCGGCACCTTTATTTCCTGAAAAAAAAAAAGTGTATTTATGGATTATCCAGACAAAAAAGGTGCCAAGCGTGTAAAACGTAGAGAAGAACTCAACAGAGAAAAAGTTGCCACATTGCTTCTTCGCTGACAAGATGAAGTAGCGACTGAATTCTGTACTTGTTTGTTTATCTATTTTGAAGAAGGGTATTTACCCGCTTTATTGTGTTGAATTGTGTTGTAACTATCTTTGCCAAACGTGTTCCTTTCTCCCTTGGGTTCTCCTTTGTATCTGTAGAGTGTGACGACTGTGAGAAACTGATTGAAAGGTGAAGCAAAGGCAGGGCTATTAATCATTTTAATATGTTTAATTCATTCGAGACGTGCCGCCTACCGATACGCGGCGGTTCACCGCGTATCCTTAGGCGGTACATCTCAAATGAGTTAAACTTATCGATATACTTAAAACTTTTTTTGTTTTACTCATATCCAGTCCCCGACATTAACCTCTATTTCACTGCCGAGAAAAAGGCAAACGCGCTCCAGCTGCAAGTGGCAGATCCGGGGGCTTGGTCGCCGTAGTCTTGATTCGGCTGGGGCTCACTGGCCATCAATTAACCAAGATGTCAGAAACGAAATCTTCGACCACTGGCAGGGAAGGGCTATAAACATTTTCCAGCGCGCTTCACTCATTACATCCTGAGAATGAAATTACCAGTCTTTTTGAGACACCCTTTCAAGTCTAAGTTACAGTTCTGACTATAGATCGACCATGATAGTTCAAGGGTGATGTCGGAATAGCTTGGCGCCTGTAAGCGCCAAGCTATTCTGAGACCACCCTTAAGCTTTCATGGTCGATTTACATCCGTTCGTAGCAATAATCAGACAGTCATGCTGGAGGACATCAAGGAAGCCGTGAGACTGTACCAGAGAGACCCTAACTTCATGGTGGGTTTCGACCTGGTGGGACGGGAAGATCCCCAACACACACTGGCGTATTACGTTGACGATCTGCTGTATCCCTCTATCCAGAATCCGCCCGTCAACCTGCCTTACTTCTTCCACGCCGGAGAAACAGGTACAGTTGCTTGTATGTTTGGTCTTTATGTTACTTATTATACAAAAAGATACGACAAGTTTCGACACGACACGATACGACACGACACGACACGACACGACACGACACGACAAAACACTCTGTTTTGTCCCAAACATGGCTGCACAATATGTAACACCACAATGTAACAACGAACAACAGGCCACGTCAGTCGCCAAAAGCTGAGTCTTTATTACAGTAAAATGTTTATTATGCCTGAAATTCGCCCGTTCAGTGCCGATAAAATCTGACTACCACCCAACTAGTCTGACTGACTGACTGACTGACTGACTGACTGACTGACTGACTGACTGACTGACTAACTAACTAACTAACTAACTAACTAACTTTAATTTATGATAAAAAATTTCTTCAAAGTTAATTGATGTGTGCATTGTAATATCAAATCTAAATTTTTTTTTGAAAAGGCCAAAGAACGAATCAACTTGTACAGAATTTAGCGAAGATGGAAAGACCACATGCACGGCTCGAGTCCCAAATTTTCAGTTTCCGCGCAATTCCAGTGGTATTAACCCCTTCGCTACCACCGTACCTACATTTTTGTTTCTTAAATCTGCGTTCATTCAACGACCAAAAGCCAAAAACCGCCCAAGAAACATGGATACAAATTGATCTCAGTAAGAGGCATAGATCCTCATGAGCCCCCGCAGTTGCGGGGGCTCATGAGGATCTGTGTCTCTTTGAAGTTGGATTGTGTTCACCTTTTCTCGGCGGTAAAGAGGTTAACTGGACCTGCAATGTATTCTACAGACTGGCAAGGCACTCAGGTGGATTACAACCTGCTGGACGCCGTTCTGTTAAACACCCGGCGCATCGGTCACGGGTACGCCCTCCACAAACACCCCTACCTCATGGAGCTGGTCAGGCAACACAACATCTGTGTAGAGGTCAACCCTATCTCAAATCAGGTGGGCCCTCGTACTTGTGGCTGCAGAGTGTGCTTTTAAACCCATCCGTAAAAGGAACATGCATATAAAGATGTTTCAGCAAGAGACATAGATCCTCATGAGGTCCCCCGCAAATGCGGGGGCTCATGAGGATCTATGCCTCTTGCAGATGGTGAGCGTTCAGTTTTTTGGGGCAGTATGTGTGTAGGTAGAGAGATATAAATAATGAGCGGATTGAAGCTTCATTATCATAATGACTGAGTTAACCCCTTAATTATAACCTTTTGACTCTCCATTTTCCATGTCCCCCGCACAGAGTAAATACCATTGGAAGTTACCCCTAAATCATTATTATTTAAACAACCACAATTTTATGAAAATCAAAAATAATACTTAAGGGGTTAACTCAGTCATTGTGTTAATAATACTTCAATCCGCTCATTATTTATATCTCTCTTAATTAGCTCATATGTCTACTGTCGCAATGTTACTATGTACGTAAACACAGCCCGTCGCCAGCTGACTCTAGGTACGACGCGTCAGAATAAAATATGCACAACAGTTACAAAATATGATCACGTCGCAATGTTTTTTGACAACGTTGCTCAAAACCTTTTCAAATCCTTTAGCTGCTAGATCGATATGTACCACACCTGAGTCGATATTCACACAATTTATTTTTGACCTTAAGAAAATGCACATCGAAAATCATGACCCCCCACAAATGTAAATTGGTTTTAAGATTGAATGGGAATAAAGCCCACATTAGCTACCGCACACAGAGAGAGAGTGAGACCCACTCTAACAACACAGACATAAACTAGTGACTGTGTCAAGACTCCACTCATGCGAAACTTACACGTTTTAAATCAGCCTCTTTTCAATGAGTAAGTTACAGAGGTCTTAATCTGTGGCGCTTGTCCTTTGCAAGCCAGCTCACCTGTTTACCCACCTGTGTTGTCTAATCGTTGCCACGCGGCGCTCAGTAGCACGCCGCTATTCAACTGCGTGACACTTCACTCTATGAATAAGCCGGCTCTACAGGCTATTTGCTGAGAGGTGTCAATATACTCAAGAAGAGTTTCGAAATTGACTTCATATTTACTCAATGACTGGTTCCCGAGAAATCAAACGGTGGCCTATACTCTGCACTATACAGGCAGCTGGAAAAACAGTTGTATAAGAAACTAACAAGTAATATCTAACACACACAGACGTACACACAAACAAACACACAATCAAACAGACGTACACACACACAAACAAACATATGCACACACAAACAGACAGACACGCATACACACACACACACGCTACAGACACTCATGTCAGTACAATTTTATCGTAAGCATGAGCTGCCAGGTAGTGTCACGGTTTGTTTACCTTTTGTATTGCTTCACGCCGCGCTATTTAATAGCAGGGGACACATTCCATTCCTATTCAAGGGGCAAGCTTTTGAAAAGCTCTCAGCCGTCACAGCTACAGCCTTTCAAATCGCTAAGTCAGTTGTGTCAAAGTTCAACAGGGGGACATGTTACTTTTCAAAAGAGAGCAATCATTTACAAAACGGTTCTACATGTGAGGGCTTAATGTACTAATGTCTGGTTTACTGACAAAGAAACAAATGTGTTTTTAATTTTTTTTATAAATTGCATTATAAATGGATTCGAATGAAATATTATTATTGGGATATATCAGCGCTGTAGAAAACATAGACTTAGATTCAAAGCGGGAACGACTTTTATCTGTAGTGATTTCTGGTCATTCCAAAACATATCTAGGAAAGCAATATTCAACTGAAGATATACAATCCCTCACGGCTGATGATTTATTTAGACTTCATTTTAAATACGAACAACACATGGCTTCACTAATGACCCGTGATTTGAGCAAATCAATTGTCTGCTTATATTCAAAAGCTGTGAGTTATGCCCTTCCTGTAGACATTGAAAATCTCACAAATGACCTCGAGAGTAACCCCATTGTAACGAGTGCAATTGGTAAATTAGCTTGCCTTTTATTCTACAGGTTTGGTAATTTGCTTGCTCCACTGGTAACATTAATAGTAACGAGCAGCCATATCGATTTTACGAAATTAAATTTTTTTGTTGATAAAAATGGACGACCAACAGACGACCCCCCAAACGACCCCACAGATGAACCCTGCTCCGGACCCTGCCCAGACCCTGATTCACACAGTGACAAAAATTAAAAATGCAGGCAGAATTCAGGCAGGGAAAAGGTTAGCTGAATGGAACAAGCAAAAAAATTACAGCTACAGGCGCAAACAGAAAAGGCTCATGTAAGTGACCCGCCGTCAACACCACCGGTAGGACCGTCAGAACTGGCACCCCTGTCACACACACATCAAAGTGAAAGACCTTCAACCCAGTCTAATTCTGAAACAGCAAAATATGTAGTTGCCGCATTTGTTGTCGGATCTAGTTTTGTAGCTTACCAATTATACAAAAAATACAAGCCACAGACTCGAACAGTGTCCAAAAAATTAAACACTCCATCATCAAAAACAGAAGTCTCCACATTACCAACAATACCCAAAGTTGTAGACCCATTTCATATGCAGTAATAAATTTATTTATTTTAATTTTTATTGCCTAAGAAATGAACGACTCAAAGAATTTAATGAATCTTGTGTATCACTCTGCAGTAATCAGTGGACTAGCAGTAGCATATTCTATGCTTGCAAAAAGTCTCCTCAAAATGAGGTCTGTAGACTTGAGCAGATTAGACATTGAAGACAGCGCTAAGCTAATTGCAGTTGTCACAGCATCGATTGCAACAAAAGATTTTCTTGTCAAGCAGGGAATTATTCCCGAAAATGTTTCTATGTAAATAAAAATAATATGGCGACGATAGCTATTATGATAGGAGGTGCGATGGTTAACGCCCTCGCATTTAGCGGCTCTAATTATCTCTTTTCGAAAATGGGTAGAGAAGAATCTGCAGAAGAAATGAAACGACACAATGAAGCGTCAGAAAAATTAGCACAGGCAGAACAGGCGTATGAAAAACAAAGAATTGAGAAACTTGATTTCATCAATGACAGACTTAGATTAGAGGGTCACGCACAACATACATTTTCAAATGTCAATGACGCAATCAAAGAATATTTTCTTGTCACAGGTGAAGACATGTCTATCCCGAAACCAAAACTAAGTGACTATTACCAACCAAGCCCAGAACAAAGAAACGGAGAGATAATCTTTGTTCTAGTGGGAATGACATTTGTATTTTTTACTGGTCTTTATTTTGCTAGAAGAAATGAACCCCGGGGTAGAAAATAAACTATCAAAAATATATTACTCACCATCAGGGTATTATAAAGGAGCAACCGCTATTCAGAAATTACATGCCGCTGTGGGCGGAGATGTATCACTCAATCAAGTCAAGCAATGGTTACAGAGGCAGGCAATTTGGCAGATATATCTCCCTGCTCCAAGAAAGATAACAAGACCTCATTTTGAGAACACAACACCAAATGACACACACCAAATGGACCTTTTGTTCTTACCACATGACACAATAAGAAAGAAACGATACAAGTATGCATTAACTGTTGTAGACATTGCTTCAAGGTACAAAGACGCTGAACCCATATCTGACAAAACTGCTACCACAGTTGCAACTGCTTTATCAAGTATCTACAAAAGAGGCCCCCTGAAATACCCCAGACTTGTGCAGGTCGATGACGGATCAGAATTTAAAGGTGCAGTTAATCAGTTATTTGCTAAGCATGGCGTACTGGTTAGACGCGGCATTCCAGGTGTGCACAGATCACAGGCAATTGTAGAGAACTTTAACAAACAATTATCAGAGAGACTTTTCAGCTATCAATATTCTAAGGAACTCATGCATGACACCCGTAACACTGAGTGGGTTAAGAGATGACCACATGTGATAAAAGCAATGAACAATGAAGGACACCCAAAACCTGCTGATGCTATTAAATTGAAAACAATTACAGAGCCAAAAACAATGTCAGCACAGGCACCCGACACAAGTTTATTTACTAAACAGGTGAGATATCTATATCAACCAGGGGAAGCTGAAAATGACATCAGACGCAGGTCAACAGACCCCATCTGGTCAACATCCGTTCATAATATAAAAAAAATAATTCCTGGTCCTGATGCAACAATATATTACCTGTACGACCCTGCGCCCCAGAGGGCATTTGTCAGAGAAGAATTACAGATTATTCCCCCAGACACCGTTCTCGATTAATTCATCAACCAGTTCATCAGCTATGTCTTCAGATAACTTGAGTCTGTAATGTCCAGGTGCATAAGCTTTTTCCTTAGTGTGAAAAACACGTTTCGTGTCTCCAACTGCAAGTGACTTCTTATGTATTTGAATTATTTCAAGATTATGTTTGTTTGATCTCAGTGACTTGTTTGGATAATCAGGCATTAATGCACCATCTAACACTTGCTTGTAATGTTCATGACGAATGTCTTTATTTTTTATTGTTGTTTTTTTAATTCCTTTGGCTTTCGACTGACTTCCCTTCTGGTGCAGTATAGAATACATTTTGGATCTCAGTCCAACATACTCAACTATTGGCACACCATTTAGTTCATCCTTAAACTTTCCAGGCACTTTTTTGTTTTGTGTGCTAAACAGTGAATGATCTTTAGGATAGTCAGACGTGTCATACATGTGTAACTCTGTTTTCATGTCTTCATAAAAGTCTTCAGTACACACATCAATGATCATAGAGTCAGTGTCAGTGTATAGCAGATGACAGTCAGGATATTTTGGTTTAAAGTAATCATAATAAAATTCAAGCATCAACAGTTTTGACAACTCAAGAATTGCCATACCAATGAATACTGGCTTGTCCAGTTTGACAATCTTTTTTTTGAGTGACACTGCATACAATGATGAATGAAACTCTTTGTACCCTGTGTACTGAGGCTTGCCTGTGAGTTTAATTGCACCCGATTCAGTTGTTACTAATCTCACATCTTTTCTGTGATGAGGATTTTCCATTGTTTTGCCAAAACAGGCATTGTTCATAAGCTTAAAGAAGTCTTTGTCAAATGCAGTGTTGCCGTCTCTGGCACGCAATGTTGTGTTCTTCATTATGTAATCTTTCATGAAAGCACTCTGATCAAATTGAATTCCTCTGTGAACTTTCTTTAGTACTAACCCATGTCTGATGTAAAACTGTAACAAGCGGTAGTGACAAACGTAATTGAATTTGTCATTCAGATTCGGTACAAGTTTGGTGTCTTCTTTTTTCCCCGTCATACTCATTTTCTCAACAGCCAACGGATAATCATTGTGATAATCATGTAGGTGGTGTGGGTACTCTAGGTCGACTTCAAAGATCCAACCCTTCGCGTCGTTTCGGTCAAGATTCATAATATTGTTAGTTATGTCTGTTATGTCATACTGTGACAAATCATACAGACAAAAGTTTTTCAAGGGCAATAACTCACACATTGCGAACCCATACAAATTGTTAGCGTCCAAGTACGTAATGAATGACCTTGACCTTGAGGGGTCAAAACCCTGACCAAGGTCACCATGGGCGTCCAGATATTTATTATTTGCCTTGGCGTAATTGTTCGCTGCAATACTAATACCACCTCTCAATCCACGTTCCACCATTTCACCCATCGTACGATCAGACAACAGGTCTATAAATATCTTACTGGATTTCAAAAATGCATCCCATGTCATGCCAGGACTAGTTATGTAACAGGCAGGGTCAAGTTTGTAGTGAAACAAACCCTTCTCACGGTAACTTTCAAATACGTCTGCTAGCAAGCAAACATCAGCTTTCAAGTACTGATCGTGGTAGTCACCAATCGTCTGACACCCCAACTTCCCCCACGCATCAAGAGCGTGTTGATATTCAGAGTCAGAAATGCCTTCCTGTTTCCCATTGTGTTTCGTTGTATGTGCATGAATTAGACGTGACATATTCCTGATAATTGTGTAGTGAAAGTTATTGTCATCGCCGATTAGCAACATGTCAACATGTTTATCTTCTGACTGACCGTAGGTTGGAGCCAGAGGTGATATTCTAATTGGTTGTAACTTGTTCTCAGATTCATTATCCCACACAAACACATTCACAGATATACCAGGATTTAGTTTTTCAAACAAATCTATGTCCTCTATTTCAACAGGGAACTCAATGCCACTGAAGTTGAGTTCATTTACAAATTTGATGTAGTTAGATATGCGATCAGGTCTTGACCTCACAAAGTGTAGTTTAGCAAGCACACACCACATGAAACAGAAATTGTCTTTGTTCTGTATGTTAACAACTGCCTTTTTGTTTGCAACCTCTGTTGGCAGTGGTATCCATGCTTTACCTAATATAGGATGATACCTAGACTGCTTTAGTTGCAGTTCATGTACATGTCCTTCATGCCAGCCAGACCCCTTCATTTTTGCACTGTCAATTGCTTGGAGAAAGTCTGGTAATAGTCTGTCTCTAAACACGTTCTCCAATTCTCTTTTTGTGTTAACAGTGTGTTGTCTTGTTGATATATACGATACAATCAATTCACCGTCCATTCTAGTAAATTCTATTTTTGCAACAATTTGAATTTTAACACTGCCTGTAATAAGATTTTGCTGTATGACAGAAAAAGAGTTTTCTATTGATTCATAAACATTGTTACTATTAGATATAGGCAAGTCTGTTGTGTGAAACACGTTTCTTAAACCAGATAGGCCAGGGTTTGATGGGCCAGGGCTTTGTGAATTGTCCGTCATTTTTATTTGACCGACAAAAATAATAAAATAAAAAATATTACCGCTGGCTTTGCTTGCTCATCTTGTGTAATACCACTTTATTAACTGTAACACTATCAATATAAACATTTAGTTTGCGTAGTTGCTTAAATATGCTATAACAAACTTCTCCTAACCAACCATAGTTGGTATCATCAACTTTAAAAGTAGGTGTCTTTAAATCAACTGTCATGCACTCCACATCTGGATGCTCATTGACATAATCCAAAGTCACACTATATGTAGCATATATTTCTGATGGTGCTGAAAGGCTTATGTAAGTCTGTTTGGGTGATATTAAGTCAGTAAAGTGCATAACATCTTTGAAAAGGTGTGTGAGATCAAGCACCTGTATGATTTGACCGTCTGTCATTTTTATTGGACAAACAAATGTATAAATTAATTTACATCAATTTACTAACCCATACCCTGTGGGCTGATCTGTCTTTAAAATGAGCTTTAGATGCTTAGTTGATTTCAGTTTATTTTTTACATCATCACGTTCATGCTTATTTGGGATGACATCATTTTCTCTGAGACAGTCTTCGAAGCTGTCACGATCCTTGCAGTAAAACAAACAGATAAACTTTAACTGTTCTCGAAAATCTTTCAGTAGAGCATTATATTTTTGAGTGAGAATCCATACACTGATGTTTGCATGTCTGCCACTGAAGGCAAGTTCTGATAGTGTTTCTCTTCTTGACAATGTCTTTCTCTGCTGAACAGTCATCGACTATGAACAACATTGGCTGTCCTTCAAATTGCTTGTAAAAATATTGTAGGTAGTCATTCAGTTTTTTCTCAGGGTCGACTAAGTATATGTTGCTGTCAGTCCAAATGAATAAACGATTGTGATAAGCTTTGTTGTGTTTGATTGTAGGACAAAATATTACAATGTTTTCAAAGTGGTGTATGTATCTTGTTTGTAATAGGTTAAGAACAAATTCAGTTTTCCCACACCCTGTGGCACCACCAAATAAGCCACAATATGGGTCAAGGGTCATTAAGCTTCGGTTCATTTTAATACACAATATAATTTTAATATATGTGTCCACTTAGTCTACTGTCTTGTATATTGAGTTGTGCGTCATATATCAGGTACAAATATATATTTATGGCTTCGGCTTTTTCAACCTTTTTTTGTATCTGGATTGTTATTCCATCACTGCCGTTCTCAACAGTTCGACCTGACCCATGAAGATAATCATCATCTGTACTACGAAGGTCTAACCAAAGAGCATATTTGTTTGTAAGGTATTGTCCGATCCTAACATCATACAGATGTAGATCTTTGCACGCAATGTTTGCAGGTTTATCTCTAATCCTTCCACCCGCAAAATACTTTGTGATCTCATCGTAGTGTTGATAAGGTAACAAACCTGAAGCATACACTTGATTAGGGCGGCCTTCGATTGTGCAGGACAAATGTGTAATCTTAGGATTGTAGAATTTTTCTGAATCCCGTTTATATGGATCTGCTGGTTCAACAAACAACATAAGAATACCTTTCAGTGACCTAGCTGGTGTGTTCAAGTTTATGTTCCACATTGGGTCGCTCTTGTCTTTGGGTATTAAACTATGTCTAATCACCCTGCCATAATAAATTGGAAGTCTTGACAGGTATTGATTTTGAATGAGTCTGGCTAGTTCAGTGTGTGTGACAATTTCGTATTCCAAAGAAATGTTAGAGATCTTATATGTGGCATCTGTGGCAATGATTTTATAACTTTGGAGTAGTCATTGAAGGTTAGTTCAAAACTCAGACGGTCATTCAGTGCCCCTTGATAATAAGGCAAATGTGCTGTTAGGATTTCAAACTCAAGTGGAATGTAAAATCTAGTTCCATATGTTTCAGCTATAATAACGTCCTTGGCTACCCCAGTAGTTGTTTTGTCTCCGGCATTGATTCGAAGTTTCCCAACATTATCTGGCTGTATGCCTTGATAAATATGATCTTCTCGTTCTTCTCTTGTAAGCCAAAGGTCTTTGTAACAGTAGAATACATCGGAGTCATCAAGACTAAACACTTCCTGTCCTTCAAGTTTTACTTTAATAGTTCTAACAACTGCTCTGCCAAGATTGTTAACTAGTGTTCTGTTTACATCTGCGTCTGATGATAGTTCAATATTAAATGCTAGGCGTGCAGTGCCAGGAACAATAACGTCACTGGGACCTAGGTTTGGAAACTTGACTGTAAGTGTTTGATTCTGGTCTATGGTACTTGGATTGTTCGTGATGACTATCGATTGTTGAATGGCCTTAACACCCAGAGGCTCACGTAGTTTTCTGTATGGGTCTAACTTTGATCCATAAGACTGTGTCATTTTTATTATGCACAATAAAAAATAATAAATTAATAAAACAATGGCCGCGGGAGGATTTAATCATGAAGATTTTGAAATGGATGACACGTATGATTTTGGTAATACAACAGATATGACAGATATGACAGATATGACTGGTACAAGAAATATTTACAGTTTACGTCATGAACTTTTAGAAACCAAAGTGAACTCGTTTTATGATCATGTTGGTAATCGCCCAGACAACGTAGATCCTAATCAGTTTGAACTTGATGGCAAGGGTCATTTATATTTAAATACTGTTGACAAAGGAAAAGTACTATTGACTAACAAAAAAAGACCCTAGTAGGTTTAGGGCTTTAAGTACAATAAAAAATGAAGGTGGTGTTAGTGCCTTGCGTCAACTTGGTATTGGTGGGTCTCCTGTCACGCCAAGACTGGTTAGTGTGCTTCACGACACGCAAACAAAGTTGCCAACAGGGCAACAAACTGAAATGGCACCAGTAACAAGCCTACCAGAAATAGCAAACACAGTGATACAAGAAACCTCATTTACTGAAGGACAAATAAATGACGCTTTGAAAACAATAGACGACCCACCTTTGTCAATGAGGGAGATTATGGGATTGGATAAATCACTGCAGACAATAAGAGGTGAGATTGTTAATAATCTTGCCAAACTGGGAGAGCTTGATAAACACATTGAACGTGAAAAAGAGAAACTGGCTACAGCAGACAATGGGAATCTTGACACAGAAATGAAAGAAAGAATCCAACACAGATTAAATGATTTGCAGATAGAAAGATCAGGAAGGTTAGAAGCGATTAGTATTGGGAGGGAAAAACTAAAATCACAGGTCAACAGAATTAGAGAAACTATTCAGAAAATACTTCACGAAGACACTACTCTGGCTGAGAGACTAAAAACACTTTTCAGAGAACAGGGTATTACAATTGCTAGTTTAATTACTGCTCTTGGATTTATTATCAGTACTGTTGTGTTAGCTGTCTCCGGCAGTGGTGGTGGTGGTGGTCCAGCCCCGGCCCCAGCACCACCAACCCCAGGCCCACCGACTCCAACAGACCCAAAAGATTTACAGTCATGGGTAAAGAAACAACTGTCCCACATATCAGACTTGCTTAAGAAATTATCTGTGAAAGCAATAGACGCGTTACCCAATATAATTGGCACTGTTGTCAGTTGGTTGATTAGTACAGCAGCAAAGGTAGTAGGATTTATGGCAGAACATGTGTGGGTATTTTTGGTGACAGTAGGAGGGTTAATGGTGGGTTATTTAATGAAACAGGTAAAGAAGTAATATACCTAATCCTGTTAATCCTATTGTCAATGCGGTTCTTTCTGATTCATTTGTGTTAGGGGTTGGTAGTGATGTTTGGGGCATTACTGACTGTATGGGTGTCGGTGGTGGGGCAGGGGAAGTAACCACCTGTAATGATTTTAATGACAGTACAGGCGCAGTGGTTCCTCCTAAGTTTACAGATTGATTGAGACCGAGTTTTTGACCAACACCTGCAACAATGATTTCATTATTATAATTTGTTATTGTACCCATTTGGAGTTGAAGGTCAGATGGTAACATGTATAACCCGACGCCCACTACAAAGTCAACTTTTGATCTGGCATATCTGAGAACGTCTTGGTAGCGTTGTATGCTTGATGGGAGATCTACTGTTGAATTAATTGAATCTTCAAGATTAGCGAGAAACTGTTTTTGCGAATCGAATTTTCCACTTCCATTCAAAATATTCGATTTTGTTAGTGATTGTGCACCTAGTATACACCAGACATATGTTCTGATTGACTCATTTACGCGCTCGACTCCTGCTTGAGTAAACCCGTCACTCTTGTCTAAAATAAATGTGGTCCAGGCTTTAGACTGCTTCTGCTCAATTGAGCCTAACCACACTTCTGATTTTGATGAGAATGAAGTGTAACCAGGGTAATAATCTTGAGGGTATTGTCTGTGACTCAAAGCATAATACAGTGTACCCATACCATTGTGATCATCAAGTTTTTGTGTGAAGTCATACCTGGGGCTGATGTTAAATTCATTACAGATGCGTTCAAACGCTTTCATATCCATGGGGTTGTTATACCTGTTGAAACTGGATTCAGTGGGTAGAGGTGTATGAAGTTCTGACAGTATACGTCTAAGCTGGTAATAAACATGGAAACGATAGACAGATCTAATCAGTTTGTTTGAGTGATTCAAGTGGTCTGTGAATGAAACACCACAGCCTGTAGTTGAACACAGTATGGCAAAGTTAAGTTGATTTTGAAACATCTGTAGTGGACTTGAGGACCACTTTCTTGCAGTTGAGTCATCTGTTATTGGAGGGTTTAGGTAATGATCAAATGGATTTGGTACTTTGACTTGGAATAGATCTTGTTCAGACACAGCTATGTCAAGCTGATTTAGTTGAATTATTTTCTGTTCATAAGTAGGTGCAACATTATATTTGGCATCCACATTAAATTGAAATGCGTTTGTAGTGGTAATGGTTGGTGATTTAAATTCCATCCTTCTTTTTATATGAGATAATAAAAATGTTTATTACCTTAACAAATCTTGACACAAGCAAACCAGTGTGGTTAACTAATGGGATTGATAATCGAGATGGTAGCAAGGCTGTAGCTATCCATGAAATGTTCTACACAGTAAAATGGTTTAATGTAGAAGATGATATATATAATAAAGTAAATTTAGATGGTAAGACTGAAGCTTTACCACCCGGGTATTATGACTTTTGTACTATAGCTGAATGGTTTCAAAGTAATTTTAAAATTAAAGCAACTTTAAATCCAGCTAACCTACTTGTTACATTAGAATTTCCGACACAAAATTGGTTAAAGATCTCAGATAGATTTGCATATTTACTTGGATTTTATATTGATGAAGATTGGTGGAGATCAGATGATTTAGGTGAAGCTATGACCGGTATTATAACAATGAAGACCAAAAAACTTAAAATAACTGTCAATTTGTCAGTACACACAGTATTTAATGTTTATTTAAAAGAACTAAACACAACTGAGAATGTACACAATGGAAAGCCTTCAACTTTGCTGAGATGCTTACCAACTGGCACTGCTCCGTATTATGAAAGTGTGGTTGTTAGATTTCCTAATTTGCAGTTTAAGAAATTAGGTTCTAGTTTCTTTGAGTCACTGTGTATATCTGTTACTAATCAAGATGACAAACCAGTTGTTATGCATGATTTTAGTGTTGTTTTGGAAATTAAATAATTTTATTTTTGTTTATAAAAAATGAGTGGTGGTCCAAAGCCGAGAATCATACCAGTTGCATGTCCAGTAATAGAGTTGAAAGATTTGGCTGATGTACAGGATTTTGAGAAGGAGGGAGATGTTGGAGAAATATATGGTTTTGAACTTGATTCAAATGGCATGTACAAGAGGAAAGTAATTGTTGACATGAAAGACGGTGAAAGACAGATTCCTAAACTTGGTCAGCTACGTGATGTTACTGTACCTACTCCGCCTGTAAATAATGCGCCCTACAACTTAATACATGTGGGAAATAAGTGGGTGGTTTCACCTGTGCCGGCACCAGCACCAACAATTGACTGGGACATAAAGATTGAATTTATTAGTCCTTATGTATACACTGATGATGAAGGTGCCTTAGTGTTTAGGAAGGTTGTTAACTCTGGGCTGCTTATTGTAAGCCTTGTTCCAAGCTTTGCCCCAGACAACAATAGCAGAGATAAACTGAAAGTTGAAAATTATGAGAGACGGCGGTATCTTCTTACAACTAGAAAGGGAAGATCAGATACTTCTGTTGTGTTTATGCCAGCAAGCTTAGTCGTGGCTAGAGAAGCGACAATAGTATTTGAAATTATCATGAAATCTTTAGCTTCTGCGAAAGAGGCAAATATTGCGCAGGGGATTAAACTTACATGGGATGAAACAGTAACAGAATCAACAAAGGTCTTTATTGCTATTACAAAAAATGTTGATGTTATTAATGTTTCGAGCAGTATTCCCGCTGTCAAGATATTAGTCGACAAAACAACTTTTGTTTGTCTAAGTTACATAAACCTTGAACACATTGATCTTGTTGCATTTTATTATGCCAGCAAATTGTATACTTTTGAAGAGTTGCAAAATGTAATCACTGATTAAATAAAAAAAAATATTTGTGAATAAAAATAATGGTAAACTTCTATCCGCAACTACCGACGCATGAGACTGTGTCATCATTTGTGCCTGATCCGCATATGCCAATTGCATCAGATAAAACATTACAGGCAGACGCATTCAGATTAAATAATATTACAGAAGCAATTAAATATTTGGAAAGTGAAGAGACGAGGTACTCACGGTGCAAAAGACGGTATAAGACCGTTTTCAATTCTGTACAAAACACATCTATGGCTATTGGCGCTTTTTCGGCTGGTTGTTCTGTAGGGGGTATTGTTCTTTTTGCCACAGGAATTGGGAGTTTGGCTGGAATAGCAGTTGAGGGTGTTAGCGTTGCTACATGCCTGGCTTGCTTTGGTTTGGAGGCCTTAACTCTTACCAGTTCACGCCATTGGTCATCGTACGCGCATGGACGAAGCCACGCCCACGGAAAATTCCATCATGTTTACTGAATTAAAACCAATTAATTTTCACTCTCAGTACCATTGTCATAACTTATTGACATTAGAAAGTCATTTTCATATGATGGAATGAAAAAAATATTAATTTTGAGTTTGTTCTTGACCTTTGTTATCGATCGAGTCACTTTGTTCGGCATCTTGCTTTTCGTACTGCGTCATTTTCACTGCTTGCGATATCTCTCTGCGAATATTCCGTCAAAATCAGTTCATCTGAGTCCGAAACTGAAGAGTATCTGACTGAAGGGGAATCTTCCAGTGAACAGGCCGCTGAAAACGATTCTAGTGCCAGCGATGTGGAAGAAACGAACGAAAACCATCGCAGGTCAGTGTGACACTTTCTATTTTTGTTTGACCATGTGTGAGTCTTTGTTTACTTTTTCGTCTGGTTCAGAATCATGAGTTATTACGTGTGTGCAGTACTTCGGATAATTTTATGACGTACATAAGCAAGTTTTATTACACGCTGTGTATTGCCTCAGTGATATTTTCAGCAAGTCAGAGCTTTTCTGAGAAGAACATGTTTGTTTACTTCATGAATCAGTGTTGAATGTGCACATGGTACAGTGGGACTTGAATCATGGCAATATCTATACTGATCATGCAAAATGTGCTGAAATCACAATACCTTTTATGCTAGTTCACAGAAATCATGTTGCATAATGTATTTCAGTTTGCTTACATGTTTATATGGTTGTCTGTACTTATTTTCAGGAGTGAATGTTATGATGCTGAGGATGATGGGCCTGAGATTCCAGCCTTCAATCCAACCTGCCCACCAGGTATTCAGCTTCCACCTGAGTCAAGGACAGGTGAAGGTGTGAAGGAGTACATCACAGCTGTAAGCTTCTTCAAGCTCTTCTTTACTCTTGACCTGATGCAGCATCTGTGTCGCTTCACCAACACCTATGCCCAGCTTCACGGACAAGAGAAGCCAACGCTGTACCGCGGCTGGACTGATGTGACACCGGATGAAATGTACTTTTTCTTTGGGCTGCTGATGTACATGGCACTTAAGTGCTACTGGTCCACAGCCCCACTCTTCCATGGACTCTGGGCCAGACACTTTGTGAGCAAGCTGCGTTTCAAGGCCATTTGTGCTTTCCTCAAGGTGTCCAATGTGGAGACGGAAGACAACACTGCTGACAAGTTGTGCAAGGCCAGGTTTCTACACGACTACATCCGCCGCAAGTGTATGAAACTGTACCAGCCCTACTCCAGTGTGTCTGTGGATGAGAGAATGGTAAGAAACAGGGGGCGGTTCACCTTCAGACAATTTATCAAGGACTGACGTGCCCCTGTACCAGCCCCAGAAGACAGTGCCACGCACACTTCCAACACCCACACTGGATCACCCCATTGTGCCAACCTGGAGTAATGCCTACAGAAACTGTAAACTGTGCTACAGCAGGGAGAAGAAGGAGAGGAAGACTCATGTCACCTGTGGGACCTGCCAGCAGCACTACTGCTTCATAAAGCAAAGGAACTGTCTTGTTGAAGCACACCAGTGATGTACGGTCAGTCAGATTTTTTGTACATTCATACTAACAGCTGTCTTACCGATGACATCAAACACCATGGAATAGGTAAAACATTGTGAAATGTGGTTCAGGAGGTGTAAATTTACATTGCTGTGCTGTGACAGTAGGCTGATACAAATGCATCATTGTTTATCTGACTTTGTCTCAGTCATGCCAGGTGTTGACACGCCCACTTTTTCCTGTCCTTGACCTGTGTAGAATATGTTGCATAACTCTTAAGAATACAAATACATTTTATTGAAACTTCACAAAGATGTGTAGAAATGATTTGTCCACACACTGAATTCACATTTTAAACAAAAGGGCAAGAAACCCAAAAAATTTCTTCTTAGTGACTTTTGTGAAAAATATTTTTGGAAACCATACACCATTTTTTCTTCATCGCTAAATAAACAATAACTTCTAAACTACATTTAGTACAGACTTTTTACTTACCCTGACTGAAAGCTGACTCAATGCACTTTAATATGATGTATAATAAGCCAACTGTTGACCACTAGAAGAGCTTTCAGCAGCACTTTCTCTTGGGTATGTGTGAGGGTAAAAGCCAGTTTGTTCACTGGCCTCAAATAGAGCGAACTGGTAAGAGTTAAACAAGAGGTTTCACACGAAATTACAGAAACATGAAGCATTGGGTACTTTGGCGGGTGCGAAGCTGAGCAGTCTTAAACTTATTATCAGTAAGGCATTGAATGATAATTTTGTTGATGACGAAGAATTTAAGCGCGTCCAAGATGATTTAAATAACTACAAACAAATGAAATCTGAAATACAAAATAAAATGCGTAGTCAATCACCCGTGAATGTTGAAGAACTAAAGGCTAGTTTTTTAGCAGAGGGAAAAAGGATAGGGGTACAGGAAACCACAGAAAAGCTACACAATCTTTTAAACAAATAAAAATCAGATTTGGTAATCGTTTATTTTTTCATTACACTTCACAGAGAAATGCCATGCCACTTACACAGTTTAGGCCTAATTATTTAACACCATCTGCACCATCGGAATATTATTGAAAAAAAAGTTTTTCTGTTGCCCTTGTATCTTAGTAAAAAAGACTTAGTATACGTGACTAGAGTCAAGTTGTTATTAAGTACTTGTAAGTAATTAGGGTAAGTAATTAATAAGTTCTTAATGGTAAGTAGTTAATAAGTTCTTATTGTAACTCACTTAAGGTAACCTTTAAGTGAGTTGTGACTTATTGTTTTTACTTGGTAGTTTCTTATCCAGCTGTTTTTTCAGTGCCTGTATAGTGTAATAACCACCAGTTGATTTTCTAATTCCTCAGAAACCACATGAGTACATTAAGCCCACTTGTACAAATCCCCCTCTTTTGAAAAGTAACATGTCCCCCTGTTGAACTTTGACACAACTTAGCGATTTGAAAGGCTGTAGCTGTGACGGCTGAGAGCTTTTCAAAAGCTTGCCCCTTGAATAGGAATGGAATGTGTCCCCTGCTATTAAATAGCGCGGCGTGAAGCAATACAAAAGGTAAACAAACCGTGACACTACCTGGCAGCTCATGCTTACGATAAAATTGTACTGACATGAGTGTCTGTAGCGTGTGTGTGTGTGTATGCGTGTCTGTCTGTTTGTGTGTGTGTGTGTGCATATGTTTGTTTGTGTGTGTGTACGTCTGTTTGATTGTGTGTTTGTTTGTGTGTACATCTGTTTGTAAGTGTGTTTGTTTGTGTGTACGTCTGTGTGTGTTAGATATTACTTGTTAGTTTCTTATACAACTGTTTTTCCAGCTGCCTGTATAGTGCAGAGTATAGGCCACCGTTTGATTTCTCGGGAACCAGTCATTGAGTAAATATGAAGTCAATTTCGAAACTCTTCTTGAGTATATTGACACCTCTCAGCAAATAGCCTGTAGAGCCGGCTTATTCATAGAGTGAAATGTCACGCAGTTGAATAGCGGCGTGCTACTGAGCGCCGCGTGGCAACGATTAGACAACACAGGTGGGTAAACAGGTGAGCTGGCTTGCAAAGGACAAGCGCCACAGATTAAGACCTCTGTAACTTACTCATTGAAAAGAGGCTGATTTAAAACGTGTAAGTTTCGCATGAGTGGAGTCTTGACACAGTCACTAGTTTATGTCTGTGTTGACAGAGTGGGTCTCTCTCTCTGTGTGCGGTAGCTAATGTGGGCTTTATTCCCATTCAATCTTAAAACCAATTTACATTTGTGGGGGGGTCATGATTTTCGATGTGCATTTTCTTAAGGTCAAAAATAAATTGTGTGAATATCGACTCAGGTGTGGTACATATCGATCTAGCAGCTAAAGGATTTGAAAAGGTTTTGAGCAACGTTGTCAAAAAACATTGCGACGTGATCATATTTTGTAACTGTTGTGCATATTTTATTCTGACGCGTCGTACCTAGAGTCAGCTGGCGACGGGCTGTGTTTACGTACATAGTAACATTGCGACAGTAGA
>BTPG01000006.1:78299241-78400725 GCA_036245525.1 Semisulcospira habei | reverse complement strand
GGTTGCCAGGGCCCGTGATTGCATCGGGTAGGTTGTTGATAACGCCAAGAGGTAACTGATGTAAGCTAAAAAAACATAGTGTTAACTCATTCAAGATGCCTGCATCAATAGCTGGGCAGGCGTGTCGACAACGCTACAAGACGCTTTCGCAGCTATTAATGAGGCGCGCCTCGAGTGAGTTAACCATCGAGCCCTTGCGGTCGAAATTCTCATATCAGAGATTTGGAAGATGATCTCTCAACGATACTCATGACATAGGAGACAGGTCTGCCTTGGTAGTTCAAGGGTGGTGCCTAGAATTAGCATGTCGTCTGCCAGCGGCAAGCTAAGATCTGTCAACATGGTTAAATGTCGACTTGCTGTCAACGTCGATTCAAATGTTGCTGCAGTTAGTCACGGCTGCGCATGTGTTGAAAGCAAAGACTATAATGTTTGCCAATAAAAGCAAACGACAGCAGGCTTTAGTCTGTATTTGTGAAAAGCTAGACTGTCACTGTATAACATTGAAAATCTCGCTTTTCACAAAATTGACTCACTCCTACTGGACTTGCATATTATGTAATTCACAAGGAGTTGGGGGCTACTTGACTGGACACTAAGGTCTTGTTGTTTATGAAATTTTCCAAGGCTTAAGGCCGGGCGGCTGTACGCAGTGGAACTGAGTGGACTCCCATCTACAACTAGTCCATAAGCTAGGAAGGTCTACCGTGCACCCCCCCACCCCCCCCAGTACTCAATAAGATGGGTTTCAAAGTGTTCCTTAGTATGTCCTGAGATGTTTAAGCTATGTTCCCCGAAAATCCTTAGGAACACACCAGAGATATAGCCGATGGCGCAAGGGTACCCCCATTCACGCTCTTCGCAGGTGCTAAAATGAGGTTGAGAAACATTTTCCTCTAAATAAATCAGAATTCATTTCAGAAACCCAAATCAGGCAATATTATATCAAGGCACACCTTCTGCATCCTCTGCAAAAAACAGAATGAAAAAATATTGAATCTCTGGCTCACAGTGAAGGTATTTGTGCACCCATTAAACGACCATTTCCGCGAAATCGCAAAAAAAGACAAAAATAATGTGTCAGATGCCTTCAGACATTTTCTATAGCACTGACAGTCCATTTTCAGGTTTACATCATTAAAACAGGATGTCACAATTATTATAAACTTGACTATGTGATGCTGTGATTACTGTGAGTGCCACAGTGGTTGATTTTGTATCCCTACCCCCAAGTTTAAAAATACACAAAATTAATTAGAAAAAATTGCTTTAAGTTATTCCATTTTATTTTGACCTCTCTTTACCTATTAAGTTTGAATAATGTGAGCATAAAGTGCAAGAAAATAAGGAAAGTCGGCATCCTTTACGGTATGTTCGTGGTGTGAATGATAGCTTTTTCCCATTTAAAATTGCCGAATTGGGAAACGTACGTTGTTTCTGATGCCCTCAGAAATTTTGTATACAACTGATAGGTCTCTTTTTTAGGTTTTATTGTTTAGGAAAGAGTACCCACAGTTACTCCCAACCTGATTTTATGATGCTGTGATGCATTTAGGGGCCACAGTGACTGAATCTGCTGCCCTACCCCCATTTTACCTGTACGCAAAGGAACGAAAAATGATCATAACAATTGCTCCTCTGATTAAATATGTTTGTTGCCAGTTTTCTTAACAAAATATGCATATTGAGCATAAACATTTGTGATCATTTCATTAATTTCAATGTGACCCATCAATTTAATTGTAGATTTTTTTATTTAAGGCATGCTTAACAGGGGCTCCCGCTGAAGCTTCTATCGTCTGCACATTCAGCACTCTTGTCAAACTCGGGGAAGGTGTACCTCAGGGAGATGTTGTGTCTGATGCTGTTTTTGGTCTACATTAATGACATCAGTACAACAGTACCTAGGTTCGTCTCGAACATCCTCCATGCGGATGACTTTGCAGTGTGGAGCGCAGCAGAACATAAAGAAATAGCATCCTCCAGAAAACATAAAGAAATAGCATCCTCCAGAATCCAGGATGTTGCCAATAGAGTCAGCAGCTGGACTGAAAGAGGCCACTCAAACTGAGCTAGACCATCTCTTTCAATCAGACGGAAGAGGTCACCTCAAAACTGGAGACCTTCGAGTACCAAAGACAGACAGGCCAACTTTACTGGCAACAAATAAATTACTGGATTCACGTGGAGGCCTCATATAGAAGCCATGGAAGCTAGAGCTGCAAAAAAAAAAAAAGTCTCTGATGAAGAAACTGGTGGGGACCACATATGGCGCTCAAATTACAGCATCCTGGCACAAGCAAACACCTGCTCGGTCAGACCAGTTGTGCGGTACCAAGATACATCGACAACATGAAACACTGCCTGCAAAACCCAAAAAGCCAGGCTTGACAAGATGCAGAACATGGATCATTCTCATGATGCAGTGACATTCTTAGAGCCATCTGGAGTACCCCAATTTAGGAAATGGAGGACATTGGAGCCACTGGAATACAGAACAGCACACACGATGAAGAAACTTACTAAACACCGACAGCATGGGAGACTACAGGAGCAGACCAAGAACCGTCAGAAATGTCCAAATCTGAACCGCCCAAATCTGAACGCCAACTGAAGGTCCTGCAAAGGGCTAACACTGACGTCCTGGAACCAAGCCAAAGATGTGTGAACAGCTCCCTTCAGATACCTGGACATCTCGAAAGAGCCTTCAAGACAACATAAACAATGTTCCAGGACTCTTTACCAAAGGTCGCGGCACTGCACAAAGCCATCTTGCTGGAGGTGTGTGCACAAGCGCTACCCTCACAGCAGCTGTGATACCACATAAGATGCCGTGCGGAATGAAGGAAGTGGTGTGTACATCTGTTGTGCAGACCGCACTACTACCTCCCTCTCCTTACCAGCTGGTGGCAGCAGCTCCAACTATCGTACAGATCTGCAGGTGCTCAACACAGCAGCAGAGCACTAGCTAGGGAAAGGCAGCAGCTTGATCCACTGATCTCACCAGGAAGCTTCAAGATAGACTGGATGCCCTGTCCACAAAATAGTGCTGCAGTGGATTCCAGTGCATTCTGGACTAGCTGGGAATGGAGACACTACAACAACAAAGTGATTGGCAACAGCAGAATGGCAGCTGCAGCCTGTGGGCAGATGACATCAACAAGCTGAACAGGGAGAGCCAGGCCACCATCTTTCATCTACGCACTGCTTACTCTGGACTGGGTCCGTACAGAAAAGCAGGAACGTTTCACAAACCCAAAATGAAGCCTGAAGGTTTACACACTTTAATCAGATCACTCTGTATCATCAATTATTTGAAGCTTCCGTGCCTAATGCATGAAGAGATACCAAAATAAAAGAACGCTTAGCGAATGGCGGACTTCGGTAGAAGCGTAAACAACCAATCAGAATGTTCGGCAGAAAGGCCATGCAGTCACTTTATGTTCAGAGCTAAATATAGTTCACTTGCAACAAGCGTCAGCATGATCGTTCGCAATGGAATAGTCACAAATTGGGGGAGAAAAAAAAAAAAAAGAAAGAAATAGACAAAAGTCTGCCAGCACGTTGTAATTTTGTACAAACTTTCACAGACTTTAAGGAAAAGGACTGAAATTGACAGACTTTCCAGGGCCCTGAAAAAGCCTTGTCATTTTTTTAACAACTTTCACAAATGTTCACAGACCGTAAGGACCTGCTGGACTCACCTCGTGAGATTGGGTCATGCGGAAACAGCCCTATGCGAATTTGGCGTAGAAAAATCAGTCTCCTTAGCACATTCTCCAAACATGTCCATACACAGAAGCGGTTCTGTCTGGCAGTTCCTGACCAGAAGACACGCCCCTATACACCAAACTCTGAAAAAATGCTGCCTAGCTCTTGACAGCTCACTTATTGGCAGCCAGAACAATATAAGATTTAAAGACGGCCATACAAAATTGAACGTTGCAGAAGGTGGAAGTGGAGATCTCGTAGTCGACATGTGGAAACTAAGTATTTTTGATAACATTGTTTTGGCTATTAGGAACCATGAAACTTTATTACGCAATTCATATTTACACATTTTCTAGATGAAAATAAATGAAAGGAAAAGGGGAGACCTTACTAGACCTGCCTTACGCTAAGTAAAATATCACCTAAAAGACCAGCCAGTTAAAAATAGTTACAATTAAATTGATGGGTTTCATTGAAATTAATGAAATGATCACAACTTGTTATGCTCAATATGTATACTTTAAAGAAAACTGGCAACAAAAAATATTTAAATAGAGGAGTATGACGTAAGCAATTTTTATGATTATTTTGCGTTACTTTGCGTACTGGTAAAATGGGGGTAGGGCAGCAGATTCAGCCACTGTGGCCCCTAAATGCATCATAGCATCACAAAATCAGGTTGGGAGTAACTGTGGTACTCTATCCTAACCAATAAAACCTAACAAAGACCTATCAGTTGTATACAAAATTTCTGAGGGCACCGGAAACGAACGTACGTTTTCCCAATTCGGCAATTTTTAAATGGGCAAAAAGTTATCATTCACCACGAATGTACCGTAAAGGATGACGACTTAACTTATTTTCTTGCACTTTATGCTCACATTATTGAAACTTAATAGGTAAAAAAGAGGTCAAATAAAATGGAATAACTTAAGCAATTTTTTTCTAATTAATTTTGTGTATTTTTACAACTTGGGGTGTAGGGATACAAAATCAACCCACTGTGGCACTCACAGGGATCACAGCATCACCTAGTAAGTTTATAATAATTGTGACATCCTGTTTTAATGATGTAAACCTGAAAATGGACTGTCAGTGCTATAGAAAATGTCTGAAGGCATCTGACACATTATTTTTGTCTTTTTTTGCGATTTCGCGGAAATGGTCGTTTAATGGGTGCACAAATACCTTCACTGTGAGCCAGAGATTCAATATTTTTTTATTCTGTTTTTTGCAGAGGATGCAGAAGGTGTGCCTTGACATAATATTGCCTGATTTGGGTTTCTGGAATGAATTCTGATTTATTTAGAGAAAAATGTTTCTCAACCTCATTTTAGCACCTGCGAAGAGCGTGAATGGGGGTACCCTTGCGCCATCGGCTATATCTCTGGTGTGTTCCTAAGGATTTTCGGGGAACATGGCTTAAACATCTCAGGACATACTAAGGAACACTTTGAAACCCATCTTATTGAGTACTGGGGGGGGGGGGGGGGGGGGGGGGTTGCACGGTAGATCTTCCTAGCTTGTGGACTAAACAGGGGACAGTGAGCACGCGTGTAGTAACCGACCATCTACAAGAGACGAACATCGAGGCCTGACGATTAAGGCCGAGAGTACTTGTACGTTGTTTGTGCATTTTTTTTTGGGGTCAGTTGTGCCCTTTCTGCCGTGCAAGACACTTCAGTCCGGTCAGGTTTTCAGGCTTGTTCGCGGACCTGTTAGCCTGCTTTGTCAACCCACCACTACCCCACCATCACCCAGATTTTGTTTTTAAGTCAAATCTCAGCGTTGCTAGTTCACACTGTTGGTCCTGATGTCACATTCCGACAGGAGTTTAAGGTCAGCTTAACTCGAAAATACGGTTGTGCGCTGTAGTCAAACTCGATCATCAACCGTTTGCCGGTCTGTCACATACAGTGTCCCTCAATGGCATAAGTGATTGTGGGCACTCCTTAGTCTCATCACGAGTGTCTCCGTTACAAGTCAACAATCTGCTGCTGCAATCCAAAATTAATTATCCTGGTACGCGACTAGTGCTGCAGTTCTATCACATTTCACTACGTCCACATCTATTAGCCTACTATTAAAAACTTGTATTGTACGTGAGATCTGTGGTGTCTTTAGAGACCAGGAACGGACGCCTACATTCGAGAAGAGAAACCAAACATGCGGTGTTTCCTAATCTACACATCTCTAATCCTCTTCGTGGCCATACATGAAGCCAGGCCTATGCCGCTTTGGTACCAGCAGCAGAGATCAGCATTGATAACCACCGAGCAGATACTCCGGATAGGAGGAACCGGTTCAGGTTTGAACGAAGGAGAGAGACTCGTGGATCGTGTTCTGCAGCAGGTAAGTAATCCAGTCCAAAAAAAGGTGACTGACAAGCGTGTAAAATGCAGAGTAGAATCCGAAGGAAAAAGAAACACGCTTCGAAAAGACGGTTACAACACTATTAATATTATTGAGATGCCACATTCCTTCTTCGCTGACAAGACAGGTATATCGACTGAACTGCCTATACTTGTTTGTCTATTTTGAAGAAGTGTGTTTACTTGACATATTAATAAATTGTGTTGTATTTGTCTATTCTAAGCGTGTTTCTTTCTCCGTTGGGTTCTTCTTTGCGTGTCCAGACTAAAACTGTGACGACCCCGCATGTAAATAAAATACAAGGAAACATGCTTCTACACTGCCGTTTATGCACACTGGGGAACTCTCCTACCAAAAAAAGAGAAGAAGAGCAGAAATATTTTACATTTTACGACATTCCAACTTCAACCGCAAATGCTGGGGCTCATCTATACCTCTTGCAGTTGGGCGCTGTGATTTTTTTTCTCTGTAGTGAAACAGTTCACCTCAGTGGGCATACAGCCACCGGCACAGTTAACTCATTTAAGGAGCCCCGCATCAATAGCTGCGGAAGTGACGTCAAAATGTCAGAGTCGCAAGACGAGTTAGTTAGTTATTTGGGTTTAACGCCGAGCAGGCGAATAAGGCCGTCTCACGGCGGATATATATATATACCCACTCCATAAACTGTATCCTTCTTTGACACATGTTTTGATATATTGTATAACAAGCATGAGCTTGCTAGGTATACTTTCCTTCCCAAAATGCCTTGGGCACCAAGAAGACTCGATCTTGCTGATTCTTGGATTTTCAAAACGGAAACGCGAAATATGCTCACACTGCAACATTAACGCGCTCTTTATGTTTAGTAGTAATGACATACTTCTTAGTGTGTATGAATGCTCGAAATGTCTATCCTACACGAACGGAGAAAAGACGCCAGGAAACGTGCGAGTCGCTGAACTGAGAATTTACTCAGCAACACGCACGGTTATACAATGCACTGATGTCTTCCTAGTCAATCGAAATCTACGCGCGGAGTCGACAGCGATGTACGGCCGTCTGCCACTCATGGTATTTTTTTTTTTTTTTTTTTTTAAATTCTGAACACCGCAATCAGCCGCAAAATGAATGACGCGAGGCATAGTTTTGTTTTGGACTGGGTACATAAATTATATTGAGCAACAATTGTTTGATAATGGGTAGACCATCGAAACCGATGATGTCGTCGTTATGCATGACTTCTATTTGTGGGTGCGTGTGTGGCTGGCCAAGCCAATCCTGGAGCCACACCTGCGAGGACAATGGGGGCACTGGAACGTAGCTGTGGGGAGAGTCGACGCTGCGTCTGCGAGCTCTGGCACTGGTGATCCGTTCGCGCCGATTGTGTTCAAAGAGCGTGCAGGCTTTCCTGGTGGCGGCACGCCAGCCGGATCTGTCTTGTGCTTGTGCTTCAAGTTCCGTTACCGGGAAGACGCAGTGCTTGAGGCTGTCTCTTATGCAGTCTTTGAAGCGTTTCTTTGGCCGTCCTTGCTTCCTGTGGCCTTTTGAGAGTGCACCATACAGGAGTTGGCGTGGCATGCTAGAATCATCCATGCGTATGACATGACCTGTCCAACGGAGTTGTGTCTTTAAGATCAAGGCTTCAACACTCACTGAGCCAGCATTGTCCAGGACTTCCAGGTTTGTCACCTTGTCTTGCCATTTGATGCCCATGAGTGAGCGCAGGGATCTCATGTGGAAATGTTCAAGCTGCTTGAGGTGCTTTCTGTACAGCGTCCATGACTCACAGCCGTAGAGGAGGCTGGGGAGAATTACTGCTTGGTAGACTTTGATCTTTGTGGAGAGCTTGACGTTGTTGTTATTCAACACACGAGTGCGCAGGCGACTCAGCGCTTGGCTGGCTTTGCTGATGCGAGCTGCGATTTCCTTGTCGATAGTACCGTCAGAAGAGATGATGCTCCCAAGGTACCTGAACTGGTCGACAGTCTTCAGCTCGGTGCCTTCGATGTACACTTTGGGGGGAGGGGGGGGGGGGGGGGGCTCTTGTGCCTGGAGCCGGTTGGTGCAAGACCTCGGTCTTGCTGAGACTGATGGTGAGGCCAAACAGTCGAGAGGCTTCCGAGAACCTTTTGACGATGGTCTGGAGGTCAGACTCCGTGTGCGCCATCAGCGCACAGTCATCGGCAAACAGCGCCTCAAGGATCATTCTCTCGATGGGCTTGGTCCTGGCGTTCAGTCGACGGAGGTCGAAGAGAGAGCCGTCTAGTCTGTACTTCAGGTATACTCCCTTCTCAAGGTCGCGTACTGCATTGGTCAGGACACACGTGAAGAACAGGTTGAACATCACTGGGGCAAGAACACAACCTTCTTTCACACCGTTGGAAATGTCGAAGGGTGCGGATGTGTCGCCGTTTGACTGGACAACTCCTACCATTCCATCGTGGAAGAGGCGGATGATGTTGGTGAACTTCCTGGGGCAGCCGAGCTTTGCGAGGATGACCCAAAGCGCTTCTCTGTTCACAGTGTAGAATGCTTTGGTCAGATCTATGAAGACAGCGTAGAGGTCCATGTGCTGCTCAATGCATTTCTCCTGGACCTGTCTCACAGAGAAGACCATATCGACTCTGCTGCGGCCGGGTCTAAAACCACATTGAGCCTCTGGGGGCGCTTCCTCAGATACAGAGCTGATCAGGCGGTTGAGGATGACTCTCGCAAGGATCTTGCCAGCAATGGACAAGAGTGAGATCCCTCGGTAATTGGCACAGTCTGCTTTGCTGCCCTTGTTCTTGAACACGGAGACGATTGTAGCATCTCTAAATTCCTGTGGCATGTTCTCCTCTGCCCAGATACATGTCAGAATGTTGAGGAAGGCACAAAGGGTCTCAGGTCCAGCTGCTTTGAAGAGCTCTGTGGGGATGCCGTCCATGCCTGCAGCCTTGCCGGAGCTAGTCTGGTTGATCGCTTTCTTGACCTCGTCCAGGGTTGGCGGGAGGTCAAGGTCATCCAGTGTCGGATTCTGGGGAATCATGTCCAGGGCCGAGGGGTCGACAGTGGAAGGCAGATTCAGCAGATTTCAGAAGTGTTCTTTTCAGCGCTCAGTGAGGCTGCATTTTTCCTTTAGCAACGGTCCATGGGCAGTTAGCAGGTCTTCAAAGTGAAACTTGAAGTTTTCCTTGACGTCCGGGCACTTCAGCTTGGCCAGGTTGAATGAAGGTCGGGTGAGCTTCGGCCTCTTCCTGTGTGCTGGTGCAATGTGCAGGTTGAGGACAGACCGCACCAGCTGATGGTCGGTCCAGCACTCGGCTCCTCTAATGGCTCTGGTGATTCTGACATCACGAGTATCCCGCTGGCGGATTTGTTTGATATAGTGCCGATAAACAGACAGATGTCATTACTCGAATCAAACGTCCTCGTCTTTGACTCGGACATTTTGATTCGAGTCTCGTAATCACATCTGCCTGCTATCGCACTATTTCAATCAAAATGTTGCTCAATATTATATATATATATATAATATTGAGCAACATTTTGAGTACAATGGTTCCTTTGACCTCCATCAGGCCTACAAGGGTCCGTGTAGCAAATCATTGCTACCAATAACTTATAATGTGTATATATATCTCGCGTCTTTTCAGTTCTCACTTTATTCTCCTGCAGGAAAAGCGACAGATGGTGGCGGGAGCCCGACTACACGGGGAGGAGTACCCTGGCGTCAGGAACTTTCTCCTGCGAGATTCCATTGTCAGAAAAGCGCGAGCCAATTCTACAGCTTATAACATCATCAAAAACATGCCGAAAGGTAAGAAGAAACACGTAGGCCTAGCTTTCTGTGACGGAAATAAATCGTTATTTGATTTAATTACTACAATAACAGGTTGATTTGCAAATAACTGACAAATTCAGTTCTGGGCCGCACCACCAGCGTTTCTGCAAATTTTAATACAATACAATAATACTTTATTAATCCCTCACGGGGAAATTCACTGTCTGCCCATACAACACATGGCATCATCATTCACTCATAAAAATAATTAAATAACCCATAACTCTCAATTAAAGAAATGAACTGTAACAGGCGTATTGTTACCTTTGTCACACACTTGGCATTTATTATTAAAAAAATAAAAAAATAAAATTATAATAATACTGAGAGGCCTAGTACTAAGGAACGGAAGAATGTTGACCGACACTATCTACTGATATTACTCTTGAAAAGGGTAACAGCCTGAGGGACAAAAGAGCTGGCATAACGTGATGTACGACTTTTGGGTACTCGGAGTCTGCCACTTCGTTCGATACGTCTGCTGTCAAATTCATTTCTAAGAATGTCAGCCAATTTGTTCGTAATCCGTCTGTTGTACAGTGTGTCCAAAGTATCCTGTGCCCTACCAATCACCCCGCCCCCTTTCCGGATTACTTTGTTAAGGCGATCTTGGTCTCTTTTACATAAATTTGTCCCCCAGCACGTCAGTCCAAAAGTTAAAATGCTTACAATACTGGAGCAGTAAAACATCTGTAAAAGCTGAGTGCTTACATGAAATGATCTGAGCTTTCTCAAACAGCAAAGACGGGTATGCGTTTTTTTTCACAATATCATCTGTGTTTTGTTTCCAGTTGAGCGCGTTGTCATAAAGAACACCTAAATACTTGTAGGACTCTACACTCTCAACTTCTGTTCCCTTGATGACAACAGGACCGGGATGCTGTTTGTTATTCCTGAAATCTATGACCATCTCTTTTGTTTTGCCAACATGTAATTCAAGATAGTTTCTATCGCACCACTCTACAAAGTCATCGATCTCCTGTCGATAGTGTCTGTCGTCTTCATCTGTAATCAGACCTGTCAGTGCCGTGTCGTCAGCGTATTTGTCCATGACACAGTCGTCATGAGTAGCTGCTGTGTACAAAGAAAACAAAGAAGGCGACAAGACAGTCCCTTGTGGTGCACCGGTGTTGGTAAAAAGTACATCTAAATTAGATCCGAGCTAATTCTGACGTACTGTGGGCGGTTAGTGAGATAGTCCAAAACCCAAAGAATGGTAGAGGCATTTATGTTCATGTGAACTAGTTTGGAGGCGAGTATGTGTGGCTGAATGGTGCTAAAAGCAGACGAAAAATCACAGAATATCAGTCGAATGGAGGCTCCTGGTTTCTCTAAATGATAGTAGATGTTGTTTACAACATGCAAAATGGCATCATCAACACCTCTTTGCCTTCTGTAAGCAAACTGAAAGGGGTCCATAAAATTTGAAACCTGTATTTGAAAATGTGAAAGAACAGCCCTCTCAAAAACCTTCATGACACACGAGGTAAGAGCAACTGGTCTTAAATCATTCATCACAAATACAGTTTGCTTTTTTGGCACGGGGATAATACAAGAGGTCTTCCACGAACAGGGAACGACACACTGGGTAAGTGACATGTTAAAAATATAGCAAAGAATTCGGTACAGTTGTTCAACGCATAATTTTAACGCATTTGATCTAACACCATCTGGCCCAGCCGCTTTGTTTGAGTTGATATGTTTAAGTACGCTAAGCACCTCCTCCTCAGTCACTACAATCACTTCACTTTGCATGTGTTTAGGTCCACTAACTAGCATTTCCTTGACCTGTTCCCTCTCATGCTCAAAATCATGACAATCAAATCTTGCTTAGAACTGATTTAAGTCGTTGGCATAGTCCGTAGTTTTGCTCAAAACCGGAACAGCTTTTTGCTTCTTGTTCCCACCCATCAGATTCATACCCTCCCACACACGTTTCATGTTACCAGTCTCAAACTGTTTTTCTATTTTTTTTTCGATATGCTTTCTTCCCCTTCCTAAGCTCCCTTTTCAGTTCCTTTTGTACTGTCCGTAACTGTTCTTTGTTCTTGTCTTCAAAAGCTTTTATTAAAGTGCACCAGCCATCCAAAGACGATGGATGCAAAGTTGCGTCAGCAAGAGGCATAGATCCTCATAAGCCCCTCAAAAACGGGGGCTTATGAGGATCTATGTCTTTTGTAGCTGGAGTTTGTTCAGTTACTTTTTCTCGGCAGTAAAGGGCTTAACGCTTTAATCGGTTACCATGTATTGTTTTGATGCCATACATGACGTATTTGTTTCCGTGACGCAATGCTACAGGTGGCGTGTTGCACGTGCACGATATGGCCATCACGAGCATCGACTGGCTGGTGAAGAACGTGACGTATCGTGACCACTGCTACATGTGCGTGACTCAGGACCATAAACTCAGGTTCCACTTCTATAACACGCCTCCTTCTAACCCAGGTATGGAGCTCTGCATTTAACACAAACATTGATCTTATTTCTTCATGATTGTTATGATACCGTCGATAATGATGACACTGCCAATAATGATTATGGTTAACGTGAAAAACAGTTACTGTAATGTTATTATTGCACAAATGTTTAACCCCTTCAGCGCTAAATGGGCACAGAGTTCTGTTTTTGAAAGCGTTGGACAAATTCACCACCGAATAATCCCGTCATATGGATAGGGTCAGCAAGAGGCAAAGAACCTCATGAGCCCCCGCAACTGCGGGGGCTCATGAGGTTCTTTGCCTCTTGCAGTTGGGTGGTGTTTGCATTTTTCCGGCAGTGAAGGGGTTAGTGTTTATTGTGCAGATGAAGAGTCGTATGTGAGACATTGAACGTGAATTGAGATGAACACATCTGAAGTGAGGAAAAAAAATGCTTGAACATTTTTTTTCTCTGTTGTTGTTATTATTATTATTATTATTATTATTATTATTATTATTATTATTATTATTATTATTATTATTATTATTATTATTATTATTATTATTATTATTATTATTATTATTATTATTATTATTATTATTATTATTACATTATTATTAAAACATTTCTCTCATTTTCATAAATCATGTGTCTTTTAATGCGGACGTGTTTTGTTTCTAGCGTGCCCATGGCGGCTTGTGCGTGATGTCAGAGCGGAGCACGGCGACGATGCTGACTTTGACAGACAGTGAGTTGGAAAGACATGCATAAAACATGGTTACAATCCTGACTGAAGCTCGGATGACTCCGTTATAATAAGTATACAAATGTAATCGATCTCTACCAGAAAGAGGCATGGATTCTCAGGAGCCCCTTAGATGTGCACCATTATATTTCATCTTTTAGGGTGTAATCTCTCTAGTCCTCCGTCATCGTTGAAATTGACATTCTTCTTCTTCTTACTATTATTATTATTATTATTATTATTATAATCATCATCTTCGACATTGCCGCTGTTATTATTTTTATTGTTATTATTATTATCATTTATCATAATTTTTCATCATTTGCGTTGTCGTCGTCACCGTCATTGTTCTTATTGTTGTTGTTGTTGTTCTTCTTCTTATTATTATTATTATTATTATTATTATTATTATTATTATTATTATTATTATACTTTTTCAGACTTAGAGAGAACATTTCCTTGATAGCTGAAGATCCCCACAAGGCGTACCCGGACATCAACACAGTGTGGGTCAAATTCCGTGACTACTTCGGCGCAGTGTCGGGCCTGATCCTGTACGCGCCAGTGTTTGAAGACTATCTGTACGAGGGGCTCCGGCAGTTCCGTGAGGACAACGTCCAGTACCTGGAGATACGGGGGCTCCTGCCAGCGGTCTGTAGTCTGGTCTTATTTCACTCAATCCAGTTTCTCTCTGACAATGACATAGATTCCAGTGAGATCCTCCACTGAAATTGTTGTACATCGCTTTCCTGCGGAAAAAAACAATGACAACAACACAACTGCAGGAGACATAGATACTCATGAGCCGCCATATATGCAGGGGCTCATGATGATCTATGCCTTTTGATGAGACCACTGTTTCTTTGTTTGAGTGTTTCTCCACGCACTAACAAAATAAGGAACGAATTGAATACTGGTTTGTTGGTCTATTCTGAAAAAGAATAAATATAAATTAAATATTGATAAGTTGTGTTGTAAACTCCCTGAAATATTAATAAATTGTGTTGTAACTGTCTTTACTAAACGTGCGTCTTTCTTCGTTGGGTTATTCTGTACATTTTACACGCTTGGCAGTCACCATTATGGTCCAGATTTTCTTAGTATTTTTGGGTCGATTAACTAAAGATTTTAAAAACATAGGCTAATCTGCGTCTACTGCCAGTGAAGGGATTAGGTTAGATAGATAAGTGTAATAACACCCCAACTAGCATTTTCAAGCAAACGACATTTATACGGTTGTTGTTTACGTGCACGAACATATTTCTCCAGGTGTACGAGTTGGACGGCAGTACACACGACAAAGAATGGGTGCTGGATCTCTACAAGAAAGTCAATGACGAGTTTGTTCGCGATTTCGCAGACTTCAATGGTTTCAGATTCATCATGACAGCAATTCGGTGAGTATTCGCATTTCGTTGTTATACGAATACATTAAAAGCACCACACATAAAAATACAGTAAGGTACGTTTCTGCCTTAAAATAGGTTGAAGTAAATACGAATACCGATGTCGCGAGTTCCTCCAAACTAGCGAGCTCTTTAGCGCTTGAGGCGAGAAAGCCCAGTGGGCTGTGGGCAAGCACAGCGCGTCACTACGGATGATCGGCAGTGCGAGCAGGAAAACTTTTCAGAAACAAATTATTTCCGTGAAATTGCCCAATATAAGCAGAGTTTACATAAATAAGATGCATTTCTGTCGATATAACAAATCCGAATAATTATACTAGATGTTGAAACGACATGGCAGACCATTTTCCGGAGCCGCCGTGACTGGCTTTATCGACATATGCAGTCTTAATGAACGTTGAGAGATCGTTTTCCTCAGCATTACTTACACACACACACACACACACACACACACACACACACACACACACACACACACACACACACACACACACACACACACACACACACGCACGCACGCACACACGCACGCGCACACACACACACACACACAAACACACACACACACGCACACACACACACACGCAAACACACACACACACACACACACACACACACACACACACACACACACACACTCACACACACACAAAGTTGTATTTTAAAACTGTATGACCAGGCATCAATTGTCCCCAGTCCTTGTCAACCTGAGCTAATATTTTGCCGCATAGAGTACTTGTGATTCACAGCAAAACAGTATCGGCTAAGCGTAACAGCTAGCCGAGTTGCCTACATCTCGTGGCTCACTAAGTCTAGTCTTGGATCAAAGTCACGTAATCTTGCGTGCGTTCTCGCGCTGCTCGGAAACTCGTAACCGGCCTATAATGCGCCGAATGAGAATTAAGTAGTTTGCAAGCACATGAAATTAGCTTCCCGGCAACTGTATTTGCTGAAAAAGCGTATCTGTAGATTGTGATGACTGTGAGAAACGGATTGAAAGGTGAAGTAAAGGCAGAGATCGGACATCATATGTTTAAACTCTTTTTGTTTTATTGATATACCTGAGACCTTTTTGTTTTTCTCATATCCTGTCACCGACATTAAGGTCTACGTAGCTTTCACCCGTTCTCTGCCGAGCAAAAGGCAAACACGCTCCAGCTGCAAGTGGCATAGATCCAGAGGCTCATGAGGAGTTATGCCCCTTACCCACACAACTTTGTTGCCAGAGGCTTGGTCGGCTGGGGCTCACTGGACATGAATTAATCAAAATTTCAGAAACGAAATCTGCGGCCACTGGCAGGGAAGAGCTATAAACATCAGATTTACAGCTCGCTTAACCCATTCAGCCCTGACGCACTACAGCAGGATTTGGGTCGACCATGATAATGCAAGGGCAGTGCCAGATTAGCTTGGCGCCTGTCATAATAAATAATAATAATTACGGTATTTATGATGCGCTTATCTTATAATAATTATAACTCTAAGCGCGCACTCACAACTCGCACACGCATGCGCACGCTTTAGACAATGACTCACGTACCACAAATAGTGAAAATACATTATGACGGTCAGCTTGGGGTGGGAGTGTGGTGATATAGTGCTAGAACTGTTGAAAGAGGTGAGTTTTGAGGGCGGACTGGAAGGAGGAAAGAGTGTTTCTGACGGAGAGAGAGTGGGAGAGTGTTCCAGGTGGATGGACCGTATACTGAGGAGCGGGGGCCGAAAGTGCTGAGTTTGGTGCGGGGGATGAGGAGGCGGAGAGGGTCGGAGGCGGAGCGGAGGGAGCGGGGAGGAGTGTAGGGGTGAAGTAAGTTGGAGAGATAGGTAGGAGCGTAGTTGTTCAGGGATTTGTAGCAGAGAGACAGAATCGTGTTGGATGCTTTGGGGGATGGGGAGCCAGTGAAGGAGCTTGAGCAGGGGAGTGATGTGGTCGGCGCCAAGCTAATCTGACACTGCCCTTGCATTATCATGGTCGATCCATCTCCTGCAACTGGTGCATAGTCATTAGGTGACGCCTCCAAAATTTGGGACATACGGCCGTCGGGCTGAATGAGTTATCTCATTACGTCCTGAGGATGAAGTTATCAGTCCTTTTGAGACATCCTTTCAGGTCTACGTCACAGGTCTAGAGACAGATCGACAATGGCGGTTCAAAGGTGGTGTCGAAATAGCTTGGTGTCTGCAGGCGCCAAGCTATTCTGACACCACACTTGAACTATCATGGTCATTCCACGACCTTCGAAACATGTTAGGGCTGTATGGGTTAAGGTACAAGAACCAGACAGACATGCTGGAAGACATCAAGGAAGCCATGAGACTGTACAAGCGAGACCCTAACTTCATGGTGGGTTTCGACCTGGTGGGACAGGAAGATCCCCAACAGACTCTGGCGTATTACGCTGACGATCTGCTGTATCCATCTAACCAGAATCCGCCCGTCAACCTGCCTTACTTCTTCCACGCCGGAGAAACAGGTACAGTTACTTGTCTGTTTGGTCTCTATGTTACGTATAATACAAAAAGATAAGACACCTTTCGACGCGACACGACACGACAAAACACTTTGTTTTGTCCCAAAACTTGGACGCACAATGTGTAACACTACATCGTAACAACGAAAAACAGGCCACGTCAGTCGCCGAAAGCTGAATCTTTATTACAGTAAGATGTTTATAATGTCTAAAATTCAAGCAAGATTTCACTGCAATAAAAGTTTGCATTGTTTCTTTGTTCAACAGAGATAGAAGAAAAGGTTCCTTCTGCGACAGTGTATGGTATCCTTATCCCCCTAAACTACGAAAATCGACCTGAAAAAGAGCAAGTTTTGGTAAATTTAGGTTGATTTTGGTAGTTTTGGGGGTTATTTTTAACCCCTTAAAGATACCTCTCTTTTGTCGCAGAAAGAACTTTTCTTTTGTCTCTTAACCATAAAATATGCTGTGTCAAACATACTTATTAACTCATTCAACTCTGACACGCCACGGTAAGACATGGATCGAGCGTGGTAGTTCAAGGGTTGTGCCAGAATAGCTTCGCGCCCACAGACGCCAAGCTATTCTGGCACAACCCTTGAACTATCACGCTCGATCTGTTTCCAGAGGTGCAATACAGCCTTCAGGGGGCAACTTCAAAATTTGCGGATTTTGGTCCATAAGCAGAATGAGTTAAAATTACTAAAATGCATATGTATACTTCTATTACTACCGAATCGTTGTGTCCCATACATGTATTTTTGTGGGACTGAACCCACCAATAACCAACAGTTGTGACTGAGCATATCACGAACTCACGTCCAAGTGACAATTACATATTAATAGGTCACAGAATCATTAGCTTCTATGACTGATGTGACCTGCTGTGCGTTGTTACAGGTAAGCCTTGTATATTATTATTCGATATTTTGTAAAATGCATAAGATATAAGTCGGAACTATTAGTCGAAATAGGTAATGTTGTAATTATTATTATCACCTGTAACAACGCACAGCAGGACACATCAGACGCCAAAAGCCGAAATCTTCGCGTCACCGGTCTGTTAGTGGTGTTACAGTGCGGCACATAAATTGGTGACTAGCCTAAATGTACCCGACAAAATAGACAGTCTACCCGTACCGCATAGCCCTGACGAAAGTAAAGCACAATTTATACTATGCATGGCACAACACCGATAGACAGTTCTATCCGGCTACACCTCCACTAATTTAAATTCTGACCGCCGTGAGATTCCATGGCCTTAGTTGCGTGCTCGGCGTTAACTCATTCGAGACGTGACGCATCCGGACACGCGGCACGTCTCGAATGAGTTAAGCTGTTCAGCGCCAGCTTACGCAGTCTGTGTTTCTGCAGTCTTCGTTAATTCAACACCAAAACCCCTAGCTGTCCCAGGAACAGAGATTCTAAGTGGTGTCAGCAAGAGGCATAGATCTAGATAATCATGAGCCCCCTCAACTGCGGGGTCTCATGAGGATCTATACCTCTTGCAGTTGGGTGGTGTTCAGATTTTATCGGCACTGAACAGGTTTAACCCGTTCAGTACCGATAAAATCTGAACACCACCCAACTAGTCATTAACTAGGATTTAACCCTAATGAGTAACTAACTAACTAACTAACTAACTAACTAACTAATTTAATTTATGCTAACTAACTAGCTAACTAACAAACTAATTTAATTTATGAGAAAATTTTAGTCAAAGTTAATTGTTTTATCTGTTGTCATATCAAATCGGAAAAATTCTGAAAAGGACAAAGAACGATCAACTTGTGTAGAATTTAGCAAAGATGGACAGACCTCGTTGAGAACACATACACGTCTCGAGTCCCAAATTTTCAGTTTACGCACAATTCGAGTGGCATTAACCCCTTCGCTGCCAAAGTACCTACATTTTTGTTTTTGATATCTTGGTTCATTCAACGACCAAAAGCCAGACCCGCCCAAGAAACATGGATACAAATTGGTCTTAGCAAGAGGCATAGATCCTCATGAGCCCCCGCATCGCGGGGGCTCATGAGGATCTATGTCTCTTTGCAGTTGAATTGTGTTCACCTTTTCTCGGTGGTGAAGAGGTTAACTGGGCCTGCAATGCATTCTACAGACTGGCAAGGCACTCAGGTGGATTACAACCTGCTGGATGCCCTTCTGTTAAACACCCGGCGCATCGGTCACGGGTACGCCCTCCACAAACACCCCTACCTCATGGAGCTGGTCAGGCAACGCAACATCTGTGTAGAGGTCAACCCTATCTCAAATCAGGTGAGCCCTCATACTTGTAGTCCCTTTAATGCCAGTGAACGCATATTGTGTTTTTGAAATCATTGTAAACTCAACGTCAAAGATCCCCAGCAGTCAAAGGATTATGCATATAAAGTAGTTTCAGCAAGAGGCATAGATCCTCATGAGCCCCCGCAAATGCGGGGGCTCATGAGGATCTATTCCTCTTGCAGATGTTGAGTTTTCAATTTTTCTGGGCAGTAAGTGTGTAGGTAGTGAGTGCGCCTCAGCCGAAATTAACGGAAAGAAAGCACACAATTTGACACGATGAGTAGTTTGTATTGGACTGCTCAAGCAGTTGACAGATACCGTCTCACGTTGTAAGTACAGATAATTTAACTGCAGATGGCATGGCATCGACAATGTGTGCATTTTGCAATGGAACAGGCTAGCTGACGCAGTAAAATCCACTGTGATTGTCACTTTGTGGAGTACGTTGCTGAATGAATTACTTCTGATATATATAAACTGAATATATATTATATATATATATATATATATATATATATATATATATATATATATATATATATATATATATATATATATATATATATATATATATATATATATATATATATATACCTCTATTCACCGCAGAACGCATATGAGCATCTAGATAATGCTGTTATCTTCATAAATATTTGAGGATTGCATCATGACACCTGTCTCAAAGGAGCAAGTTACTTGCTGACCGGTAGCTGTACTAATAACATTTCGGAACAGTTCCTTTTCCTGAAGTCGATGATGATAACTGAAGTAGTCAGCGTAAAGTTCTTGATAAGAAAAAACAACAACAACAACAACAACAAAGTGAAGCAGGGTTCATTGTTCAAGAACATTTTATTTATAAACAAATATACTTGCTTGAAAAATATTATTATTTTGGGCCATTGTAAGGGGCATTGCAAATAGGCCAAATTATGGGTTTGCAAATCTGAGAATGCATTTGCTCTGAGAGAGACGGTTAAAAATCAATTTCCTCATCATTTCAGGGTCTGAAGTTAGTTGAGGACTTGAGGAACCACCCGGCCGCGGCCCTCATCGCCGACAACTTCCCTCTCGTCATCAGTTCTGATGATCCCGTCACCTGGGAGGCCACGCCCCTGACCGACGACTTCTACGTCACTTTCATGGCGCTGACGGGCGAGGACGCAGGGCTGGCCACTCTCAAACAACTCGCCCAAAACTCACTACTGTATGAAACATAAATCCTGGTTACTAGATTCAGTATTCAGTGCCGGTGCGTTTGTGAGCTAGCATTGTGATTCAGAACAAATTGCAGATCATGTACGAACAAAATAACAACAACAACAACAACACAAACCCAAGAAGTAAACACGATGACGGAAAAGAAACAAACTAAAAATATTTTTTCTTAAAAAAATATTTTTACAGTAGTATAAGAAGATTTCTAGGGTTGGTGTGGCCCAACTCTGTCAAAATCAGTCAACAGGGGTGCGGGTGGTGACCAGCGGGCCTTTTTCTTGGCTGGAACAAGACCTCTACCAAGCAGTTTGATGATTCGGCGTGGAAGAGCAATAGCATACTTACACTTATATGTACAGGTAGGAACCGAGAGGAGGTGTGGCTCAAGTTTTAAAAAAAGTAAAAATAAGTATAGCCAAATGATTCACTTCATTTCAATTCTATATCCAGTAGAGGTATGACATAGTAATACCTAGGCCGCTGGGTTCCAACGCCACTGTTTTGAATTCACACCACTGACATCATGCACACCGTCCACCTGAACACATTCTCGACGTGTCGCACCCGAACACGCGGCTTTGAGCCGCGTATCCAGGTGCGACACGTCTCGAATGAGGTGGTATTGATTATATCATAAGTCTATTACTATTATAGCCTAGAAGTTCGTACACTATTTTTCTAGACAGACGAAGTGACTCCCATTCTCAAACTGTTTGATTCATAGTTACCGAGAACGAAGCGAGAGTTTGTGTTTTATAGAACCTTTCACGACATGTATCCA
The DNA here is from genome assembly GCA_036245525.1 of Semisulcospira habei. Taxonomy (NCBI): domain Eukaryota; kingdom Metazoa; phylum Mollusca; class Gastropoda; family Semisulcospiridae; genus Semisulcospira; species Semisulcospira habei. Next base: position 78,379,508 of record BTPG01000006.1, on the reverse strand, counting down.
TTCACAAAAAATCAAACTAAGCGGACGACAGTTCAGCTTTAGCCTGTTTGTCGTCTGCGCCGCTCACCCCTGATTATGTTGAGTTTCGCTGCTTTGTTTAGCAAACAGTTTAAACGTTGGATATCTACAGTAGTGACGATGGATCGTACAGGTTTGTCTGTTTCATTTTTAGATTTTTGTATCGCTTTCGTGAAGAGTGTGATATCATTGATTCTAGTATTGAGTAAACCGTGGTTGTTTGCACGGCGCTCAACCTTGCCAGCCGCCAAGAGGTGTACTATCAGTAAGCACCGCGCGGTAAGACTAGGATATAATTCTTTTTATGGTGTGGGGTGTTTTGCTATGTAAAAGTGGTATTGAAAGGTTCTATTACTATTACAGTAGTAGACTTATAATTAGATATATAATTTGGACCTTTGTTATTGTACTTTTTCCAGCTATAGCGCTTTGAACGAGACGGACAGGGCCGCGGCACTGACGGCGTGGGAACAGAAATGGGACGCCTTCATCACTGCAATTGTCACAGACATGGGCCTGGGTCATGACCTTTCAGACATCGTTGGATAAATTATTCACACGGCTTTCCATGAATATGAACAACGATATATATCTTTTTGTGTTTGTAAACGGTGTTTTGGTAGCATGAACTGAATAAAGATACTCTTAGTGAGTATGAAAAAATCCATGTGACTCTTTTTTCTTTTTCTCCTTTCCGTGATGAGTGGGGGTCTCATGGAGCGTTAAGTAGGCATGTGCCATATCACAGGTGCGGGATGACAGTTAATCAAACACCTCTAGTGGGTCAGGAGATGGTGACCGATTTCATAACAATTATTTACTGCCCGTGTACCGTATAGTATACGAGCATACTTAGTTTACTTGTTGGAGCACTTTTATTCTTTTATCAAATTAATTTACCACGAGCTATCAAAATAGCATCAATGTTCCGACATATTCAATAAGTATCTTGGTAGTGTATTGCCATTCGTACAGGAATTGTGAACACTGCAAACATTAACTGATTCAAGGTGCCCCGCATCAATAGCTGCGAAAGTATACGACACTTTCGCAGCTATTGACGCGGGGCACCTTAAACGAGTAAAGCGAACACCAAACACGACCAAGATAACAGTGTGGATGTTTGTAGACAAATTTCCTGCTGATAGTTTTGCTGTGTTGACAGGCAACGGAAGCCTTTCCTACACATCTCCCTGGATCTTGGGTCGTTGCTTAGGGCGAAGCTGTAATTGTGCGGATGTTGTACCGGTGTGTGTGTGCGTGCGTGCGTGGGTGTGTGTGTGTGAGTGGGTGCGCGCGTGCAACTGCGTGCGTGTCTCTTCTGTGTGTGTGTGTGTGCGTGCGCGTGCGTTCGTGATTGTGTGTGAGTGCGTGCGTGTATGTGTGCTTGTGCATGTGTGCGTTCGTGATTGTGTGTTATGTGTGTGTGTGTGCTATCGTGTGTGTGTGTGTGTCTGTCAGTGTGTGTGTGTGTGTGTGTGCGTGTGCCTGTCAGTGTGTGTGTGTGTGTGTGTGTGTGTGAGAGAGAGAGAGAGAGAGAGAGAGAGAGAGAGAGAGAGAGAGAGAGAGAGAGAGAGAGAGAGAGAGAGAGAGAGAGAGAGATAAACAGAGAGGGGGGAAAGAGAGAGAGAGAATCAATGAATCAATGAAACTTTATTTTACAACGGTTTAGGCATTGACATCGTCATCGACACAGCCATTTTACAAACCTGCCGTTGCCAACAACTACAAGACTAACCACAAATATACATACATATAAGTAAAACATAATACTTGCAAACGATTGACAACACTGTTCACATGGACAGACATACTCATAGACTCACAGACACCCCCCAACTCCGCTCCCCCCCTCCACACATAGACATAGAGCTAAGTCGTCCAAATGATAAATGAAAAGGATGTGAGTAAATTGGATCCAGCATAGAAAGAGACATATAATACAAGTGGTTAAGGCATCCTTACGGGTGATCAACAAAATAAACAGGCTAGTGAGGAGGCGGATTTTACATGGTCGGGAAGCGCATTCCAGATAAGTGTCCCAGAGAAGGATAAGTTAGTTTTATATAGACCGATCCTTGGTTTTGGGACTATGGAAAGTTTTCTGATGTTTCCAAGCTTGGACTCAGACTTACGGAACAAAGTGGAGATGTACTCAGGTGTTTTGCGCTTCCACACATTGAACATAAAGATTGCTTTGTTATATTTGAAATGACCTTGAAGAGGCAGAAGACCTGCTTTTGAGAGCTTTTCTTCAGTGGTTAGGTGTGGATCAGGGCAGATTATTTTGGCCGCTCGTCTGTGTAGGGAATTGAGTCTCTTTAAATGGACCTCACTACATCCATCCCATACCGTTGACGCGTTATCGATATAAGAACGTATGTGAGCGTTTTAAAATAGTTTACGGGTATCTGAATCAGTATAATATTTTAGTTTTGATAACATAAAGAGATTTTTGGCTACTATTTTGCATAAGGCGTCTGTATGAGCTTGCCATTTTAGCTGACTGTCGATTGTAATCCCCAGTACTCGATGTTCATTTACCTGTTCTACCTGACTACCTTTAAGTGAAAGGCTAAGCAATAGAGGTGTTATCTGCTGTTTTTGGCGCGTGGCGACAACCATCGATTTCGTTTTGGCTGGAGAGAGAGACAGAGACAGACAGACAGACAGACAGAGGACTCGCGTGCCCCTGTGTCTTTCATACACTTGGCTCTGTGTGGTCCGTGAACTCGCTGTCACCAAAAAATTGATTAAAAATACATCCGATTAACACACAAACGTGACACACAAAACACTTCCAGTTTCCTGATAAATGACCACACAAGCAGCACGCCGGCTAGCATTATTCGCTTGCTGGTATGTGAGTTTTGACCTTACAGCGCTAGCCGTAAGGTAACAAATCACAGACCATCACACATTTAACATCCCATGATCGCCCGAGTAACACGGAAGTAAACAGGCAAAGCAAACACTGATACTGTGCAAGATGCATAGACTCAAAACACAATTCGGGAACGCACGATAACAACAGTATAATATTTTACCACTGATGATGACTCTATCCGAAACAATAGGAAAGAAAATGGAGGAAAAAAACTTTCAAATGACCCAGGCAAAAGGCACAGCGTTTCATGAGCACCAGTCGGGCTTGCGGGGGCTCATGAAACTCTAAGCCTCTTGCGCTTTGCGAAGAGTCCATGGACATCTACGCCTCTGACCGATGGACGATGTCACGCCCAGCAGTTAAGTTATGCGAGTATCCCAACGCCATTACTTTGCAGATACGCGATGTCACTTTTTTAAAGGATTTTTCCTTAAGTGTCGGGCTGATTCTTTTTCCTAAGTTTGGATGGGAGCGCAAGAAGATTCCGTAATACCTCTGCTCCAGATACTCGGTAGAAAGCCCCCTCTGGTCAAATCTGAGGACGCCTTAGTTTTAATCTAAGCCTCCCAGGGCGTGCGTCGAACTGGTAGCCTGTCGAACCAGTGACCCACTAAAGGTAAGATGTTAAGATTTCTTCAGCGTATAGTGAAAGGGTGACCATGGCATAAATGAAGATGTGTGTGTGCTGGTCTTTGATTTTGACCTTGCGGCTTCCAACCGTAAGGTCCAAAATTATAGTCCAGCACAAGTATATGAAATCTAGTTTGGTTCTATTTTGTTTTCTCATTACAACTCGAATTTGTATGTTGCATACAGATACGGAAACTTATGTTAATCCGGCAAGTCGGGCGTGTATCAAAACTGACTTAAACTTAACTGCAAAGCCACTCTTGTCTGTGCTTTGGCTACACTGGTTGTCTTCCTCGATTCGCTACCGCTTATCAGCGGTAGCGAATCGAGGGAGACAACCAGTGTGTGATTTCACATAGGCCTACCCCAGATCATTTCTTTCGAAATTCGAGACATGTTTCAGGTCGATTGCTTTTCATATAACTGGAAGCCACAGGAAACGTTAGAGGTAAACAGATTTATTGGCGCTTCGTCTTTGACACCAGCTTTTAATAACAAACAGAATCTCACCAAAGTTTGTATTGTAGACTGATAATGTTCGGATGATGCATGCTTTTAATCAAACTGATTTTACTTATGTTAATTATTCCTGAACGTTTCAATTAGAGTGTTTATCTCAGATTATCAATGAAATATTTGGAATCGACTGGTTTAATTATATCTTACATGCAAATAGCCAGTAGGTTAAAAAACAAAAATAGTCCGATAATTTCGGGATGCCTTCTTCTGGGCAGGCGCGTAGACGCAGTTGCAGCGCAATCTGAACTAATTTTTGTCTACCGTATTGAAAATGATGAGGATGGTCGAAGCGCGTTCAATAGCATGCAAACGACGTCATGGGCGAGCGGAAATCAGATTCTGACAAAGAAGTTACAAGATAAAAATGACGTCACGTCTAGCTACTCTAACCTTGCATGTTGAAAGTACTTTAGGCGTCGAAGAGCCGTCTGTGTGTGTGTGTGTGTGTGTGTGTGTGTGTGTGTGTGTGTGTGTGTGTGTGTGTGTGTGTGTGTGCGTGCGCGCGCATGTGCGCATGCATGTAAACACGAAAACATCCGAATTTCAAGCTTGACAATACAGAAAATGCTTCACTCAGGGGGTGTCTAGGAAAGCCTCCGAGCATACTGAAATTGGATGTCTCATTGAAGAGTTATATGACCGTTTATAGAAAGTCGGTTGTTCACATCAGAGTCCGTAATTTAGATTACATGAACTTGAAAGTTTGGAAATAACTAGTCTGAAGAAAGACATCGGATGAGTTCGTTAGCCAGCTCTGTATCTCTTCAACATGAAATCCTCATCTTGTTTTTTTGTGAAACGGAATTGTGTCAGTCTACATGTCTCCACCGACAAAAACAAGAGACATCTATTACAACACATTATCAATCACCTCCACACACACCAAAACATCAGTTGATCGATTAACTGTTAACTCATTCGCGGAGAGCCACATCCGGATGCGCGGCTTATGCCGCGCATCCGGATGCGGCTGACCGCGAATGAGTTAAACTGTTATTTCTTTTTTGCACAGAAACAAAAACAAACTAAAAGAAACAATGGCCTCACAACTGGTAAAGATGGAAGCCCTCGTTTTCCTGGCCTGCACGGCTTTCGTGCTTTTGGTCATACTGCCCGACGTCAGCCCGATACCAGCATGGTACCCGTCTCAAAGGGACGCCATGATTAAAACCGAGCAACAACGAAGAATCGGTGGAACGGGATCAACGTATGAAATATTTCTCGTACATCTCTCTCTCTCTCTCTCTCTCTCTCTCCCCCCACCCCACCCCCCTCGCGATGCTGGTCTTGTTTTACGATGTTGTTCCAACCAGCATATTCAGCCCTGACACTACAATGCGATTTAAATCGACCCATGATATTTCATGGGTAAAGTGCCAGAATAGCTTGGCGCTTCGAGGCACCAAGCTATTCTAGCACTCACCCATGAGCTGTCATGGTCAGTCTGTCCCCTGAACTGTAATGTGCTCTTATCCCCTATGCCCTCCACTGGCCTCCACTGAAAATTTACAATGCGATATAGATCGACAATGATAGTTCATGGGTGAGTGCCAGAATAGCTTGGCACTTCGAGGCGACAAGCTATTCTAGCACTCACCCATGAACTGTCATGGTCAGCCTGTTCCTTGAACTGTAATGTGCTCTTATCCCCTCCACTGGCCTCCACTGAAAATTTAACCACCACCCAGCTGCAAGATGTATAGACTCCATGAGTCACCGCTGTTGAGGGAGCTCATGAGGATCTATACCTCTTGCTGAAACCATTATTATTCCATTGGCGGCTGAATTTCCAACGATTTCAAAACACAATCCGCGTTCACTGGCATTGAAGGGGTTAAGAGGACAGCTCCTGCATTAGGAATTATTAACCCATTCAGCCCTGACGCACTACAGCAGGAGATGGGTCGACCATGATAATTCAAGGGTAGTGCCAGATTACCTTGGCGCCTATCAGGGCCAAGCTAATCTGGCACTGCCCTTGAATTATCATGGTCGATCCATCTCCTGCAACTGGTGCATAGTCATTAGATGACACCTCCAAAATTTGGGAAATACCGCGTCGGGCTGAATGAGTTAAATTAAAGACTCAGTGGGTTAAAATAAGCCTATGGCTTCACGCACATCCATGAGCGCTTTTTCTCATTATGAGTGGGTAGAATAATCCCACACACACAGGCGTTGGTATGATCCATGAATCAGCCTTTGATCACCCATACATCAGGCAGAGGGAACTAGGTATGGCTAATTTCTATTTCTATTTCGCACTACCTGATGCAAAGATGCCGATCAGAACACTGATTCTGTCGTCGATTAAGCAACGCTCAATCCTATGCCTTCGCCTGTGTATATACAAATGTTGAAAGATGTTCAAAGTTGTTTGCAAATTGTACTGCGCTAAGCTGATGTGATGACGCCCTCTACCTTCCATTCTGCCGTTGCGTGACAATTTTTAAGCACTATGTCCAATTTTTGAGAAAAGCGAGATTTTCATTGTTATACAATGAAAATCTCGCTTTTCGCAAAAAATCAAACGTACAGGCTTTTTTTTCATAGAACGTCAGCTTAGTCAATACATCTACGGTAGCTGTTATGCGGTCGCAGGCGCAAAATTGGACACCAGATGTGTTAACCCATTCAGCCCTGACTCACTACAGCAGGAGATGGGTCGACCATGATAATTCAAGGGTAGTGCCAGATTAGCTTGGCGCCTGTCGGCGCCAAGCCAATCTGGCACTACCCTTGAATTATCATGGTCGATCCATCTCCTGCAGATGGCGCATAGTCGTTAGACGACGCCTCCAAAATTTGGGAAATACGTGCGTCGCGCTGAATGAGTTAACCCGTTTAGTGCCAGATGACGCATTTTCGTTGATTCAACACAAAAAAAGCTCTAGCTGATCCAGGGACACGGAGTCAAAGTGTGTCAGCAAAAGGTATAGATCCTCATGAGCCCCCGCGACTGCGGGGGCTCATGAAGACCTACACCTCTTGCAGTTGGGTGGTATTCGAATTTTCTGGGCACTGAACGGGTTAAATCACTCCTATCTCTGTTGATCTCCTCCAGTCTGAGTGGGCCGGAGAAGCTGGTGGATCATGTTCTCCTGCAGGAGAAGCGACAGCTGGTGGAAGGAGCACGACTGCGCAGGGAGGAGTATCCTGGCGTCAGGAACTTTCTCCTGCCGGACGCAAAAGTCAGGAAGGCGCGAAACGATTCCACAGCGTACACAATCATTAAGAACATGCCAAAAGGTAATGTCAGTTATGCAATAAGCATATTTACCACTACACCACCGAGAAAGAAGTGAACATGATCCATGTGCAAGAGACATAGATCCTCATGAGCCCCCGCGACTGCGGGGGCTCATGAGGATCTATGCCTCTTGCCTAGACCAATTTATATCCACATTTCTTTGACGGTGTTGACCGCTTTTGGTCGTTGAATGAACCAAGATTTCGGAGACAAACATGTACGCACAGTGATCGTACAGTGGCAGGGAAGGGGTTAATTACAACATATAAAAGATGAATCAATATAGAGGGAAAGACCAAACAGTTCTATGGAGTATAAAATAAAATCGTCCAGAATTTGCCGGTAGATGATAGTTATTAGTTACATTAAAAAAAAAGACCACAAAATCAGGCGATGAGACGAATCATGCTAAAAAGAAAAATAACATTCAAGTGAAAGTTAGAGGACTCATTATTAACCCTATAACTGCAACGAACCCTACCCAAAGCGAACCCTACCCTGCTGCAAGAGACATAAACCCTCATGAGCCCCCCGCAGTCGCGGGGGCTCGTGAGGATTATGTCTCTTGTGTCTTCTTCACGCGAATGTCGGTCAATGTTCAGTCGTTTCAGACGCGCGATTCGCAATCACCGGCAGCGGAGGGGTTAATGCCAGCGCACGTTATTTCTCATATTTTATTTTATATTATTAATATAAAAAAAAATCTGGTGTATGTATGTCGATGATGATGACGACGATGTTCATTTGAATATCACCTGTACCTGTAGTGAAACCATCGTGGCTTGTAGTGTAATAAATCAAACCTCTTAACTGCCTAGAAAAGTTTTAAACAGGATCCAACTGCAAGAGACATAGATCCTCATGAGCCCCCGCAATTGCGGGGGCTCATGAGAATCTATGCCTCTTGTTGACACCACTTTGTAACCATGTTCCTTGGACGGCTCGCTCTCTTTGGCGTTGAAACGACAAAGATTTCCGAAACGGAGTTTGCGACCGCTGAAGGGGAAGAGGCTACTACTGTGTGCCCCCTCCAAATTACAGGAGGCGTGTTGCACGTGCACGACGAGGCCATCACGAGCATCGACTGGCTGGTGAAGAACGTGACGTACCGTGACCACTGCTACATGTGTGTCACGCAGGACAAGAACATCAAGTTCCATTTCTACAGTTCGCCTCCTTCAGATCCAGGTCAGAGAAAAAAAATGTTGGCCATTCGCACACGCACGCTCATTCGACATACGTGTGCTGGTCTGTGATTTTGGACCTCACGGCTGTAGACCGTAAGTTCCAAACTCACAGACAACACACATCTTACCATTCATCGTATATGAATTTAGAAACTGACCACATTTTAACCCATTCAGAATTACGCACTACAGCAGGAGAGGGATCGACCATGATAATTCAAGGGAAGTGCCAAGCTAATCTGGCACTACCCTTGAATTATCATGGTCGATCCATCTCCTGCAACTGGTGCATAGTCGTTAGATGACGCCTCAAAATATAGGAAATACGTGCGTGAGTTTGAATGAGTTAATCGTTCATAGCTCGCATACTATAATCGACAATTTATGGGACGAGGATCGACCATGATACTTCAAGAAGGTAGTGCATGACTGTTTTGGTGATTTCCTGAACGCTACAGCTTGTGAATTTTTTTTCTCCTGCCAATGCAGGAACACATCTTGTACATGACTGACGGTGCGAAGACACGCTCAGTGGTATACTACGCAAGTTAAACCGTTCAGTACCTGTTGGCGCAGACTGTGTTACTGCAATCTTCTTTAATTTAACAGCAGAAACGCTTAGCTGTCCAAAGGGATACGCATTCAAAGTGGTCTGAGCACTGAAGAGACATAGATCCTCACGAGACCCCGTAACTGCGGGGCTCATGCGGATCTATCATGTATCTCTTGCAGTTGGGTAGTACTCAGATTTTCTCTGCACTGCCGAACGGGTAAAGCCCTATGATGACAGTGGTTATTCTGCGGGAGATAGTAATGAAATGGTAACTATTTCCCACAGATATGCAGCTGTCAAGAAGCTCAACTCGTTTCCTGAACATGTGATCTAAATTACGTATTTTTCAGACTGCACGTGGCGGTTAGTTCGTGACGTAAGGGCGGAGCATGGCCGGAATGTCGCGGAATTCGACAAACAGTAAGTTGTTTGAAACATAAACGCGATGAATTTACGTTTCGTGTGAAATTATCATGCTGATCAATATGACTGAGATTATGTGTCTGATTGTAGAGTGGTGTTGTAACCTTTTTTGTTATAATTAGGGCCAAAGTAAACAAGCATCGCTTTGAAATCTTACTGCCAGAGTCCCTGTCCTTTGCTTACTGGTACTTAAAGAACAAGGCTGCCATGTGAAGACAACGAGTCTGTTTTAGAGATAAAGTAGATTTGACATTTTTACAGTACTTTGTGAACTTTTCCTTCCTCGGGCAGACGTCATTTCAAGCTCTGACCAGTAGGCGTCGGGTAGATTTGAAAGAACATGAGAGATTCATTAGAAACCAAACCAATGCCTCTGAGGGCGGGGGTGGATGGGGAGGGGGATCCAGCTTTATGTATGGAACCTTCAACCTGAAACAAAAGGCCTCCCGACGCCAGACCTTGCTTCCCAGTGGTCGAAAATCAAAAAGCAAGAGAGGGGTTATGGGGGGGGGGAGGGAGGGGGGAGGAGGAGGGTGGGAGGAGGGAAGGGGGAGGGGGAAAGGGCGCACAAGCTAAGCGTGTGCGTATAAATATTCCCCCCCCCCAAGATCCGCCCCTGGAACCAGTTGCATAAGCGAGCTTAGTCCTGCACCAGCCACTAAGCTCGCTTATGCAACTGAACCCTGTAATGTTGGCGCGATATCAATAGGAACTCCGGCGTGGCCTTTCCGAACACAGAGATCTTGGCCGAACTCGACTGAACCGAAAGAAACTGCAGCCCTGAAGCGAGAACAGAAAATTCACTACATTATCACATTCTGCTCCAGGACTGAAATCCGCAGATTTTGAAGTTTCTCCCTGAAGACTGCATTACACTTCTGGAAACAGATCGAGCGTGATAGTTCAAGGGTTGTGCCAGAATAGCTTGGCGCCCATAGGCGCCAATCTATTCTGGCACATCCCTTGAACTATCACACTCGATCCATGTCTTGACGTGGCGTGTCGGAGTTGAATGATTTGACCCCGCCACTGTACGTAAATTATTGACTCAGAAATCTTTGCTCAATCATAAACCAAAGGCCAGAACCGTCCAAGCAACACGGACACAAAGCGGTGTCAGCAAGACGTGTACATCGCGGGGGCTCATGAGGATCATTTTCCCCTTGGAATTAGATCGCGTTCACGTTTTCTCAGCGTTGGAGGGGTTAACTGTACAGACTGAAAGACAATGCTCCACACACTTTGCCACAGACGATGTCTAAACTGACATTTAAAAATTTTTTTTTTTTAACCAGACTTAAAGACGGCATGTCACTGATGACCGAGGACCCTTACAAGGCCTACCCAGAAATCAACGCAGTGTGGGACAAGTTCATGTCTTACTTCGGACAGACGGAGGGCCTGATGCTGTACGCGCCAGTGTTTGAAGACTATCTGTACGAAGGACTCCGGCAGTTCCGTGAGGACAACGTCCAGTACCTGGAGATACGAGGACTCCTGCCAGCGGTGAGTTCAGTGTGTTTGTGATTTAGGAACGTATGGCACAGACGCTCTTATAAGTCCACAAATGCTTGGATTTTTGGGTTGTTAGTGGATCCTAAAAAAACGACGGGCCCTACAAAACGACGGGCTGGTTCAGATAGCATGTCCGTTATAAGGTCCTGGTAAATCAAAGTGGCACAGTTGCAGTGCAGCCTAATTGATCAGTGTTCAGGTCGTACTCTATAGGTGATAGCTGTCCCTGCCCCCCCCCCCCCCCACCCATAACCCGACCGCTGGGGCCGTCCATTATCACCCCGGGGTCGTAGACGTTAAACCCCGAACTAACAACAACTACTACAAAAAGACGAATGAAATTAACTCATTCAAGGTGTCCCGCATGAATAGCTGCGGAAGTATCGTATAGCGTTGCCGTCGGCAACGCTATACAACACTTCTGCAGCTATTCATGCAGGGCACCTTGAATGAGTCAAGCGTTGCGCATCACCACTAATGCTATCTATTACGTAATACTGTGAACTTCGGATATAACGAAATTCCATGGGGTACCTTTTGTGTGTGTCTGTGTCCGAAAATTGTCATAAATGGAGTTAGTTAAAGGAAAAGGGGTATTCGGGAACTTCTGAAAAAGCAATGTCATGTCTGACTTTTGTTAAAGGTATAATAGTTTCCATAGTTAAATGATAAACAAATATGTTCATGTCAAAATGTCCAAAAACCAGTATCCCAAAATTACATTTGACGAGCACGCACATGACTCGGTAGTGCTGTGTTCCCAGGTGTACGAGCTGGACGGCAGCACACACGACAAAGACTGGGTGCTGGATCTCTACAAGCGAGTCAACGACAGGTTTGTCCGTGATTACCCGGACTTCACTGGCTTCAGATTCATCATGACGTCACTCAGGTTGGTACAGTAACCCTTTTACTGCCGAAAAAACTGCACAAAATCCACCTGCAAGAGACGTAGATCCTCATGAGCCCCCGTGACTGCGGAGGTTCATGAGGATCTATGCCTCTTCTCGAGACCAATTTGCGTCCCTGTTTCTTGGACGGTTTTTGGCTTTTGGTCGTTGCATGAACAAAGATTCTAGAAACACAAATGTACGTACAGTGGCAGGGAAGGGGTTAACGATATTATTCCTAGAGGTGGATAAGCAAGTGAATCATTTTTCCATACTAATGTTAAAAGATAACTCTTTGGGAATGAGACTTTTCCACTAGCACCAAGCTGTAACTAACGAACACAAGAGCGACCGAGGGAACGATTGCAGAAATGCATGAACAAACGAAGGAAATGAAAGAACGAACGAACGACTGAAAGAAAGAACAAACGAAGGAACAGACGAGTTAATCAGCATACGAACGAGCAAGCGAACGTCTAGGAATAGAAACCTTCTCAATCTGGATGGTACTCCGCTGAAAGACCATTCAAATGGGTTGTCACAGGCATATTTTCAGACACGTCAGCTGTATTCGACAGCCATCTCCAGCTTATTATGTAGGCTGAAGAAGGCTGTGGGATACAGATGAAATATACATCCCAATGCTGTGGGATACAGCCGAACTATACCTGTACATAACGATTTTATTCCGAATAAAAAATATTCACTTTGAATCAATACCATGTAGATTCAAGAACCAGACAGACATGCTAGCGGACATCAAGGAAGCCATGAGACTGTACCAGAGAGACCCAAACTTCATGATGGGTTTTGACATGGTGGGACAGGAGGACCCCCTGCAGCCGCTCAGCTACTACACTGAAGCTCTGCTGTACCCGTCCAACGCAACCCCCCCTGTCAACCTGCCTTACTTCTTCCACGCTGGAGAGACAGGTACTCTTTGTGTGCATTCTAATTTTTTTTCAGCAACCACCCTTACGAGTGATTACCTGCCATTAACCCTTTTAGCCCCAAGGTGCCATTTCTCAAACTTTGGGGGTGTTGCCAAAAGACTATGTACCAGTTGCAGGGGATGGATTGTCCATGATAATTCAAGGGTAGTGCCAGATTAGCTTGGCGCCTAAAGGCGCCAAGCTAATCTGGCACTACCCTTGAATTATCATGGTCAATCCATCTCCTGCTGTAGGGACTCGGGGCTAAATGGGTTAAAAACCATCATTTAGGTGGATGGCCGTAGCCACCTAAATGATGGTCTGAATGACAGTAGACATGTTTTGTCTGTGAAGACTTTTTTTTTCGAGAGAGATCCTGTCTTTTTGGACCACTTTTTATGTTTGTTGTAGCCTCTTAGTTGATGGTCTTTTATGACAGGTAACACGTTTACCCATGAAGACTTCTCTGTGAGAGAGCTTCTGTCTTTTAACCTGTCCAGAGCCTGTTGACGCAGATCGTGTTTCTGCTTTTTTTTTGTTAATTCAACACCAAAATGTCTCAGCTTTCACAGGGACATGGTGTCAGCAAAGGGGCAGAGGTCCGCATGAGCCCTCGCTAGTGCAGGGACTCATGAGGATCTATACCACTTTGCAGCTGATTTTCTTGGCACTGAACGGGTTAAGAAAACACATTTCTCGCGAAAAAGGTGGTTGCTTAACCCATTTAGCCCCATCGCTGTATTTCCACAATTTTGGGGGAGTCATTTAACGACTATGTATCAGTTGCAGGAGATTGAATGATCGTGATAATTCGAGGGTAGTGCCAGATTAGCTTGGCGCCTGTGGCGCCAAGCTAATCAGGCACTACCCTTGAATTATCATGGTCAATCTACTTTCTGCTGTAGGGCGTCGGGGTCAAATGAGTTAAAACAGATTCTGTCATGCGTCTGTGTGTCCCTATCAGACTGGCAGGAGACCCAAATGGACTACAATCTGGTTGACGCTCTGCTGCTCGACACCAGACGTATCGGACACGGGTACGCACTGCACAAGCACCCCTTTCTACTGGCGGAGGCCAAGAGCCGACACATCTGCGTGGAAGTTAATCCACTCTCTAATCAGGTGAGTCTCTTTCGGTACCCCGCGTACACTGTCCAGCGTTGAACTGTGCACCGAGTACACTGTCCGATACAGCAGAAATACACCTGTACATACCGATTTGATTCCGTGTCAGAATATTCTCTTTCAAACGTTACCATGTAGATTCAAGAACCATACAGACATGCTAGCGGACATCTGTATTGTACACTGTGTACACTGTCCGGTGTGAAACTGTCCAAGATTTTTCAAGTCTCGATTCCTACTAGAATGTCGCTCAACGTGCCGTAAAGCTCGACATCGGTTTCTAGTCTTGTGGTAGTCTATGATATTACACTCCTTGAGCTCTTCAATAACCTTCCTATTCACACATTGCCGAAGGCTTTTCCGGCTGAATGAGATTCATTTTAGTGCTGATGCGAATGTTGCTATGGTTATTCACGTGACCTCTCGCCCGGTGATTGTTCAATGGTGGTGCCAGAATAGCTCGGCTCCTAGACGCAGCAAACTATTCTGGCATAACCATTGAACTATCGTTGTCGATTCTGCAGCAAACTATTCTGGCATAACCATTGAACTATCGTTGTCGATTCTGCAGCAAACTATTCTGGCATAACCATTGAACTATCGTTGTCGATTCTGACTGAACACGTCGAGCCGGCCTGGTCAAAATTGTGACCCACTCTCACGAAACCAGTCTTAACTCGCAGGGAACCAATCAGCACTATACGCAATAATATGTGGTGGGGGTCAATCTGGGTCATTTTCACTTTTTTGCAGAAATGTATTCTACATACACCAAAGTATCATATGGTTAAAAATCTTTATCATGAAAAATGCCATTAAATAGGTTAAAAATGATTTTAAAAGTCTGCCCTTGGCCCCAATTATACTGCACACAGAAACTTCAAAGGCTGTTTTCTCAAAATGGCCGCCATAGGCTTTAACAACTTTATATACTAACAACTTCTACAATTTTTGCACTACAGCATACAGTCATATATCACAGTAATCAGCAAACATTGTAGTTTTCAGAAATGTATATATGTCAAAACATCCAAAATGCGAGTTAAGACTGATTTTGTGAGAGAGGGTCACAATTGTGTCCAGAGTTAATCCTCTGAGGACTTATCACAAATCAGATTGGTGAGGCTAGCGCTGGTAGAACGGTATACGTATCAAGGACAATTACTCAGCGCTGGATATACACACAGTTAGATCCCCTGCCCCCTCCTATCAAGCACCCAATCGCCAGCCGACAGAAAAATACACAGGTAAAGAACAAGACGATCATATACATCCCTAAGGGATGTATATGATCGGTAAAGAGGTAAAGAGGTAAAAAACAAGACGATCATATACATACCCTTGGTATGTGTACTCTGAGGACTTCATATAGGTTCAAGAGACAGATAGAACATGATGGTTCAAGGGTGGTGCCAGAATAGCTTGCTGCCTCTAGGCGCCAAGCTATTCTGGCACCACCCTTGAACCATCATGCCCAATCAGTTTCCTGTTGTGGTGTGTCAGGGTGAAATCGTTTAAAAGCTAGAAATGCTGAGCAGTACAAGCACTCCCGACTCTTTTTCCGTTTGAACACTTACACGCACTGCGCCTGTCCCTGGTCTGTCTGGGCGCTCTATATGCAGGTGCTGAAGCTGGTCGATGACCTCCGGAACCACCCGGCCGCGGCCCTCATCGCCGATAACTTCCCTCTCGTCATCAGCTCCGATGATCCCGCCGCCTGGGAGGCCGCGCCCCTGACAGACGACTTCTACGTCACTTTCATGGCGCTGACGGGCGAGGAGGCGGGGCTGGCCACTCTCAAACAACTCGCTAAAAACTCCCTTAAGTAAGTATAGTTTATCTCCCTTCAACAATAAGGATACTTTAAAGGCTATGTATTATCAGTTTTCTTCTAGTTCCTTTTTTTCATTTTGCAGTTAATACGCTGGGTTTTAAAGTTACTTTTGCGAGGCCGAGAAATTTATTTCAAAGTAGGTTTAAATGTAGGCTAATTTAGAACGCCGCAATTTGTCTAAAACCAATTTAATGATATTTATCGGCTTAACCCGTTCAGTGTATTAACCCCCTAATTGCCGGGGCAAGGCGAACGCTAGCCATCTGCAAGAGACATAAATCCACAGTCGCGGGGGCTCATGAGGATTTATGTCTCTTGTTAGTCTGATGTTCTTTCTGCCTAATTGTGTCCCAGTTACATCTGTGTTCTTCACGCGAATGGCGGTCAGCGTGCAGTCGTTTCAGACGAGAAATTCATGATCACTGGCAGCGAACGGGTTAAATAGAACTGCCGTGCTCAGGAACAAACAAACAAACAAACAAACAAACAAACAAACAAACAAACAAACAAACAAACAAACAGACAAATGACTAAGTGATCGAGCGAGCAAGCAAACGAACGAACGAACAAACAATCGACCGACCGACCCACCGACAAAGCAAGCAAGCAAGCAACTAACCAAGCGTGCAACCAGCCAACCGAATAACATTTCTTTCTTGTGTCACAGCTTCAGCGGTTTGAACGCTGCGGACAAGTGGAGGGCACTGACGGCCTGGGAACAAAAATGGGATCACTTCATCGCGGACACTGTCAGAGAGCTGGGACTGACGCAAATCGTCATCGAAGGTTGAATTAAGAAGCCTGAATACACTGTGACGTTTCTTCGACCACAAAGGCAAAAAGTTGATTCAAACGATCTGTGAAAGAAAAAAAAAGTTGTCAAACAATTTTTTTTAAATGTGTGAGTAAATTCACCTCATATAAGATTGTGTGTTATGTGTATTTGGCTTATGCAGTACACGTACCAAAGCTAATCACTGGGTGCCGGACAAAGGAACTGTTAAATCTCATGGGGTCTCTGCATGATTGAGCTTAGTCCTGCGCCAGACACTAAGCAAGGTGCTCCGCTATATAGCGCAGCACCTTGCTTAGTGGCTGGCGCAGGACTAAGCGCAATCATGCAACAGGCCCCTTACCCTTTTGGGTCAGGGGATATAATCTGTGACCTGCGCTGAGTGGCTTCCCTTTATATATTGACGTAGTCACCAAAGCTTGAATCGCTTGCGGTTTGTGAAGAAGTACCCAACGGAGAAAGAAACACGCTTAGAAAAGACGGGTACAACACAATTTATTAATATTTCGGGTAAATACCCTTTTCAAAATAGACAAACAAACAGAGAAATCAGCCGCTACTTATCTTCATTCGCAGAAGGAAGTTGCCACATTCCTTCTGCGAATGAAGATAAGTAGCGGCTGATTTCTCTGTTTGTTTGTCTATTTTGACAAAGGGTATTTACCCGAAATATTAATAAATTGTGTTGTACCCGTCTTTTCTAAGCGTGTTTCTTTCTCCGTTGGGTACTTCTTTGCATTTTACACGCTTGGCAGTCACCTTTTTCTTCTGGATTGCGGTTTGTGGCTTAATGCACACACACACACGCACATTCAAGCACCAGTACACATACAGAGTTACACATTAATTAGTACTAAATTTATGAATGAATGAATAAATGAATGAAAGGGTGGATGAATGGATGGATGAATGGATGCATGGATGGATAGATGAATGAATGAATTTTATGAATGAATGGATGGATGATGGATGGATGGATGACTATACGAATGAATGCATGAATGAATGAATTTATTGACAGAGTGATGGATGGATAGATAAAAAACCCATTAATAATAAATAATAAATAAATAAAATAATAAATAAATAAATAGTATATATTAACGGCCCAACGGCAGTGCCTGATGAAAGAAGCGATACGCTAATCAAGCACTACCTTCGAGATATCACGACAGCTTTGTATGCCGTAGCTGACGCTGAAGAGAAGTGAACAGTTAACCCCTTCACTACCTGTAGACTCAGACAGTCCGTCTGGAATCTTGGTTAATTCAACGCCAAAGTACCTCAGCCGTCCAAGGACCATGGATAAAACCTAGTTTTAGCAAGAGGCATAGATCCTGTTCAGTTTTCTCCGGGAATGAATGACGCTTAATCATTGTGATATATTAGGGTGGTCGAGCCATTTGTGATGCACCTTCTTCTGTTTCCGAGAGACCAGAGCATTTCATTTCTACGGAATCCTTCTCGGTACAGGCGAAGGTAATCTCCTTCGCAAGCTCTATGCTCCTTTGCATCTCCTCAACTGAAAATCACCTGACTAAAGTCAATTTAGTTTTAATTCAGTTCAGTTCCAATTAAATTAAACTAAATTTAGTTCGGCTATGTTCAGTTCAGTTCAATTCAGTTCATTCTAATAAACTTTATTTAGCCATTTAAAGGCAACTGCAATGTCGTGGATGGGAGAACAAAAAGAACAAAATAATGCAATAAACATCAATTAATACTAAGACACAAATTGCATCATGCTTCTTATTCAACGATTGTCCTAGAATGTTACAGGGTTTCCTGGTGCTGATTTTATGAGTAAACAAAATATGTCACTACTGTCAGGTAGTGCAGGAACAAAATGCCACATATAGAGAATGCCTTGCTGCTTTCTTGAAACAAACAAACAAACAAACAAAGTCATTTAGGTTTAATAAGAGTAATGTTTCGACAAACAGAGCTTCGCTCTGACTTCAGGGTCAACAGGCATAGGTCAATTTCCCCAAGATCGCATTTTGCGTTTTCTAAGCGTACCAATGGGATGTGTGCGCAAGTCGCTAGGCTAGAGTAATTAAAGGCAGACACAAGAAAGGTTTGAAATTAACTGTGGCCGACGTCGGACCTATTGCCTTTTGCGTACTGGGGCATAGATTGACTGCCTGGCAAAATCCTTCGCTAGAGGATGGAACTGACGTACATAAGCGGGCAAGGGACATCGATTTTCAAGCGCCCACTTTCACGACTCTGTCTCTTGCAGTTAGGTACAGATTGACAATCTGTACTAGGGGATCGACCTGAAATAAATGGCGTACAAGAGGCATAGATTTTCTTGAGCCCCTGCATCCGCAGGGGCTCAAGAAAATCTATGTCTCTTGCAGTTGGGTGTAGTTCGTTGTGTCTCGGCAGTGAAACAGTTAAAGCGTCATTAGAAACTAAAAAAAAAAAATCACTATTTGTTTTGCGCTAAAACATAATCAACAACCTTTAAAGGTCAACGAAACCTGAGTTATCGCGGACATACCGTCCTCACCGAGGTTACAAACAGAGCAGTCTACGTGTGGAGATCGTCGGCTGTGTTGGCGAATACATCTCGCAGTATTGCCAGGTGAGTGAAGATTCTGTGTATTATTTATACAAATATCGAAAAGTAAAGTTTAAGAGTCTTTACTATAATCTACAGAGTCAACTTTAATATGAAGAGGCCAGGAAGCAGTCAGAACATCGCTTTGCTAATTGACACCTTTTTTGTTGAGAAAAAGTTCTATCAAAATTTATGAAAGCAAAGTTTAATTTTTTCGTTGCCGAGAAAAAGTGAACACAATTCAACTGCAAGAGGCATAGATCCTCATGAGCCCCCGCAGTTGTGGTGGCTCATAAAGAGCTGTGCCTCTTGCTGACGCCACTTTATATCCATGTTCCTTGGACGGCTGGGACTTTTTGGTGTTAAATAAGTTAAGTTTTCCGAAACATAAACCTGCGTCTACTGGCAGCGAAGGAGTTTAGCAGTAATTCGTAGCTTTATGCGAACTCAGGGTTTACAACAGTTACCGTCAAGCTGTTCTGGCACCACGCTTGAAGTATCATGGTCAATAATACAAATAATACAGCCAGATGTTCGTGCTTTATCACAACTGCAAATCAGCTGAATGGCTGAACCTAGCATAGCAGTAGTTTGTTCGTTTCAAACTAACCGTGCCATTTCTTTAGTTCCTAAACGACACAAGTCATGAAGTCGGTGAAAATTAACCTTCCATATGACCGCGGAAGTCAGCGCGCACGAAACATGACTTGTTCATAAAGTTATTTAATGTGTAAGTCTGAAATATAATTACAATAACAGTGAACCTATCACATACAAAAATAAATAGTCCGTAAATAGTTTGTAATGCGATACACTTTTACCTGATGGTATTCCCGACACGTCAGCTGTAGCCTTTTTTGTTCGCTTCGAAATAAACGGAGAAATGCCGGCACGGTTGAATGGCACAGTTAAGCGGAGACGGTTATTTTGTAGCGAACAAAGTAGGCTAGAAAACCCTCTAGGACTCTGGGTAAACATTCGAGTCACGTGTTTCAAGGCTTTACAGACCTAGTCCTTAGATCTGCATGAAGACTTAACCCAGCAAGCATGCTGGCGTATGTGACACGCGCACATTCACTCACATACTGAAACGGCGCAAACACAGCTCATGCGAGCTACTGAAGTTCTATAATATGTATCGCCTGTATTTGAAGTTTCAACCCTTTGAATGTCGGTAGCGGTTTTTGTCGCGATGATTTCGACAGGAATCATCGCGACAAAAACCGATACCGACAGCCAAAAGGTTAACAAAATGGTATCAGTGAACCCGGTACCAAACCAGAGGTGCCGGATGTTGTTGTAGCGTACCAGAGCTAAGGAGGTTCTATTTTTTTTTCTAATTCACTGCGCAGAAGAATATGAAACAGAAAATGCCACAGTCAAGTCGCATCGCCAACCTTAGTTGGGTTCTTTGGGTTGCTGCCCTATCGTCAACATTGAGCGTAACTTTCCCAATGCCGGCACAGTACCAGCACGGCAGAGACGCTTTGATTCAAACGGAGCAGGAACGGCGGATCGGAGGAGCAGGCTCCAGTTTGAGCGGGCAGGAGAAACTGGTGGATCGCGTTCTCCTGGAGGAGAAGCGAGAGATGGCAGAAGGAGCACGACTTCACGGGAAGGAGTATCCTGGCGTCAGGAACTTTCTCCTGCCGTCCGCCGTGATGCGGACCTTACGTAACTCGTCCGTGGCCTACAATATAATAAAGCACATGCCTAAAGGTGTGTTGTGTCGTCAGCAAACGTCCGCTACATTCACGCACTTATCTCCCTCGATTCACTGCAGCTCAGCTACTCAGCGGCAGCGAAGCGAGTAGAGCTGCATACTGGGACAAAATATAAAAAAAACATTGTACAGGTATTTTAACGTATTTTGATGTAAAAATCATTTAAAAATTTTTTTTTATACCGCCATCCGCGAATATTACATTTCTCTCTCTCTCTCTCTCTCTCTCTCTCTCTCTCTCTCTCTCTCTCTCTCTCTCTCTCTCTCTCTCTCTCTCTCTCTCTCTCTCTCTCTCTCTCTCTCTCTCTCTCTCTCTCTCTCTCTCTCTCTGTGTCCCACACAGACACATACACAGACAGGAAAACGTCAATACATGTAGTTCCACCAATCCAAGGAACACGGATATGAGTCAGCAAGGGGCAAAGAACCTCATGAGCCCCCACAAAGGCGGGGGCTCATAAAGTTCTTTGCCCCTTTCGGTTGGGTGGTAATTTTCTGCTGTCTCGAGGTTAAGGCGACGTGTTTGTGAATCGATTTAAAATGAGAAAAATAATCATATACACGTTCACGAATATATTATACATAAACGTATGTGTACATATATATAGATTTGTCATGCAGGTGCAGTACTCCACCTGTCACTATAT
This sequence comes from Semisulcospira habei, assembly GCA_036245525.1. Taxonomy (NCBI): domain Eukaryota; kingdom Metazoa; phylum Mollusca; class Gastropoda; family Semisulcospiridae; genus Semisulcospira; species Semisulcospira habei. Next base: position 78,358,016 of record BTPG01000006.1, on the reverse strand, counting down.
ATATATATATATATATATATATATAATTTTTCAATAAATTCTGAGAATGCTGTGCTAATGCCATGGAAATCCAGGCTGGTAAGCTTGCATTGTGTCATCAGGACATCAGCTGTCCTCTTGTGACTGCATCGCTTATTAGATCTTTTGAGCCTTCCACTGAACACCTACTACATAAAGTAATAGGGACTACCCCCAGGCGCCCCGCTGGAGAATATCCAGTCCTCCCCCCGAGAGGGGAGGCTAGTGCATGAATATTCCCAAACAGATCTTGGACCTGCTGGATAGATTTAAGATTTTGCCGCCTACGACCGGTTTCGACCCTAGGTGGGTCTCTTCAGGTAGGCATACGGCGTAACCTGAAATTGCAAACACAACGCATGTACCAGATGCCGCCTCCAGAATTTGACTGGTAGCAACCACTAGTCCAGCGTGGATTGCATCCCTAAAGCTTTATGGGGTGTTGCAGTGGAAGAAGACTGACTAATTTTGAAAAGGCAACACCTAGGCAATTTTGTGGTACAATTATTCTTTACTTTAACAAAGGCGTCGCCCAAAGCCAAAAAATGCACTCAATCAGAGTAGCTCCAAGGGACATAATTTTTCAATAAATTCTGAGAATGCTGTGCTAATGCCATGGAAATCCAGGCTGGTAAGCTTGCATTGTGTCATCAGGACATCAGCTGTCCTTTTGTGACTGCATCGCTTATTAGATCTTTTGAGCCTTCCACTGAACACCTACTGCATAAAGTAATAGGGACTACCCCCAGGCGCCCCGCAACCCGCTGGAGAATATCCAGTCCTCCCCCCGAGAGGGGAGGCTAGTGCATGAATATTTCCAAACAGATCTTGGACCTGCTGGATAGATTTAAGATTTTGCCGCCTACGACCGGTTTCGACCCAAGGTGGGTCTCATCAGGTAGGCATACGGCGTAACCTGAAATTGCAAACACAACGCATGTACCAGATGCCGCCTCCAGAATTTGACTGGTAGCAACCACTAGTTGGAGCTACTCTGATTGAGTGCATTTTTTGGCTTTGGGCGACGCCTTTGTTAAAAGTAAAGAATAATTGTACCACAAAATTGCCTAGGTGTTGCCTTTTCAAAATTAGTCAGTCTTCTTCCACTGCAACACCCCATAAAGCTTTAGGGATGCAATCCACGCTGGACTAGTGGTTGCTACCAGTCAAATTCTGGAGGCGGCATCTGGTACATGCGTTGTGTTTGCAATTTCAGGTTACGCCGTATGCCTACCTGATGAGACCCACCTTGGGTCGAAACCGGTCGTAGGCGGCAAAATCTTAAATCTATCCAGCAGGTCCAAGATCTGTTTGGGAATATTCATGCACTAGCCTCCCCTATCGGGGGGAGGACTGGATATTCTCCAGCGGGTTGCGGGGCGCCTGGGGGTAGTCCCTATTACTTTATGTAGTAGGTGTTCAGTGGAAGGCTCAAAAGATCTAATAAGCGATGCAGTCACAAAAGGACAGCTGATGTCCTGATGACACAATGCAAGCTTACCAGCCTGGATTTCCATGGCATTAGCACAGCATTCTCAGAATTTATTGAAAAATTATGTCCCTTGGAGCTACTCTGATTGAGTGCATTTTTTGGCTTTGGGCGACGCCTTTGTTAAAAGTAAAGAATATATATATATATATATATATATATATATATATATATATATATATATGGATTTCCATGGCATTAGCACAGCATTCTCAGAATTTACTGAAAAATTATATATATATATATATATATATTCATTACTTATAACAAAGGCATCGCCCAAGCCAAAAAATGCACTCAATCAGAGTAGCTCCAAGGGACATAATTTTTTTTTTCAATAAATTCTGAGATTTCCATGGCATTAGCACAGCATTCTCAGAATTTATTGAAAAATTATATATATATATATATATATATATATATCTTGTGACAGGTGGAGTACTGCACCTGCATGACGAATCTTTGACGCCCATCGATTGGCTGGTGAAGAACGTAACGTATCGTGACCACTGCTACATGTGCGTCACACGGGACCGCAGCGTCAAATTTCACTTCTTTCAGACGCCTCCTTCGGATTCAAGTGAGTTGCAAGTTGCATTCAAAGCTGAGACTCAGTTTTTTTTTTGTTTGGTCCCGCGTGTATTTTTAAAATGCCCAGCTAGGGCCCTGAGCTCACAACCTGAGTTTGCGGAGTTGGAACTCCGTCACCCGGGGGCCTTTATACGGCACGCATCAGCTGTGGAGTTTAGTGCGCACCGTGGAAATAGCGTGAGATACACTAAAGTCCGGCAGCTTTATTTAGGCGTACACAGGAACGTGTCCTGTAGCAGACGATACTGACAAAATAACCAGTCGGAACATTTGAGAGCCACACTGCCTGTATTCCATAACAGCTGTAGTCACAGCCCTAATCCACAGGTGAACAAAGATTGTGGCTGTCAAATGTATCATCCAGTTATTTGGATGATATCATTTGGTACAGAATAAGTTCGTGTGTATAGGCCTACGTAAAGCAGATAGGATTCATTTGTGACTGCAGTGTACTCATGTTCTGTGTGCACTGGCCGATGGTTGGTTAGTTCGGGGTTTAACGTCCACGGCACCGAAGTGATAATGGACGGCCCTGAGGGGTAGGTTAGGGGGACAGGGAAATCTATTGCCTATGGAGTACAACCTGAACACTGATCAACTCAGGCGCACTCCAACTGTGCCACTTTGATTTACCAGGACCTTTCAACGGACATGCTATTGAACAAGCCCGTCTTTTCCCCTTGGATTGTGAATCCATCTACCGGGGCCGGGACGGGGATTCGAACCCATGACCCGGCGATTCCCTTCGCTCTCCTGCTCCGACGCTTAACCGCCTGAGCTATTTCGGACTCTTTTACTGACCGATGGGTTGGTTAGTTCGGGTTTAACGTCCACAGTACCAAGGTGATCATGGACGGCCCTGACGGGCGGGTTATGGGGGACAGGGAAATCTATTGCCTATGGAGTACGACCTGAACACTGATCAACTCAGGCGCAGTCCAACTGTGCCACTTTGATTTACCAGGACCTTTCAACAGACATGCTATTGAACAAATCCGTTTTATTCCCCTAGATTGTGAGTCCAGCTACCGGGGCCGGGACGGGATTCGAAGCCACGACCCGGCGATTCCCTTCGCTCTCCTGCTCCGACGTTTAACCGCCTGAGCTATTTCGGACTCTATTACTGACCGATATGACTGCGTGCCTTATATAGGCCCAGAGCTGACGGAGTTCAAACTCGGCCAACTCAGTAATGAGCGGTTTGACCGACTTAGCGGCAATGTATAGCCCTAGCTGGGTCCAAGAACACGTGCGGGACGGAACAGAATCACTGAACCTCAGCTTTAACCCTTTCTCCCTTATCATCTGTGATGCCCATAGGGACAATAAAATGGAATGTGAATGAATGAATTTAACCCTTCCTCTGCCAATGGACGCAGTTTTCTGGGATTGTTTTAATTCAACTCGAGCCGTCCAAAAAATATGGATACAACGTGTAGCCAGCAAGAAGCATAGATACCCATGAGCCCCCGCTCATGAGGATCTATGTTTCTTGAAGTTTGGTGGTGTTCGCTTTTTCTCGGTATTGAAATTGCCAAATACCACGACATTCGTATCACAATTAATTTTCCACCACTTTTGTTTGCATTACAAGAAAAAGCGCCTAGAGCTCTATCTGAGGTTAGACTACATAGAAAAAAACGTGAAACGTTTAGGGCTTAACGTCTTTTGTCCACCACAAAGGTGATTTGAAAGACGGTACACCGAAAAGAGGGCTGTACAAATTTTGACCCCACGACCTTTGGGTCGAAAGTCAAACGCTCTACGACCGAGCCGCCCAGCTCCCCGGTTAGGCTACGTAGAAATCACCGTTAATATTATTACTGTTGTAATAAAATCGTTGATATCTCGTATATTCAATCTAGTAACCTAAAAACGCGGGGTTTGGGTGGGGCTGGAGTTGGGGTGGGAGTTGGGGAGGGGGGGGGGAGGGAGATGGTGCGGCTAGGGGTTGGGGGAATATCGTTTGGCCATACCGTTTTCAGCTCTTTCTGAGCAGTGACGGGGTTATTCACTTCAGGTCACTGATACTTTTCTCTTAACTCATTTAGCCTCCACGCACGTTATTTCCCAAAGTTTGGAGGCGTCATCTAACGACTATGCACAAGTTGCAGGAGATGGATCGACCATCGACCTTGATAATTCAATTGTAGTGCCAGATTAGCTTGGCGCCGACAGGCGCCAAGCTAATCTGGCACTGCCCTTGAATTATCATGGTCGACCCATCTCCTGCTGTAGGGCGTCGGGGCTGAATGGGTTAAATTTATAGCAGTACGTCTACCACTCAGTGCCTGAGCAGTGAGGTCTGCCCCTGTAAAATACTCAGACGTAGGTGTAACCCTTTGGTTGGCCAGAAACACTGAACACAACCCAAATGCAAGAGGTACAGATAATCATGAGCCCTGCAGTTGCGGCGGCTAATGACGATCTATGCCTCTTTGCTGAGGCCACTATGAATCCATTTTCCTTAGACGGCTGATGATCTTTGACGTTGAATAAATTTACAATGATTTAAAAAACACAATCTGCACCTGCTGGCAGAGAAGGCGTTAATGAACAATTATTTTTCTCTTTTAGACTGCTCTTGGCGATTGGTGCGTGACTTCAGATCAGAATACGGTAATGACGTTGAGTTCGACCGCCTGTGAGTACTTTTTAGCAGTTTGCACAATAGCACCTTCTAAGGTCTAATTAGTCTGAGAAGAAGACATTCGTTCTTTCTATGAGGTGTCTGCTGCATTCATTGTCCGTTTCATTATGAAATAATCATAACTGACGGGTTTTGTTTACGCTCTCCCTCCCGCCCCCCCCCCTTCCCCCCTCCCCCCTCCCCCCCTCCCCCCCCCCCCCCGACAAACAAGCAAGCAAACAAACAAGACCACGTGAAATAGAAACAACAATAACAATTTATTACTAACAAACAACCAACCAAAACAACCCATCAGTAAAATAAACCTTCTTTCCTCTTGACCTTTTCTATCACTAGTGTAAGTGGTGCCGCCACCTGCCGTATAAATAGTGAAGTGTGGTCGGCGCTAGGCCCTAATAATTGTGTGCTGGTCTGTGATTTTGGACCTTACGGCTGAAAGTGACCCTGACATTGACGTAAAAAAATGGAACGGACATAATTATTCAGCTGAGTTTTTTTTCATTCTTTTTATTTTTCTAACCATTTCTTCATTGTGGTTGTGTCTGTCGAAAGTCTCCATAGCAACATCACCCTGGTGACGGACGACCCCGCGAAGACCTACCCTGACATTGACACGATATGGCGCAAGTTCATGGACTACTTCGATAAGATTGAGGGCCTGATGCTGTACGCTCCGGTCTACGAGGACTACCTGTACGAAGGCCTGCTGTGGTTCCGCCAAGACAATGTGCAGTACGTGGAGATCCGTGGACTTTTGCAGCCGGTAAGCCTTACTTTGTCAGCTGACTTGAAGATTTTATTACGAGGGTTGGACTATTTCCCGGCATTGTTCTAACTTCTTCACGACAGACGATGGTGATCTTTCGCGCATGAGTCTCTTGTGTGCCATCTTACAGCTGTGTGGATACAACTTTTCAAAAACTGTTGAAATAAGAGCGCCCAATCTTGAAGTAGACTCCTATTTCAATTGCGACGCGGCACACACGCATGCACGCACACACTCACACATACACAGCAACGAATAAATAAAATAAAAATATCAATAGATAAATAATAAATAAATAAATAATAAAATAAAATGTATGGATAGATAGATAGATAGATAGATAGATAGATAGATAGATAGATAGATAGATAGATAGATAGATAGATAGATAGATAGATAGATAGATAGATAGATAGATAGATAGATAGATAGATAGATAGATATATAGATAGATAGATAGATAGATAGATAGATAGATAGATAGATAGATAGATAGATAGATAGATAGATAGATAGATAGATAGATAGATAGATAGATAGAGGATCACAGAAGAAGAGGAAAACCCTTGGGCAATGGACAAACCAGACATCCAGATCTGCACCAGTGTCCCACATGTTGCCTCAGAAGACAGTCAGGATTTCACCGTCCGACGGGCACTTACTCTAGCCCTGATCGACGAGCAGTACCCAAAGGAGGCATGGATCCACATCTACACTGATGGATCAGCAACAAATGCCGTTTCCAATGGAGGTGCTGGCATCTTGATCCAGTTTCCTGGGGGACATACAGCCACATCCAGAGTAGCCACCGGCAAACACTGCACAAACTACAAAGCAGAAACCGAAGCACTTATGCAGGCCGCCTCCATGGTTCAGAATTCCGCAGACCCATGCTACCAAGTTGTCTTCTTCTCCGATGCCCTTTCAGTTCTTCAGGCCCTCGAGAACGACAAGCTCGCCCAGCTGACCAGAGCTTTGCAGAAGGTCAGACAAACCAGAAGAATTGTTTTCCAATGGATACCAGCCCACTGTGGGGTACCAGGAAATGAAAGGGCAGACGAGCTGGCGAAAGAAGGAGCCACAAAAGATCAACAAGAAAACAGCGTCAGCTACAGTGAGCAAAAGACAATCATCAAGGCATTGATGAGGCCGAGGTCAAACAGAGACGACTACCACACAATGACCAGAGAGCAGCAAGTCGTCCTGATCAGACTGCGTACCGGCCACAACAGACTGAACGCTCACATGAACAGAAAGCTGAAGCTGGCGCCATCACCAACCTGCACCTGTGGTCAGGAAGACCAAACAGCGGAACACATTCTCCAGAGATGCCCTCTACTGGATGATGAAAGAAAAGAAGTGTGGCCATCGCCAACTCCACTGCAGACCAAACTCTACGGCAGTCGAAAAGACCTGGAGAAAACGACGTCATTCATCGCCGGTGCTGGTCTGACCGTATAGCCCACCGCGAACGACGACAAGAAGAAGAAGAAGATAGATAGGTAAGTAGATAGATAGTTAGATAGACAGACAGACAGACAGACAGACAGACAGACAGACAGACAGACAGACAGATAGATAGATAGATAGATAGATAGATCGAGAGATAGATAGATAGATAGATAGATAGATAGATAGATAGATAGATAGATAGATAGATAGATAGATAGATAGATAGATAGATAGATAGATAGATAGATAGATAGATAGATAGATAGATAGATAGTAAATAAACTAATTAACTGATTAATAAAATAAATCATTAAATAAATAAGTACGGAAATACGTAAGTACATTTTAAAAAATCCTCTGTTTTAAGTGCATAATAGTCACATAAAATGTGTGTCGGCGCACCCAACTAGTGTTCCTCTAGGTTGGGGACCCTTTGTACCGCTAATACAAACTAAAAACCACCTCGGAATGGCATCTTGAAGTAATCAAGTTAAATGTCCCGCCAGGTTAATGTTTTACATAGTAACTTCATTTTTTGCGTGTCCGTATGACGCCCTTCTCCAAGCGTCTGTCCCTTTACTTCACGTTTCAAACGCCACCCAATTACAAGAGGCATACATCCTCATAAGCCCCCGCATATGCGGGGGCTCATGAGGATCTATGCCTCTTGACGGCCTCAGTCAAGTCTGTCTTTCCTCACTCAAAACAGTTAACAGGATTAAATGTGCGTGCAGGTGTACGAGTTGGACGGGACTGTGCGGGACAAGGACTGGATTCTGCATCTGTACAAAAAGACTGCCACGCGTTTCATGACAGACTACCCGGACTTTGGCGTCAAGTTCATTAATGCAGCTTTCAGGTCTTGCTTACTGTTCTTCTACTTATTAATGTGGCTTTTGCTATTGTTGTGGCTTTTATGCTGTTATCGTTGATGTTGTGGTTGATGGTGTTATTATATTACAACAAACTTTGCTTATAAGTTTTGATGTACATGTAACACCATAAAAAAACAGACAAAAGACAACAGAGTGTAAAATGCAGCGAATTACCCAACGAAGAAAGAAACACGCTTAGAAAAGACAGTTACACCACGATTGTGTTGTAACTGTCTTTTCTAAGCGTGTTTCTTTATTCTTTGGGTTATTCTCTGCATGTAGCACCATGCACATATCCATTAAGATACAGCATCGCTTTTCGTGATGTCCTGCTCAAAGAGCAGACAGGTCTGGCAGTCGCTGATAAATATACACAGTACTGCCGTTGTTTGGCAAAATAAGCCAATATGACCATTTTAAAAGAAAAACCAGATTGTCATTTTTGTATAATACAAATCTCGTTTTTCTAAAAGAAAAAAAAATCGACATGCTGGTTTTTTTTTTGCTGTTGATAATAAAGCCAGTACGTCAAATTTTGAGAAAAGCGAGATTTTCATAGTTATACAATACAAATCTCGCTTTATCTCCAAAATGGACGTACCTGCTTTGTATAACGGTAGAGTACACATGACGAGGAACTTACTTAGCGGTGAACAAACATACAGTTGCATCATCTGACACTTAGCATAAAAAAGAAGACGTTCAAAAACATCCCTAAATAGGCTGCTTCGATGAATCTGTGCCTCATACTGACCAAATTTAGCTGCAGTTGTCCTTCACATTGAAGATTTTTTAACCCATTCAGCCCTGACGCACTACGGCAGGAGATAGGTCGACCATGATAATTCAAGGGTAGTGCCAGATTAGCTTGGCGCCTATCGGCGCCAAGCTAATCTGGCACTGCCCTTGAATTATCATGGTCGATCCATCTCCTGCAACTGGTACATAGTCATTAGATGACGCCTCCAAAATTTGGGAAGTACGGCTGAATGAGTTAAAGCGACCTCTTCCACGCAGTAGAGGGTTCATAGATCGCAATGTTTTCTTTTTATACGTTTTTATTGTGTCGTGCTATAAAGCTGGACAAAAGGGCTAACTTAAGTTATGAAGTTTGGATGTCGTAAAACGAACAACGTTTCTGCTGTTCTTCAAGTGTGTACGCAGAAGAGTTTCGTTTACGTTCAAAACGCTGTGGAAAACCTTTTGGTACATCCGTCTACCACATGGACTGTGAAAAGACGGATAGAAAATCTTGGCTGAGGCAAGACAACGTTTATAATCCGTTGTATCGGCGATTTTAGCGATCGAAGACAGTCAAGGAGCAGATGGCTTTAAGTCATTCAAGGCTCCTCGCATCAATAGCTGCGGAAGTGTCGTCTAGCGTTGCCGCGACACTTCCGCAGCTATTGATGCGAGGCGCCTTGAAATGATTGAACTCGTTCAGGACCAGCTGACGCAGATCGTGTTTCTGCAATCTTCGTTAATGTAGCTGGCCCAGGAGCACCATAAAGCGGTATAAATCATCATGAGCCCCCGCTACAGGTCTATACCTCTTTTTAACACCACTTTATATCCTCTTGCAGTTGACTGGTGTTCAAAGTTTCCCGCCACTGCTATGCTATTTTTAAAGGATCAGGACTTCCAGCTCTCGCTGATTTCGTCCAGGGGGGGGGGGGGGGGGGGGGTTGGGCGGGGGATGGGGAGGGGGTCTATTTTGACTGCCTGTCGCTGATGTACTCGCATCACTTTGTTTCGTCCTTCATCATGGCTGGCCGCGCCTTCGGCGGTTGGGTCGTTGGGGAGAGCCCGTGTTCCCGTGGGTGCCCGGGTCCCGGTCTTGCCTGGTCGGTGGTGTTGCCTTCCTTCTCTCTCCTTTGTTGGTCACAGCCCAAGGCCCGGTTCTTTAAGGCCCCCGCCTGCTATTACCCTCTTTGTTTGAGGGGGGTTGATTTTTACTAACCCCCCCCCCCCCCTATATGTATTCGTGTTTTCTCTTTGGAAGGGGGTGGGGTGTTGTACCCTCCATTGCCCAGGGAGTGCATGGACGAGGGAAGCTAAACCTCCCTGGGAGCCCTATTTATTTTGATGGGAGGCGACCGTACGCAGGCGAGCGGGGAGTCACTGAGCAGGTTATGGTTTATAACGCTCACTACAGTATTCAGAATGTCCACCCTTTCAATCCCTACAGGTTCAAAACGCAGCCCGCCTTGCTGGAGGACATCAAGGACGCCATGCGCTTCTACCAACGGGACCCGGACTTCATGGTGGGCTTTGACCTGGTCAACCAGGAGGATCCGCTCAACCCCTTGTCCTACTACATCGACGACCTCCTCTACCCGTCCAACCAGGACCCCCCGGTCCACCTGCCCTACTTCTTCCACGCTGGGGAGACAAGTGAGCTATTTTGTAACGAAGCCAGTTTTCACACCAAGCCCTGTTCACTGCTGGAAAAGTGCGAGCACCAATTAACAGCAAGAGGCAAAAAACCTCATGAGCCCCCGCAGTCGCGGGGGCTCATGAGGGTTCTTTGCTTCTTGCTGACCCAATTCATATCTGTGTTCTCTGATGTAGCTCTTTTTCCTACGGCTGGCGGCTCCAGCCGCTGCGAGACAACATCCCGTAGCACACTATGGGCGGCGAGATCCGTTCAGCCAAGGTTCGCTTGCACTGCGTGTGCTGGGCTATTTTTAGTGCTGAATGTGTCGTTACAAGCCGTTGCAGGCGAACGGTATCCAGCAATGAACTCTTAACAGAATTAATTAGTGGCAGAATACAGAAACTTTACTTAGTGGGCAATGAGTTAATGGGATTAATTGATGTTGAATTTGCCTTGCTTTTCAAACTCACAAACCAGATAGGTGAGGCTAGCGCTGGCAGAAATGTATACAAACCAAGGGGAATCACAGCGCTGGACAGACAAACAGTTAGATCCCCTGCCCCCGCCTGTCAGGCTTTTCAAAGACACAATTTTGCGTCCGCTGACATTGAAGGGGTTAATTACGTGATTTTCAGTGTCCAGATTTGTTACTTTTCTTTTATCTCAAGTTGGAACTGTTTATTGTGTAAATTTATTGAGAGAAGATGAACTAACGTAACCCGCAATAGTCGTAAAAAAAAAGGAAGGAAGAAAAAGAAAGAAAGAAAGTGAGAAAAAGCTCGCACTACTAGACTTCTATTGTAGGTCACGCAGGCCAATGACGACAAAGTTTTCACAGTCACACAAGAAGCAACACCCAACTGCAAGAGGCGTAGATCCTCATGAGCCCCCGCAGTTGCGGGGGCTCATGAGGATCTATGCCTCTTGCTGACATCACTTTATATCCGATTTCCCTTGGACCGCTGGGAATCTTTGGCGTTGTGTAGGCGAAGATGTCATAAACATCATCTGCGTCCACTGACAGTGAATGGGGTTAACTCTTTCGAGGCGTACCGCATGCAGATTCGCGGCTTTACGCCGCGAATCCGGATGCGGCACGTCTCGAAAGAGTTAAAATGTGTGCGAATGTATCTTGCCTGCAGATTGGCAAGGGACCCAGGTGGATTACAACCTGGTGGACGCCATACTGCTGAACACCACCCGCATCGGTCACGGGTACGCTCTCTACAAACACCCGCTGCTGCTGAAAATGGTTCGGGAAAAAAACATCGCTGTCGAGGTGAACCCGCTGTCACACCAGGTTGGTTTTCTCATTGGGGGAAGGCTATAGGGATGGATGGTGATGGTATGGGTGGGGGGGGGGGGGAGGAGATGAGTGGGGATGGGGGTGGAGGTTGGGGTGCGGGGTGAGATTAGAGGGTTTTGCTAAGCTTTCAGGGTTCATTGTGAAAATGTACGCACATGGGTCATTGACCCTCAGAGTACAAATCCAATGGGTCATTTCTTAAATGGGATGGACCAAACGTGTGTGAGCACCTTCCCACCAACTGAAAAGGAGGAGGGGGGGGGGGCCTTGGGGGGGGGGGAGTGTAGGGGGCGGTGTGTGCACACCTTGTCACCAACTGCTGAAATATCAAAAAGCTGTGGGGTGTATGCGGGCACCTCGCCAGCTGCAGAAATATCGATAAACAGGAGCTTGGCGGGAAAGGAGGGGAGCAGGGGGGGGGGGGGGGGCAGGGGGAGAAAAGAAGAAGTGTGGACCTTTAGGAAAAACATGCCAAAAAGAGCCCGTTGCCTACAGAAACCTATGGGTCATTGACCCCTCACCTCAGATTATTATGGATCATTTGGGGAAATTATGCGTCAATGGCGCAAGGCGCGCTCCAAAAATGAACCCTGCTATACCGGTTCAGTGCCAGCTGACTCAGACTGCGTTTCTGCAATCTTCGTTAATTCAACGCCATAAAAACCTAAGATGTCCCTGGAACATGGATTCAAAGTGGTGTCAGCAAGAAGCAATTGCGGGGGGCTCATGAGGATCTATGCCTCTTGCAGAGGGTGGTGTTCCAATTTATTTCTTGGCAGCCAAGGGATAATAATACAAGGCATTCGACGCAGTTTACGATTGCTCTCAATGGCACTTCGGCGTTCGAAGCGGTGCTCTGTTTTTAACGGCCATGCTCCAGTGTGTTGTTGTAATTAATTTTCATTGATATTGTTGTTGTGTTTTAGGTGCTGCATCTTGTTGATGATCTCCGCAACCACCCCGCCACTGCCCTCATCGCCGACAACTTCCCTCTCGTCATCAGCTCCGATGATCCCGCCGCCTGCGGGAGGCCACGCCCCTGACAGACGACTTCTACGTCACTTTCATGGCGCTGACGGGCGAGGACGCGGGGCTGGCCACTCTCAAACAACTCGCCCAAAACTCACTGTCGTACGTAGTCTGGCACACCCTTTTGTTATGAGGAATCTGGTGCACCCTGGTTGCTTGACTTAAACTGGGACACACATTTAGAACAAACCAGCAAGCAAGCAGTCAAGCAAGCAGGCAGACAGACATGCCGATAGACAGACAGACAGACAGACAACCAACAAACCAACAACATTGTTTTCCGTATGAGTTGCAAGCTGACGGTCTGTCGGTTCTGGATCTTTATTTGAAACTGAAATATAATATTTATTGTCAAGGGAAAAAAAGTCACTGCACATTAATTTTCGATCGAGTACAGATTCAACGCAATGCGCAAAAGGCCATCGGGCCGACGTCGGCCGCCGTTGGCCCGCGCACGGACGTGCGCGGGCCAACGGCGGCCGAAGTCGGCCCGATGGTCTTTTGCGCATTGGGAACTACACCAAAACAACGATTTAGGTAAATCAGAAGTAGTTAAAAAAAAACCGGCACGCGTTTAGCGGATACTGTTAATTAGAAGCCCGGCGGGACATGCGATATCGCGTGTTCGTCCTAGCTTTAAATCCACTGCTTACGCCAGACACGTGCACATTTTGTCCTTGTTTCCACGCAACCTCTATTTTCATGGCAAACCAAGGAACTCGTGAATCATGGGGAACCGGAGACTATCTTTCTATACAAAATGCGATGGTTCAGTAAACAAGGAAACTGTTTAAGCCCCTCGTGCATGCTGCCACTGGTACGGTTTACACTACATGTGGCTGCATGCACAAGTGGGTTGGTTAACTTACAAGTCGGTTCTGCCAACTAAACAATGCCAACGTGTGCTATTTTCGATCGAGTACAGAGACAACGCAATGCGCAAAAGGCCATCAGCCGACATTGGCCCGCGCACTCCCCCCACCCACCCCCACCCCCCACACTTTGGTACCGGTTTCAGGCCACTTTACAAATTTCAAATACAAGCGATCAAAAATCTCTGTAACTTCAGTAGCTGAACTGATTGATTGATTGTACATTGCTTAACGTCCCGACAGCAACAAGGCTTTCTCAGGACGTGCCTGCACTGCGTGTAAAAAACAAAACAAAAACAGAATATTGAATGTATGTCGCCAGCCGGTCCAATACGTTAAATAAACCTAGGACATGGGGCCTAAGCTAAGACCATTTAGCAACACACATCCAATATCAAGAGCAACAGGCAGCGCTGACAGTAGGGAGGGTTTAAAAAGGAAAATACAGGTGAATGGACCAAGGGTAGACAGAAACACATGCCCCAGAATACAGAAGAAAACCCACCCTGTGGGGCTGACCAGAGTGACCCTGGGAACTAAAAAGTAGTTACCCCACCCAAGTCCCCCGGGCAGACCCGGGTGAGGGAGTAGCTGAACTGGCCCTTCGTCTGTCTTGTACTGTGTTTGTCTTAAATGGCGTAAATCCGTGTCTGTTACGTGAGTGTGCGTGTTGGGTTTCAGTTCGCGGCGCTTTGAGTCGATTTGCCCAAAAATTGAGAAAAAGCGCCTATATAATAAAGGTATTATTATTATTATTATTATTATTATTATTATTATTATTATTATTTATTCAGCGATGATTTTGTTTTTCTGTATTAATTGTTGCAGTTACAGCGCTATGAGAGCTGAAGAGAAGACCCGAGCCCTGGCCTTGTGGCAACAGAAATGGGACGACTTCATCACCACCACGGTCACAGAGCTACATCTTATGGTGGATGGACCAATCGTTGGATAATAGGATTACGATTACAGAGCTACATTATGTTCGCGATCGCGTTATTGTAGTGTTGAATTTACTTACATAGACTTGAGATGAAAAAAAAACTTTGTAAGGAAAAGGGGCAGTTGGGTGGACAGGCCACTCTTGCAGTTGGGTGGACAGGCCACTCGAATTATCGGTGACACGAGAGGAGAAAGTCCAACTCCGGAAGTGATTTTCAAACCTTGCACCTTTCGCTATGGTGGCAGATGCTTTACCGTTTCACCGCGGATAATTGATACGTGTATTAATTCAATGTAAGCGCACTGACTATTGTCAAATGATACACGATTGTTTGTGATTGTGTGATATTAAACTTTTCCATCGAGTCATGAGGAGTCATTAGAAATAAATGATTTGCTTCTGTAAGCATTGTACAGATGATCAGTTTTGCAAACACCGGTATGCAATATTGTTAACCCATTTGCAGAAGTGTATCTTTGAACAGTTACGACGGTAGTGGACCTTTAATTTCAGAATTGACATATTCGTTTCTCTTCAAAGTGGTGCAGAGCCACAGATGGGTCGCTCAGTGGCTGATCTGTATGTCATTGCAACGACCAACAAGTGCGGGGGAGAACGCACACACGTCATCACCACACATAAATTGAGACAGCCTTGTAACACATGGTCGGGAAAAGCGTGCGAGTTGTATAAATCTCTGTATGTAGGCTATTGTTGACGGGAAATGTTTGGGGGGGGGGGGGGGGGGGGGGGGGAATTGGCTTTTATTCGGCTTTCGCGATTGCAAAATTTTCACCCACATAATCCGTGAAAGAATAGGTAGCTGTAAAACATGAAAGCCACAGCAGTATTTTCGTGATCCATGAAAACGTCCTGGTTATTTCGTTAACCCATTACATACTAATTCTGATTTTTTTGAAAATTTGCATAAGTTATTGTCTTATGAAAGCTACATTACAGATTAGGAGATAGATCAACCGTTTTAGTTCGAGGGTGGTGCCAGAATAGCTTGGCGCCAGAGGCGCCAAGCTATTCTGGCACCACTCTCGAACTATCGTACGCAAATTTATTTCAAGCAGTAGTGTATCAGGATAAAAAGTGTCAAATGTGAAAGTCTGCTGCCAGACTGTAAACTGTAGTCAGAAACCTTCTCATTTTATCATTTCCTCTACATAATCCCCCCCCCCCAACACCTCCCTCCCCCTCCTCCCCCCCCCCCCCCTCCCCCGTTTCCCCGGTCGACCGATTCCCCAGCCAGTTGGGGAATGCTGTGAAAATTGTGAAATCAACAATCCGGACCAAAAAGGTGACTGCCAAGCGTGTTGAATGCAGAAAAGAACCCATCGGAGAAAGAACCACGCTTAGAAAAGACAGGCACAACACAATTTGTGTTGTAATTGTCTTTTCTAAGCGTGTTTCTTTCTCCGTCGGGTTCTTCTCTGTGAAAGCTGTGCACCAGCATCAACAGCCACCTCCGCCCCCCCCCCCCCCCCACCCTACTTCTCCTCTCCCAGCCTCTACATTGGTGTCTGCACCACGGACCACCCCAGTATAACTGATATGTATAGTCAATTCAGTGCGTGCACAATGTTGTCAAATATTACGTGATTGTTATGATTGTTAAAAGACAGATAAATGACATTAAATTTACATATTAAACTTATTAATTGAGTCATCAGTAGTCATCAAAAATAGATGATTAGGTTCTGTAAGCAATGTTCAGCTGACCAGTTTGTACATTTCGGTATACAACAATGTTAATTTTTCTTACCGCTTTTGCTGGAGCCGTAAACCAGATTGTGTCAGTTTTTACTTGTTTTTTTTTTTCTCTCCATCTGTTTAGTCTGAAATAAAAGCCGCATGCACACATACATCCGTGAGTGGATGCCTCTTGTAGATTATATGCTACAAAAGTCTGTTTGCATTTTCCCACGTGTTATATTAACTCATTCTGCCCGCGACACAACACAACAAGATATGCCTCGACCATGATAGTTCAACGGTAGTGGCAGAATAGCTTGGCACCTATAGGCGCTAAGCTATTCTGCCACAACATTAAACTGTCATGATCGATCTGTCTTCTGAATTGTAATGCAGTCCTCAGAGGATAACTCCAAAATGTGGTTATTTCGTAACTCGGGCACAATGAGTTAAAAATGATTTTTGAAAAAAAAAGTACTATTACGACACACCTAATAAAGTTTAAGAACAATCTGGACACGCAGCAAAAGCACACGCGTAGTTGCACTTATTTATTCTGCGCTGCCGTTAGCGTGTCAACCTATTTTTTTTTTTTTTTTTTTTGTACTAATAGCGTTGCATTTCTAGAACGGAGTGGAGTCACTGTCAGGTTACTTGATCTAAAGACGACGTGTGCTGAACTGGATTGTCCTGTGTCTAAATGAACCATAACTAGGCCTGTGTGTAACGTTTCGTAACCATCTGTTACAAAAAGTGTGTCTTTGAACAGTTACGGCGATAGTGGGTCTTCAACAAACCTGCTGTTTACACTCTAGAACATGCCCTTACTTTCGTTGCAATGTGGGAACTAAAAATCAGACAACATCCTACTTTAATTTTGTCACTATTATTATGTTTATCGTGTAACAATGTGCGGAAAACAAAGCATTCGAGCGCCATGCAGACGACTTTTCGATATTGGCCATCATAACACACTACTTCCTATCTTTTGACCTTCACCTCTCGTTCCACCATCTGAAAAGTCGCAACTGTTTGTAAGGGATTAACCCCCCCCCCAAAAAAAAAAAAAAAAAAAAAAAAAAAAAAACAAAACCCAAACCAAAAAAAAAAAAAACCAAAAAAACCAAACCCCCCCCAAAAAAAAAAAAAACCCACCCCAAAACAACAAGATAAAACACACAAAACAACAAACAAACAAACAAACAAACAAACAAACAAACAAACAAACAAACAAACAAACAAACAAACAAACAAACAAAAAACACCACACGCTTTGTTAGATTTTTCGGCCAGTGTCATGGATCATGAAGCGTTACGTTGTCTCGTCATCGTCTCTTTCATCATGAAACGTGAATACTGTTCTTTTTGGGTTCGTCATTCGTGAATGGCCCGCATTTGTAGACAGACAAGTTTGAAACGTTAGGATATTTTCCGTACGTGAATTCTCCTGAAGCAGTTTTTTTTTTAATTTTTTAATTAGTTAAAGAAAATGGCTGTTTCACAAAAACCGGTTGATCCGCATTTGAGTCCGCATTTTCTGTTATTCTTACTAGATACTTTGCATACAGCCAGACTTAAGGCCGGAATGAGTTCGTAATCTAGCGTTGTACGTCTTCAACTTTTTGGAATAATAATTAATTTTGGAGCCACTATAATACTCCCATCAAACAGTCAGCCCTTGAAGAGACTGTGTGGAACAAAGCAGTCAACCCTGGAAGAGGCCGCGTGCCTTTCGGATAAGTGACGTGAAACATCAAATTCGTCACTGTGTACACGGCGTCGTGAGACTAGCCATGCCATGACGTGAAACTTATAGTGACGTCATTTTGCTGCTCTTGCTATTTTTCTTCAGAATTCTGTCGGTACACGAGCCCACAGAGCGTACTAATAGAGGGAAGCGACGTGTGTCTTTCTTTGAGTGCGCCTGTGTGTGTGTTGATCAGAGATTGCCTTAGAGAGGAGCGGGAAATGTATCAGAATGATAAGCATAAAAATATGAACAACTCTGAATGTCCTTAAAAGAAAAAAAAAGCGTGTGAGCTGCAAACAGTACGGTAGACTGACTTTTGGATGAAATCCTCATCTTGTTATAGAATGAGTGAGCTTATGGCCCTGCGCAGGTTTGAAGGCCCACTACAGCCGTAACTGTTCAAATATACACTTCTGTAACGCTACACACAGGTCCAGTTATGGTTTATATAGACACAGAACATTCCAATGACTCCACCCCGTTCTAGAAATATAACATTATTAGTATGAGAAACAGCTAAAAATATATTGGCACGCTAACGGTTGGGCAGAATAAATATGTGCTATTACGCGTGTGCTTTTGCTGCGTGTCCAGACCTATGTTAAAGTTCATTAGGTGTGTCGACAAGGCATAACAAACACAAATGGTGCTAAAATGTGTCTTCAGATTTATGCGTAATGGTACTTTTCAGGGGCGGATCAGTTACCTCGGGGGGGGGGGGGGTCCATCTTTTTGTTTGGGACCTTCACCCTGATACAAAAGGCCTCCCCGACGCTAGACCTTAGGCTTCCAGGGGCCCAAAAATCGAAAAGGAAGTGGGGTGGGGGTGGGGGGTGATGCGCGTGCGTGTTAAGACTCTCACCATTCACAGAGACAAGATGGCGGCCATGCAACACCTCCTGGCCGCCCGCTCCGGCAGAAATGGTCGCCACCCGCAGTATTCTAACAGACATTGTACCTTCGTTTGATATAATTTGATCTCAGACCCTGCAGTGCTGCATCACGACTGGTATTTCTTTTTGATGACTTTTGGCAATTTGTTGTGCTGTGACTGTTAATTGGATTTTATATTGTCCTCCGTACGCCGTGCGATGCCGCTGGGAGTTGATACACGCTGATTCTTGTTAGTACCGTAAAAAAGCCATTCGAATGCGGATCTCAGAAGAACAGCGCGCATTATGATGTGGCAATACAACCAACGTGCTTTTCTCCCCTTTCAATCATCTCACTAGTGGCTCTTCCCACACCACGCTTAACATCACTGCCTACGGAATAGCGCGAGTGCATACAACGAAGCGAGTACCAGCAAGCTTCAGGCCCCCACATTCCAGCCGAATGATGTGATGACAGACACAGTGACTGTGTTTCATACAACAGCATGTGCATTTGTGTACTCTCAGAAAACATTTTTAACTGCTTTCACGTTAATGCTGTAGTTCTACTACTCTCTTGGCTTGACTTCGCAAACGAAGATTTTATAGGAGTTGCCCACGACGTCTGCAGGCTTGTTCATGGCTGCGGAGGCCAATCCGAGACAGGCAGGTTCGACTGCAGTGGCTGCAGGGGAAGGTATGGCCAGGGTTCTGAGCTGCGGCATCTCTGTTTTTTCTCCTGAGCCGCTTGTCCTTAAGGCTAGCTCTGTGAGAGTCCTCAAACGAGACAGCTGCCTTGTAAATGGTGGAGCGCCAGGTGTCACGGTCCGCAGCAAGCGAAGACCACTGGTGGTGGTCGATTTGGCAGGCACTAAGTGACTTCTTGAGACAGTCTTTGTATCTCTTCTTTGGTGCCCCTCTGTCACGGTGTCCAGTAGCAAGCTCGCCGAACAGGGTGATCTTTGGTAGGCGATGATCCTCCATCCTGGAGACATGCCCCGCCCAGCGGAGCTGTGTCCGCAGCAGCAAAGCCTCGATGCTCACAGTTTCAGCCTGTTCAAGGACCTCGACGTTGGTGACATAGTCACTCCAGTGAATGCCCAGGATGGTACGCAGGCAGCGCTGGTGGAAGCGTTCGAGGAGTCGTAGTTGGCTGCGGTAGAGGGCCCAGGACTCGGAACCATACAGCAGGGTGGTGAGGACCACAGCTCTGTACACGCTGATCTTGGTGCCTGTTTTCAGTTGTTGATTGTGCCACACCCGCTTGAAAAGTCGCCCGAAAGCGCTGTTCGCTTTTGCCAGCCTGCTGTCAAGCTCCTTGTCCAGCTTGGCGTCCGACGTGATAATGCAGCCAAGGTAAGTAAACTGGTGCACTGACTTTAGTTCAGACTCGCCAATGGTGATGTGAGGAGGGCGATACACTGTCTTGGGTGCCGGCTGATGGAGGACCTCTGTCTTTTTCAGACTGACCTCGAGTCCAAAGAGCTGGGCAGCATCTGCGAAGCAAGACGTGATGCGCTGCAGGGCTCTCTCTGTGTGTGCAACGAGGGCAGCATCATCAGCAAAAAGCAGCTCACGAATCAGTTGGTCTAGGGTTTTCGTGTGGGCCTGCAGTCGTCTGAGGTTGAACAGGCTGCCATCGAGACGATACCTGATGTACACTGCATCGTCATCATCAAGGTCCACTGTGGCCTGCTTCAACATCATGCTAAAAAAGATGGTGAAGAGGGTCGGTGCCAGCACGCAGCCCTGCTTTACACCGTTGAGAATAGGGAATGGTTCTGAGAGGTCATTGTTGAGTCTGAACTGGCCTTGCTGGTCCTCGTGTAGCTGGACAATCATGTTGAGGAACTTTGGGGGACAGCCAAGTCGCTCCAGGATCTGCCACATGCCTTGCCTACTCACAGTGTCGAACGCTTTTGTTAGGTCGACAAATGCTACGTACAGCCCTTTGTTCTGCTCGTGGCACTTCTCCTGTAGCTGTCTCAGCACAAAGACCATATCGGTGGTGCTCCTGTTTGCTCTGAAGCCACACTGGCCCTCTGGGAGTTGGTCTTCAGCGATGGCAGGTACCAGCCGATTCAGGAGCAGCCTTGCAAGGATTTTCCCAGCAATGGACAGCAGGGTAATTCCCCGATAGTTGGAACAGTCAGACTTCTCGCCTTTGTTCTTGTACAGGGTGATAACGACTGCATCACGGAGATCTTTTGGTAGTGTTCCTTCCTCCCAGCAGCAGAGAAAGAGGTCATGGAGCTTGTTGTGCAGTGCTGTGCCTCCATGTTTCCAGATCTCTGGCGGTATTCCATCAATGCCTGCTGCTTTGCCACTCTTGAGCTGGTGGATGGCTGTGAGGGTCTCTTCAGCGGTGGGCGGTTCGTCCAATTCAACCTTTACTGGGAGGTGTGGGATTTGTAGGACGACTGCTTCTTGAACAGTGCGCTCAGCGCTGAAGAGGCTCTGAAAGTATTCCGACCAGCGGTTCAAGATGGAGGTATTATCTGTGAGGAGTGCCTGGCCATTCGCGCTTCGCAGGGGACTTTGTACCAGGTGCCTGGGGCCATACACTGCTTTCAGTGCTTCGTAGAAGCCCCTGTAGTCACCATTGTCAGCGCAAAGCTGGGTCCTCTGTGCAAGTCAGGTCCACCACTCATTCTGGAGATCTCTGAGCTTGCGCTGGAGACTGCTGCAGACGAGGCGGAAGGCAGACTTCTTCACAGGGCAGGAAGGCTGGGCTAGGTGGGCCTGATGGGCGGCTCTTTTTTTTGCTAGGTGTTCCTGGATCTCTACATCGTTTTCGTCAAACCAGTCTTTGTTCTTCTTTCTGGCGAAACCCAAGACTTCTGCAGAGGATTTTGCAATAGCAGTTTTCAGTTGTTCCCAAAGTGTTTCAGGGGAGGAGTCTACTGGGTCCGCTGTGTCTTTGAGCCTGCGCTGTAAATCTGTCTGAAAGGCAGCTTTCACATCGTCACGCTGAAGGCTGGCAACATCAAGCTTTTTCTTGGGGGGCCCCCATTTCTTGGGTTTTGGCTTGAAGTGGAGCCTGAGTTTGCAGCGGACAAGGCGGGTGGTCAGTGTGGCACTCTGCGCTGGGCATCACTCTGGTGAGGAGGACGTCACTGCGGTCCCTCTGACGCACTAGGACATAGTCGATAAGGTGCCAGTGTTTGGAGCGAGGATGCGTCCAGGTGGTCTTTCGACTGTCCTTTTGCTGAAAAGTAGTGTTGGTGATGACCAGTTGCTGCTCCGCACAGAACTCCAACAGTAGGCGGCCATTGTCATTGCAGTTCCCCACGCCATGCTTGCCAAGGACTCCTTTCCAGGCTTCAGAGTCCTGGCCCACTCTGGCGTTGAAGTCGCCAAGGATGATGACTTTGTCGTCTGCAGGGGTACTCTGTAGGAGGCTGCGCAGGTCAGTGTAAAACTTGTCCTTTTCAGCAGGCTCTGCCAGGAGGGTTGGGGAGTACACACTGAGAAGGGTGACGTGTTGCTGGTGTCTCAGTGGGAGGCGCATGGACATGATGCGGTCTGAGTGGCCCGTTGGTAGGTTTTCCAGCTTAGTTGCAATGGATGTCTTGACCATGAAACCCACGCCTGAGAGCCGTCTTTCTGATGCAGGCCTGCCTGACCAGTAGAGGGTGTACCCAGCACCAAGTTCTTGGAGGCTGCCTTCGTCCGGAAGGCGTACTTCGCTGAGCGCGGCGATGTCGATGTTTAACCTCCGCAATTCATGGGCAATGAGGGCGGAGCGACGTTCAGGGCGTCCGCTGTCTGCTTTGTCGAGCATGGTTCGGACGTTCCAGCATGCTACGTTGAGTCCGGTCGTGGTCGTCATGAGAGTGGATCCGTTATTCTTTCTTGTTTTTTTACCGCAGGAGAAGATGCCCGTTGACCGCGGCTAGCCAACTGGGGTTGCGAGGGGACGAGCTTTGGTTAGGCCACCTTTTCTAGGCCCCTCTCCGTGTGGAGCAAGCAGTGCTGTCCCTAGAGAAGGCTACTTGGTCGTTCAGGGTGTGCCGAGTGATGTTGTCATCCCCAGGTCAACATCAGGCGACCAATATCCTGAACCGCCTGCATGCAGGTTTGAGACTGCGGCTTCCAGTGACATCTTTCACCTGCCGTTTCGCCCCTCGCCCGTCGCTACAGGACTTGGAATGGTCAGTGTCATGGTCCGTGGACGTTTCCTAAAGCCTGCGCGGTGGAGCTTTTTGGTGGAGTGCAGTGTGCGCAGTACTGGCCCCACCCTTTAAACCCTTGGTTCATCTGCCATGGCCTAGCAAGCTGGGACGATGGCATCGAGGTCCTCGGGTCGTAGGTTTTATATCAGACTGTCCTTGTTCTAGTCTCTGGCTCAAAAGCCTTCCCCGGAGACACGGGGGCTTTGATGTCAGGGGTTTCCTCCCTTAGCCTTTCCGCAGCCAAGCGGCCAGGCCTGCAAGGCAGCAGGCGACTCGTGGAGGGCGGGGTCGTCTATGTCCCGTGCAGATGTAAACATCTGCCCACTGCCCAGTATTGCTTTAAAAAATGACTATGAAGTTATATACTAGTTAAGTTATAATTAAGGAGGTGACTGTTTATGCCGGAGCGACTGTCTAATAGCCGGGGCTGTTCTTTTGGCGACGGGCCCCCAGGTAGCAACTGTGAAAGTATAATTCGTCTTTTTTTGTTGTTGTTGTTTATGCGTATTTCTCATTCATTTGTGTAACTAGTCTCAGCCAAGCAGAAAGTTTAAAAACATTATATTACGTGTTTAAATGATACTTATGATAGGGCTGTTTTTAGTCTGCTTTGTGTTAGGGAGGTTCAGGTCGGGTTGGGGCTGTTGGCGCCGGCCATGAGACGCCTTGGCGACGGGCTTTACCCGTCCCGAACCATTGTCCACTTGTTGTTTGTAAACTGTTGTGTGAGTGTGAGTGATTGCGAGTTGCACCTGAGGTGGCGAGACAAATTTTCCTGTACGTGGTAACACGTATTTCGAACAATAAAGTTTATTGATTGATTGATTGATTGATTGATTGATTCGCCAAAATATTAACGCGGGGGGAGGGTAGGCGGTGCATGGAGGGGGGGGGGGGAGGGGGGTTCTAAACCCCCCCCCCCAAAAGGGGCTTTGTTATAGCATTTAAAGAATGTGGATCGTGGGGAGGGGGGATCCGAAAGCCCTGGACCCCCCCCCCCCCGATCCGCCTCTGACCTTATAAGTTTATAACTTTGTAAGTTTATGTGCCGATAGGTCCAACAGAACAATGCACACCGGCGCACACAAACGTGCGGGATACAGCACAACACTCTTGCTAGAATAACAGGTATGTTGTTCCTTTGACATCGGAGAGCACAACGTTTTTCGCAAATAATTATTATGTTTGCAAAGAACCACTTTTCTACACCAATCTTTGAAACAAATATCATTCAGTGCCAGCCTAATGCGATTTGCTTTCAAGAAACTCGAACATGTGTCAGTTCTGCTGTACAGTCGTGCAAATTTGGAAGTGTTACATGAAATTACTAATTTTTCATCCCTGTATGTGTCCCAGATATATTCACCGCCCAGTATAAGAAAGACACATTTTCACGTGAATGAGTAAGTTGACTAAGTTTTCAAACCTGAAACAGCGCGGGCATACATGAAGTCTGCATGCTTGACCATGACATTGAGATCTGTCCGTTTCCCGCCGGGGTTCTACTAGTGTATTGAAAATGGCTAGTTTTTGTCTTTTCACCAATTTGTCCGACTGTACAGCAAAACTGATAAACAAATCATAGGAATTCAGTATAAAAAAGCCCATATTAAATAAACTTGAAGTGGTACAGAAAAGACTTTCTTAGCGGAGATACTGATTTTGAAAAATAAAAAACAGTTGTGCGCTTTGATGTCAAACGGCCTATCTCCTTAACCGTTTGCATGTCGGTAGCGGTTTTAGCCGCGATGATTCCTGTAGGAATCATCGCGACTGAAAGCCCTACCGACACACGAAGGGTTAAACTGTTCTTGTGATACAGGAACTGTCTGACGACTAAACATGCAAATAATTCAGGTACTGCAAAATACTATTGTAAGTACCCAAATCTAAAATAACTTGCATGTATTGTCTGATTAAATGGACCCAAGTATTGATAAGTGGGAGAGGGCTTTTCTCTCCCCATCAATTTCATATGAAACAAATTCAGTGTGTTCCGTGCTCATTATTTCCCTGGTCATTTTTTTCCACGTCTAAAACGTTTTGCGTAGATATGGCGGACTGCACACTCTTGCAACAGAAAAACATTGGACAATTTCACTTGTCTTAGCTGACAAAAGACTTTTGAATACGTCTGAACACATTCACGGCCAGTGGACGTACGCTGTGTTTTTGAAATTATTGTTGCACACTATTTCAGTCCAATCACTGACAGACAGTGGCCTTGTCCCATACAGGACAAACATCATAGCCGTATGCTGAAATACGAGTCCACTCATTCAGCCAAATGCAAGAGGCATAGATCCTCATGAGCCCCCGCTGACGCGGGGGCTCATGAAGAGCTATGTCTCTTGCCATCACTACTTTGCATCTATGTTTCTTGGACGGGTGGATCTGTTTGAAGTTCAGTTAACAAATGTTTCAGAAATTCAATCTTCAACAAGTGGTTTATACTACTACACATGTAAACAACGCTCAGCCATACTCATGCGGCTGGCAAGCAAACTTTGGCACTGGATTTCCCGCCTCTTCAATTACACTTAAAATCGTAGTCACGTTTCTCTGAAACACATCAGCTTATCTTCTTCTTCTTCTTTTAATTAATATTTTCCCAGTCGGTTACTTTCATCAAGTTGTGCCATTTTAATTGAGCAGAACTGAATGTTGGGCCACCACTGTATTTTTATATCAATTACATATGCCTTAAAAGCTTTCACGCCATGGCGCCAAAATCCCAACAAAGATATGATGATTATAAAGTGACGTAGATATGTTGGCGGAACAGCAGTCTGTCGCAGTGTGTCAGGGTTGAATGGTTTAATTCATTCAAAGAGCCCCGTATCAATAACTGCGAAGTGTCGTATAGCGATGCCGCCCGCAACGCCATACGACACTTTCGCAGCTATTGATGGGTATAGATGGGGGGCGGGGAGGGGGGTGGGGGTGGGGGTAGGGGTGCAGAGGGGAGGGTGGGCGCCTTCAATAAATTAAGTCACTGCATAAAACCGCAGCATGTCCAGAATATGTGAACAAAATTACATAATTTCCATCCGGTCAGCGCGCAGAAAAAAATCAGCAGGAACAATGCTAAGTCCAAGTCGCATCGCCAACCTTAGTTGGGTTCTTTGGGTTACTGCCTTATCGCCAACATTGCCCGTGGCTTTCCCGATGCCGGCCCATTACCAACACGAGAGAGAACGCCTGATCAGGGCAGAACAACATCGCCGGATCGGCGGCACAGGCTCCAGTTTAAGAATAAGAATAAGAGTACTTTATTATCTCGAAAAGAGAAATTCGCTTGTGGTACATTTATCAGTAACAAATAGTACAAACAAGACATAAAAACATTATAGCATAATTATGAACATTTTCTCCCTGCACTTGCACAGCTACAAATTCCAAATGGATATAAAGTAAACACTACAAAATCTTTACACATAACTCTTACACATCTCACACAAACATCTTTTATGGACTGAACTGAGCGGCACTTATACATTCACACCCACCTCTACATATGCATACATAATACGCGTGTTTCAACCTAGTCCTAACCCTCACTACTTATTATACAAACATCTCAGTACATTATTACACAGTTTGAGCCGGCTGGAGAAACTGGTGGATCGCGTTCTCCTGCAGGAGAAGCGAGAGATGGTGGAAGGAACCCGACTTCATGGCGAGGAGTATCCTGGCGTCAGAAACTTTCTCCTGCCGTCCGCCGTGATGCGGAGCTTACGTAACACGTCCGTGGCCTACAACATAATACAGCGAATGCCTAAAGGTGGGTTGTGTCATCAGCAGACGTCCGCTACCCCAGCAGCTAAACGTCTACGGGCCCACGACGGCCGCAGTGGGCCCGCGCACTGTGGTGCGCGGGCCCACTGCGGCCGTCGTGGGCCCGAGGATCTTTGCTCACTGGGTATAGACATAGCTCATTTGGGGCCACGCTTTCGCAACTAGCATGCATTGTACGAAGCATTTGTTGTTGTCGTTGTTGTTGTTGATGATGATGTTGACAATGATGATGATGATGATGTTGATGATGATGATGATGGTGATGATGAGAACCGAAATGCATTGGGATAAAATCCTATACATGTTAAAAACAGTTCTATTGTAACAGGTGGAGTATTGCACTTGCATGGCGAATCTTTGACGCCCATCGACTGGCTGGTGAAGAACGTGACGTATCGTGACCACTGTTTCATGTGCGTGACGCAGGACAGCAGCGTCAAATTTCATTTCTTCCAGTCGCCTCCTTCGGACTCTAGTGAGATTTATATTTCACATTCATTAATTTATGTTTATGTCACTGATTTTTGACTATTTTCTTTGACGCAAAAATCTTTACGACTTTCAAAATTCATAACTTAGTAAGCCCTTTAGTGCGGCATTATTGTAAGACATTCTTGTTAAGAACATTTGTAAAACGAATAACCCTTTCACTGCCGAGAAAAATTGAACACGATCCAGCTGCAAGTGACATAGATTCTCATGAGCCCCTGCGACTGCGGGGGATCATGAGGATCTATGCGTCTTGCTGAGACCAATTTGTATCACTTATCTTGGAGGGCTTTGGTCGTTCAATGAACAAAGATTTCATAAGGAAAAACGTACTACAGTGGCAGGGAAGGGTTTAACCCTTTATTGTCTGGAGCAGGTCACTTTAATTTGTTCAGACTTCAGTGTTCAGATTGACAACTATTTTCGTCAAAGGAAAGAGTCATTAGGCGTGTAGTCTAAACATCACCAGCCCTTCGTTATAACAGTACACGTCTCATAAAATCTACCCTGTGAAGGCATAAGCAGCAAGTCCACTTTTGCGAAAAGCGATATTTTCATTGTAATATAATCAAAATCTCGCTTTTCACAGAAACTGACTTAGTGCTTTATGCCTTCACAGGGCAGAAACGACCTAGTTGCGAAATTTCTTTTCGAACTGAGTTCCAATACAAAAGCTTCAATTTGCTAGCACACAACAGGTAACCAGTTTCAGCTTATTTCTTTTAGCACTTTGGCTGTCGGTATAGCTTTTTATCGCGATGATTCCTGAAGGAATCATCGCGACAAAAAGCGCTACCGACAGTCAAAGGGCTAACGGTGTAAAAACCTCTGTTCTCTGTCTTTAGACTGCACTTGGCGGCTTGTACGTGAATTCAGATCAGAATATGGTGATGACGTGAAATTTGACCGTCTAAGTTTTTTTTTTTTTTTATACTGACGAGCAAAAGAAATGCGACATTTTTTATTCATCGGAAACACTGTAGTGTTTTCGATGATTAAAAAAATGTCGCATTTCTTTTGCTCTGCAGTATAAGTCGTACATGCAGTCCCTAGCAGTGAGTCAAATCTAAGCGCGCTCAAACCGTACACACAAATCCGTGACGTCATTAGTCTCGGCCGACTAAAGTTTTTTTTTTTTTTTTTTTTTTCCAGTGGCAACGCTTGTAACGTAAAGTTAGAAATTTTCTCCTACATTGAACTTTGCGCGTGGGGTTCTAGTCTTCGGCAAAGTTGTTTATTTTTAAGTAGTTTTAGTAGCCGTCCTGAAATTCGGTCAAAACGTTTCACGATGAACACAATAGGCGCTTGATTATAAATAGCGATAAGTCCGATTGAAGGTCTGCGACACATTTGATACATAATAAGCTATTGTTTTTCTCGTATTTCAGTTCTCAGCAACACAATGAATGGGAGTGAGGTCCTTAGACTATGATAGTCAGGAAAGAATACCAACTGTAGTTTCTTCCCTCGGTTGTCTAGCTGACCTTTTGCATGGTCTGTGTGGTTTGCACACCAAAGGTCAGAGATGCGGAAGGAAAGTGTCATTGTACCTTGCCGCGTCCATATTTCGTTTGAAACAAATCGAAATATACTGAAGAGCAAAAGAAATGCGATAAGTGTTTCCAATGATTCCAAAATTGTCGCATTTCCGACGATTCCAAAATTGTCACATTGATCGTTTGCTCGTTAGTATTATATCATGCTGTAATTGAAAGACAGTACCAGACCACCAAGTTCAAAGTGCGGTTTTCCGAGTCATTTTTGAAGGCCGCTCACTTCGAAGACAAATAACTACTGATCACGTGCCTGTAGTTCACATATGAAAACTGAAAATAATGGTGTGGCTTCTCTTCAGTACTTTAATTTTGCTTTATCTTTCATGCGATTGCAAATCTCAATAACGATACCATGATGTTTATCTGCCCAACTGTCGAGTCATTGCAGTTTTTTTTAATAATTTTTTTAAAAACCATATACACAGTTTGGCACAGATCTAAATTTCTAGATAGAACTCTGACTTCTGCCTTGAGTTTGATTCTGTACTGGAGTTGAGTTTACGGTCGTTTACTGTAAACATACTTGGCTGCTGTTGTTTTAAACCGGAAACAGGTCTTGTCTTCATAGACATTGAAGAACGAGACTCATTTCGCGATGCGCAAAAGGCCATCGGGCCGACGTCGGCCGCCGTTGGCCCGCGCACTGATGTGCGCGGGCCAACGGCGGCCGACTTCGGCCCGATGGCCTTTCAAGATTCAAGATTCAAGAAAACTGTATTGTCTGTTTTAAATAAATAAAACAGAAAAGTGTCTTTAGTTTCGATACACTCTGTTGTTTCTAAAAGACTTAAATATAATAAGACATAACAATGTGGGTACAAGTAAAAAAAAAACCCAACAAAACAACAACATACAAAACAAAAACAAAAACAAAAAACGCATGAAAACTTAATTATTCTAGCATCACACATAACACATTATAAATATTAATAACTCTTACACACACACACACACACAATCACACACACACACACACACACACACACACACACACACACACACACACACAAACACACACAAACACACACACACACACACACACACACACACACACACACACACACACACACACACACACACACACACAGCACGCATACTCAAATTCGGTATATCAGTAAGAGACAAATTAAAATAAATTAAACTCGGTAGAAAAATTAAAATAGATTAAACTCGGAAAAAAATGCGCACTGGGTTACTGCTAGGGGAGGTGAAGTTGTCGACACAGTAGTACTGTAGTACTTTTTACACATTTAGCATGTAAATTATTTTGACTAACATCAGTTATAGCAATGAACAAATCTGCAACCCGAGATTTGTATTTACTGTTGTGACTGTGTACCTCGGAAGTCTCCATAGCAACATCACCCTGGTGACGGACGACCCCGCGAAGACCTACCCTGACATTGCCGCGGTATGGCGCAAGTTCCTGGACTACTTCGACAAAGTTGAGGGCATGATGCTGTACGCTCCGATCTACAAGGACTACCTGTACGAAGGCCTGTTGTGGTTCCGCCAAGACAACGTTCAGTACGTGGAGATACGTGGAAATATGCAGTCTTTATGGGTTTTGTTAATGTAACTTAAGTATCTTTAATCCATTCACCCCCGACTCCCTACATCAGGAGGTGGATCAACCATGATAATTCAAGGATACAGCCAGATTAGATTGGCGCCTGATGGCGCCAGTCTAATCTGGTACTTCCTTTGAACTGATACCTTCGTCAGCCTTACATAGGCATCTTCAGTTTGACGGAGAGGAGGGGTGCTCATGAGGCAAAAGCTGTTATCGTTTGAGACATGCCACATTTCCGTTATGTGGCACATCTCAAACTATACATGTGTGTACACCTCATTTGACGCGTTGTCAATGATAACTTTTATTTGCAGCGTATAAGCAGCATGTCAAAAACGTCATTCGCCATGTCTCCAATACTTAAGTTATCCACTTCCTTGCTATTGGACACATGCATATTTTGTTTTTGAAAACGTGTTGATTCAACACTCAGATGTCCGAGGAACATGGATACAAGTTGGTCTCAGCAAGAGGCATAGATCCTCATGAGCCCCCGCTGTCGCGGGGGCTCATAAGGATCTATACCTCTTGCAGTTGGATCGTGTTCACTTCTTCTCGGCAGTGGATGGATGAATGGGTTTTGCCTGCTTACACGTGTGCGCCAAATGTCGATTGTATTAATATATGCTGTGCGTGCAGGTGTACGAGTTGGACGGGACTATTCACGGCAAGGACTGGATTCTGGATCTGTACAAAAGCACCGCCACACGCTTCATGACTGACTACCCAGACTTCGGCGTCAAGTTCATCAAAGCAGCTTTGAGGTACTGCCGCTTCTTCTTCTTCTGACTACTACCAATGCTGTTGTCGTCGTCGGTGCTGATGGTGTTGTCGTTGTTGTTATTTGTTTTTGTAATTAGTTGTAATTATTAATTTCGCTACTCCATCTTCACCGACGTAACCCCGACGCCCTACAGCAGGAGATGGATCGACCATGATAATTCAAGGGTAGTGCCAGACTAGCTTGGCGCCTTCAGGCGCCAAGCTAACCTGGAACTACCCTTGAATTATCATGGTCGATCTGGCATCTCCTGCAACTGGTACACAGTCGTTAGGTGACACCTCCAAAATTTAGGATTGGCGTCTTTGGCGTTAAATATGTTAAACTAAAGATTTTTCTTATAGGGTTATGTGCAAGACTGTTCCAAGGATATGCCCACCTGATCCTACAGGTTCCAAACGCAGCCTGCCATGCTTGAGGACATCAAAGACGCCATGCGATACCATCAGCAGGACCCGGAGTTTGTGGTTGGCTTTGACGTGGTGCAACATGAGGAAGTACTCAACCCGTTGTCCTACTATGTCGACGAGCTGCTGTACCCGTCCCGCCAGGACCCCCCGGTCCACCTGCCCTACTTCTTCCACGCTGGGGAGACAGGTACACCTAGCGCACTTTTTGGCTTCCTTACAGACGTACTTTATAATTTGACCAGGCATTTTCAATTAACATTTAGCCTCGATGCACTACAGCAGGAGATGGATGAACCATAATCATTCAAAGGTAGTGCCAGATTAGCCTGATGCCTGATGGTGCCAAGCTAATCTGGCACTACCCTTGAATGACAATTGACCATGTTCCATTGAGCTGTACATCGGCGTTAGGTGACACCTCCAGAATTTGGGAAATGCGGCTTTAGGGTTAAATGGGTTAATTTACTACCTTTAGAAATTGTCACTGCTATGCAAAATTTGCATTTCTAATTCCAAGTTGGGACATTTTTGTGTAAATGAAGAGATGGAGCCCTAAAAAAACCGACTACATTGTCTGTGATTATAACAAAATAAAATAATGCGTTTTGGAGGAAAAACGATAAGTAATGATTTTTTTTTCAAAAGAAAACAAAAAACAAAAACTGTCTAAGTACCATTACCCATAAGTCTGAGGACACATTTCAGCACCATTTGTGTTTGTTATGCCTTGTCGACACATCTAATGAACTTTAACCGCAGTTTGGACACGCAGCAAAAGCACACGCGTAATGGCATTTAGCGTGCCAATCTATTTTAGCTGTTTCTCGTACTAAACGCGTTGTTTTTCTAGAAAAGAGTCATTGTCAGGTTACTTGATATTAAAGACGACGTGTGCTGAACTGGATTGTCCTGTGTCTAAACGAAGCCTTACTCGGCCTGTGTGTAGCGTTTCGTAACCATCTGTTACAGAAGTATGTGTTTGAACAAATACGGCGGTAGTGGGCCTTTTTTGAACAAGATGCACTTCTCTGCTTTCTTCCAATAAAACAGTGGCGGACTGATTTCTGGTCGAGTAATATTCATATTGTACAAATTCTGTAGACTGTAGATTTTACACCTGACGATAGTTGCCAAATACTGCTCGAGGTCATGATTAATTTTGCATGTACACGCGGTTGCTCATACAGCTCGTGCCATCTGCAAGAGACATAGATTCACATGTGCCCCTGCAGTTGCAGGGGTTCAATATGATCTATGCCTCTTGTAAGCCAAAATCGGGCCCATCTGTTGCACAGTTTGACGCTGACGTTCCGCGTTGAGCATACGATTGAGCTGCATGCATACACGTGAGTGTACTGTGACTCATTAAGCCCTGAGGACGAAATTATCAAATTTGGAGATGTCCTCTGAGGTCTAGGTCACAGTTCTGGACACCGATCGACCATGATATTTCAAGAGTGGTGTCGGAATAGCTATTCCGACGGCACCCTTGAAATATCATGGTCGATTCATATCCTGTCGTAGCGCATCAGGGCTTAATTTAATAACTGTCTTCTGCAGACTGGCGAGAAACCCAGGTGGATTACAACATAGTGGACGCCATACTGCTGAACACCACCCGTCTCGGTCACGGGTACGCTCTCCACAAACACCCGCTGTTTCTGAAAATGGTTTGGGAAAGAAACATCGCTGTCGAGGTCAACCCACTGTCACACCAGGTCAGCCAACCATCCTATGATCCTGAGAGAGAGAGAGAGAGAGAGAGAGAGAGAGAGAGAGAGAGAGAGAGAGAGAGAGAGAGAGAGAGAGAGAGAGAGAGAGAGAGAGAGAGAGGGAGAGAGAGAGAGAGAGAGAGAGAGAGAGAGAGAGAGAGAGAGAGAGAGAGAGAGAGAGATTGTGTGTGTGTGTGTGTGCGGGGGGCGAGTGGGAGGGGGGGGAGGGAAGGTTGGGGAAGGAGGAACCTTTACTGTGGTAGTAAGCAAATATTTAAAATTCTCGCAATAACCTACAATGGCTACCTTTAATTTACAAATGTCTAATCTTTCTTAATGTTATTTCGTTTATTGTTCTATTGCTAGTATTATCAAATTAATGTATTACTGAGGACATGTTTGGCATCCTGTCTCGGAAGACAATGGAGTATATGCGCTTGCTGGGTCAGTCACTGGAGTGACCTCTCCAGGGCGCAAGCCTGGGCAAAGTGTATGGAGATCATGGGGTGCCCAGTCGTCAAGATCCCCCTCTCGGCCTCGCTGATGTATCCAAAGGAATGCAAAGCAGTACGTTTGGCACCAGTTTGGCTGCAGGAGCTGCCAGAACAGTGCGTGAATACAGGCAACTGTCTGCCTTCGGGGCTCCACTCCTGATTTGAAGGGTTTACTCCCCCACATTTGGCCGTTGGATCCAACCTGATCTCCTCCGTCCTCTAGCCGTTGGCTGTCAGAAACAGCTCATCCGCCTAGTGGTGCAATGTGAACACCACCCCCTCACGTGGTTTAGCCCACCAGCTGAGGTGGTTTGCCAAGGTATGGCGCTTGGAGCCAACACGAGAGAGATTAAGGAGATGGATGAGGACCAGTGATGCCCGTCCGTCCTATGTAGGACGCAGCTGCCGAACAGCAAAGGTGCTACCTCTATCCAGAGCCCCCCTACACCCCCCTGAGGACATATTAGATTGTAAAAGAGGTTTTCCAGCCTAAAGCCTTGTAAACTAAACGTAAAATAAAGTTTATTCAGTTCAATGCAATACCCACACGCTCTCACTATCACACCTCAGTCTCACGCTCAGGACCTCCATAAAACACCTTGCGTACAACTGAGCAATTCAGTTCATGTATAGTACTATCTCATAATAAAACAACAAAATAAATGTACAGTTAGTTGCCAGACTTATCATGTGCTACAGAGAACATGCTTATCAAAAACAAAAGAAAAGAATTAAGGACACTTTATATGCAGCAGATTACAATGGTGGTTGCTTGGGGTTGGATGGTGGGTTTTCAAATTCTAGCTGTCGCCTGAGCTGCGGCTGCTGCCCCACGGACCAAAATGACTGGCGTACTTCTCGGTACCGTTCCTTAGTCACTCCTGTACCGCCCACGCATTTACCTCCCACACACTCTCACGCCTCTCATCCTCGTCTACGCACTCACCCCCTCCAGACTTTCCCACCCTCTATCTCTCTCTCAATCTCCATCTCTCATCACAGCATTCCACAGTCGGAAAATTCCCCGGCCTACTCAGTACTTCGGCTACCACCGGATACCGCCCCCCACCCATGCATTCAGTCCTCTTTCACTCCGTTTAAAATATGCTTATCACTCATCCCTCGAATAAACACCACTTTAATTTACAAATGTCTAATCTTTCTTAATGTTATTTCGTTTATTGTTCTATTGCTAGTATCATCAAATTAATGTATTACTGAGGACATATTAGATTGTAAAAGAAGTTTTCCAGCCTAAAGCCTTGTAAACTAAACGTAAAATAAAGTTTATTCAGTTCAATGCAATACCCATGACGGGGTCTTTCTTAAACGAGTGAAAACACTGACAGCCATAGTATATCGCAATAAAGTGGACTCATGACGTCAGATCGCTTTTTTTGGAATTAGTGTTAATGTGGTGCTCTTGAATTTATACAGTGTGTGTAAGAAGAAAAAATCTGCGAGTAAATGCGCTGGTCAAATGACACTGATCTCAAACATCTACTGCTGCAGGCCAGTTGCATTAGTGAGCTCTCCCCACCCGGGTCTGCCCTGGGGGACTTGGGTGGGGTTAGGTATTTTTTAGTTCCCAGGGTCACCCTGGTCAGCCCCACAGGGTGGGTTTTTCTCTCTATTCTGGGGCATGTGTTTCTGTCTACCCTTTGTCCATTCACCTGGATTTGCCTTTTTAAAACTCTCCCTACTGTCTGCACTGCCTGTAGCTCTTGATATTGGATGTGTGTTGCTAAATGGTCTTAGCTTTATTTAGGCCCCATGTGTTGGGTTTATTTAACGTATTTGACCGGCTGGCGACATACATTCAATGTTCTGTTTCTTTTTTATTTTTTCACAAGCAGTGCAGGCACGTCCTGAGAAAGCCTTGTTGCTGTCGGGACATTAAGCAATGTACAATCAATGTACAATCAATCAATTAGTGAGCTCATATAGGCCGTCAGATAGGAAGTGAACACCTCGCCCCTCCCCCCCTTTTCGGGGGATTGTTGACCACATTTTTCGGAAGCCTATCACCTATGAAGACAAACCGTAGGTGTTTGCCCAAAATAAATACCGTTTTGAATATAGGAGGGCATATACTATAGTCATATTTTCTTCTTTGGGCCCTATATTTTGCTTTTGGCGGTAGGGTTGGTGTTAACGATGCAGTTCCCGTAAAGAAGCAAACAGAACTAAATGACTGGTATCTTCAGAATAAATTTACCTACCATTTACAATGATCAAATATATAAAAAGCAAAATCATAAAACACAGTCTTAAAACCCATCTTTTCCCATCTTGATTATCAGGGTTCGTGTATTTAGTCATTTTCTGTTCTTTTGTGTAATTGTACATGTGCTTTTGGTTTTGTCACTTTTGTGTTATATTTTTCTTGTACGGCGCCTAGAGCATCTTACCATGTATAGGCGCCTTATAAATCCTCTTTATTATTATCATTATAAAATGGTTACGTCATCGCGGCACCATCTTTTTACCTTTCATTAT
Source organism: Semisulcospira habei (assembly GCA_036245525.1). Classification (NCBI taxonomy): domain Eukaryota; kingdom Metazoa; phylum Mollusca; class Gastropoda; family Semisulcospiridae; genus Semisulcospira; species Semisulcospira habei. Next base: position 78,321,838 of record BTPG01000006.1, on the reverse strand, counting down.
CCGCGAAATAGCCTTCTTGCCAGTAGAATAGGTGTCCAATCTTTGACGTACTATGATGAAAACATATATACCAATGTTATAATATATCATCAATGCAAACGTAAACGATTCAATGTTTTCGACTGGTGACCTTGAAAGGTGTTATTTAAAGGTCAATGTCACCTAAAGTTGTACTTTATGAAAAAAACCAACATATTTTGGGAAATGTGATAAAACATCTTACTAAAAGTGATAACATGTAAGGAATTGCTATGAATAATTGATAAATGATTAGACGTGACCTTCACGAAGGTCAATGTCGCAGTTTTCGAAACATTTGCTTTGCTTTTAGGAATATTTGCTCACAACACCTATAGGATCTCTTACTACTGAATCAAATTCTGTTGAGTTGAGATTATCAGGAATATTATAATATAGATACCCTTTATAATTAAGGTCAATGTCACAATATGTCCAACTGTGCACTCAATCTCACTTAACTGTTCCATGGTGATAAAATTCTCTCTCTCTCTCTCTCTCTCTCTCTCTCTCTCTCTCTCTCTCTCTCTCTCTCTCTCTATCTCTCTCTGTACCTCACGTATTTCATACAGATGGTTTTTATATGTGTGTGCGCGTGTGTGTGTGTGCTCGAGTTTGTTTGTGCGTGTGGGTGTATGTGTGAGCGGCGCGCGTGCGTGCGTGTGTGCATGTGTGTGTGATGAGTATTATTATTTTTTTGGTATATAATGATACTATTGGGTTTTGTATGTACATATATATTTTATAGTTTCCCTTTTTTTTTATCCTGTAGATGTTAGCAACGGCAAGTTTGTAAAATGACGATTTGTTTTCTGTCAAAACTTTTTACCGTTGAAAAATAAAGTTTCATCATCATCATCATCATCTCTCAACGGCAAGTTTGAAAAATGGTTTCACCAAAACATTCACCTTTGTAAAATAAGGAATCATTGTCATTCTCTCTCTCTCTCTCTCTCTCTCTCTCTCTCTCTCTCTCTCTCTCTCTCTCTCTCTCTCTCTCTCTCTCTCTCTCTCTCTCTCTCTCTCTTCTCACACACACACACACACACACACACACACACACACACACACACACACACACACACACACACACACAAAGATGAAGAATCTAATATAGGTAGTAGAAAAGAAAAGGATCTCATTTATTGTTTATGTATTGTCCATTCTGATAAGTATGGAACGTCTGCAGAGCCTGTAGCCCTGGCAAGTAATATGCAAGTCAACAGATCAGTTGCTTAAACCAGCTGTAAGACGGTAGTCATGTAGTTTCTCTCCCCCCCCTCCCCCCCCAGCCCCTCCTTACAAAACCTCACGCCACACCGACCCCTTCGCAGGAAACACTTGAACTGGAAATAACATTGAAACATTAAAGGGGCACGCCTGACCTTTTTTAATGCTTCAATTCGCACAAAGCTTTTACTGGGATTCAGTATATATACCCACTTATACAGTAACCACCCTATTGTCCTACCAAATGTTTTCTTTCACCGGAATCTTGTGACTGAACACCATGAAAAGATTGCTTCTGATAAGCGATGGTAGCTGACGTCATAACTATTCTATACGACCTTAGGTCATCTGCATAATTATAACCAATCAGAGAAAAGATGGCGGATGAACCAGCGAAGAAAACAAGAAAGTATCATCGACTCGTGCCGATAATGACAGACTCGGAATTGAAGAGAAGAAAGAGAAAGAGAGACAAGATACCCCTAAGTAGAACTGACATCGGACAAGGGAATATAGACATGTGGCAACAAGAAAGCAAGAGCATGGCTTGACCGCCCATCTAGAATTTGTCTCTTTCCTGCTGAATCAGTGAGAAATCTACGGTCTTTGTCAATCTTCCAAATCCGCGAGCGCTAGTGATTTTCAGAATTCATGATCTTCAGTAGAATTTATCTCTTACTGATTTCGCAAAATTTTAAACCAGTTTTATCATATAGTTACGTGCAGAAAGTGGGTATAAATACCAATGTTCTGTTTCAATGATGGAACGCGTTGCGTGTTTCCCAGGGATAAAGGATCAAAGGTCAAACTAGGCCCGGCACCGTGGACGCAGGCTCACCGGCTTCAGTTGCGAGTCACTGAAATAAGCCACGCCCTCGTCACGATCGTTACTAGTAAATACTAGCAGGTTAAGCGGAAACCGCATTGTGATTTTGACATCATTACGAATATGGAAGGTTTATTCTACTTTTCTCGTGAAAAATTACGTCAAAGGATGCCGGAAAACATCAGTACACGTGTACACTGACACGTGTCTACGCCACACCGATGACCTTGTGACCTGCAGTTTTGCGATACACTGATAGTCGGTCGGGTTCTGCCTTTTGACGTAGCTCATAAATATACATATTAATTCAAGACAAGGCCGATGCAGACGATAAATCCGCGACTCGGGTACAAAAACAATACACCCTCCAAACGATAAATGTCGACATTTTGCATTGTATTTACAGCATAAAGCTCTAAGATAGTACACAAAGGACCCATACACATACTGTCAGCAGTATCTGTTGCAGACAGTTTTTTGACTGTGTTGAGATGCTTGATCCTGGGGAAAATAACTTTAAGCTATCTGGATTGTTCGCACTACCATCAAGTCAGTGCATGGGCTGATGACACAAAAGAATGTTCAAGCATGTTATGATGTTTGGCAAGGAATGTACGTGTTAGTTTAAGTTGACACATGGCACCTGCAAGCGGATTGAGGTTTCAAGTTAATGGACATGTGAGTAGTAACACTGAGATAAAAGGCGTTTCTCAGACCACAGAAAAGCAATCCAAAGTTAATTTATTGTTGTTGTTGTTGAATATTATATAAAATGCTATAGCAAAGTTCCTTTAAGGGAGTTTTGAACATCAATACCACCCCACCCCTCCCCAGCACCGTGTATATTTTGACAAGCAGTGAGAGTCCTGACACACTCCCCCCTCCCTCCCCTTGTTGTTTGATATTTCGGCGACTGGTAAACGTTTTCGGCCATTGGAAGCAAGGTGTAGCGTCGGGAGGCCTTTTGTGCCAGGTTGAAGGTCCCAAACAAAAGGTTGGATCCACCCCAGAGGTAACTGTTCCGCCCCTGGTGTGTGTGTGTGTGTGTGTGTGTGTGTGTGTGTGTGTGTGTGTGTGTGTGTGTGTGTGTGTTTTCAAAATCCCAAATAGCGTACACAGATGATTTGATGGGGGAAATGTTAACAATCTACGATACCATACACAATGAATATCAAACGCGTCATGGTTTAATGTGCTCCTGACTTAGATCGTCACAAACGTTGTCTCATGCATATGGCTGTTTGGGTTTAATGGACGGTCTGCTCGGCCGTTGGCCCTCCACTTGCGATATTTAAAAAAGGGCTAATTGCCTTTTAGCACAGTAATAGTACTGTTTTTACCGACATCGTCTGTGTGGTTAGTTCTTTTTGTGTCTGTCTCTTGGATTGTGCCTTCTATCGGGATGTTATACGCTGCTATGATCTACTACTACTACTACTACTACTACTACTACTACTACTACTAATAATAATAATAATAATAATAATAATAATAATAATAATAAATTTATTTCAGTTTTTGCAGGCCATCAGGCCCATATGAACACAAAATACAATTTACAACCAGAAAATACAGGAAGGTGGTTGTAAAACACACTCATATAGCATTACATCAGCGCACATAAATAAACAAAAAACAAGAAAAGTTCAAAGCAAATCCCTCTAATTCCTTAATTTAAGGCAACCTGAAATATACATAGCAACTTTAAAGACCAGTTTATCATGTAGGTTTCCACACAGCAGCTGAACTTTAAGATCGGATGGGAATCTGTAGTAAAACAGTGGAATGTACTTTTTACGTAAAGGGGCATATTTTGGACACTCGAACAGAAAATGACACAAATCTTCAGCCTTATGCCAATCACATGAATTACATTCTGGATTAGTGATGGGTTTTCCAAATCTGGATACTCCGTTTAAAGGTAAACGGTTACATCTAAGTAAACATATTGCCCGCCTGAGTTCACAAGAGTTCAGCTGCCCTATGTAACTGGCTCTAAGTATTTCTGGGTGGTAATGGCAGTATTCTGTGTTTGAGGTAAGGGATGCATGCCAGTCCTGTCGGAAACAATCCATCAGCCGATCTTTGAATATCTGAATGAACAGAGGAGTGTTTCCAACTGACTGCATTTCCCATACATACCCAAACCCGTGCATACACAATAGAGTCTTTATTTGCGTAGCCCAGTTCGATCTACCTGAAGCATCATGCATATATAACATCGTGTAACACTGTCTTGGGTATCTGTTTTCTGACATGGTAAGAAGTCTGCACCAGTACTTCACCATTCGAACATAGGCATCAATATACATAGGGAATCTTCCACACTCACCCAGCGCAATATTGTTTTTTACATCTCTTCCAACACCAAGGACCATTTTACAAACCTTTATATGAACCTGCTCAATTACATCATGTCTCCGGAAACCCCAGACCTCTGACCCGTATAGCACAATGGGTTTAATCTTGACATCAAAAATGTGAAAAACAGTGTCAGCTGGCAAGTTTTGTAATTTGAAGTATAGTCTTTTGATGCCTGCAACTGCTCTCCTGGCTTTTCCAGCTAAGTTTTCTACACATCTAGCCCAGTTCAGAGTAGAGGAAAATATCACACCAAGGTAAGTATAACTGGACTCGACTTGAATCTGCTTGTCAGCATAAAACCATTTTTCACAATTTTTCACAAAACCTCCATTTTTGAAGACCACCACTTTTGTCTTGTCCATGTTCACAGTGAGACCCCATTTTTTACAGTATTTTTCTAAACAATTAATTTTCTTTTGGAGATCTGCTACAGAGTCAGAGACAATGGCTATATCATCAGCATACATAAGAAGGAAAATACCCAGTGGGTCTGCAAAAATATCAATGCCACGTGCACCGCACGATGATATTTCTGTCTCAAATTCTGAAAGAAAGATAGAAAACAGCAGTGGGCTCAACACACAACCTTGTCGCACCCCTGACATGCAATCAAAGTAGTCGGTAACTTTGGTTCCAACCCTTACAGCAGCTTTTACATGTTTGTACATACTCTCAAGTGTCTGAAGCAACTTTCCATGAACTCCTTTACGTAGCAAGAGATACAACAGTTTTGTCCTGTGCACACTGTCGTAAGCTTTAGAAAAATCTACGTACATGGTGTAAAAACGGCCACCCTGCTTGCTAAGATACTTTTGCACTAGTGCCTGTAAGCAAAAAATGTTGTCTATAGTACTGTATCCTTTACGGAAGCCAGCTTGGGCCTCAGGAATACAAACATTCTCTTCACAAAAACGAACCAACCTGTTGTTAATGACAAAACTGTACAACTTACTGATAACGTTCAGAAGAGAAATTCCTCTGTAGTTGTCAACATTTCTAGGGTTACCCTTTTTGTGTAGTGGAAATATCACAGCCATGGTCCAGCTTTCAGGGTATTCCGCACTTTGAAACACACGATTAAACAAAGGATGCAGAAATTTCACAAGGATCTCACCTGCATGATGAAAAAGGTCAGTGGGCAAGCCATCAGGGCCTGATGCTTTCCCTTTCTTCATGTTATTAATAGCACTGCGAATTTCATCCTGCGTGATTTCCTCGTCAAATTTTGCATTATGACAACCATCACAATCATCAGATATATGGTCATTCAAAACACCCTCGGCCTGTCTGCTGAAACCTGAATCATCAACATTCTGATCCACATTTAGCAAATTACGAAAATAATCATACCACACGCGTGGTGAAATGACATCAGAACACAACTTTTTAACGCCAGTCAGAGACTTTATTTTTTGCCAAAATGTTCTTGAGTTTGCATCATTACATGCATCGTTGAGCTCATTCAAAACCCGTGCGTTGTACTCTACTTGTTTTGTTTTACACAACTTCTTAAATTCTTTCTTCATGTCAAGATACTTCCCTAAGTCGTCATGTGTGTTTGTGTGTCTGAACTGCTTCAACTGTATGTACTTGTTTTGTTTTGCTAACTCGCAGTCCGAGTCCCACCACGGCGGCTGTGCACGGGATTCACCTATCTTCTTACCTGACCTCATTTTGTCAGCCGCCTTCTGAATGAATGCTACAAAACAGGCCGACCCTTCTTCTACACTCGAGTCAAGCGCTGACGAAAAGTGTTGAAACTGAGTCTCCTGATTATCTTCAATGTATGCCCAAAAGGATTCAGCGTAGTTTTCTTTCCAAACAAATTTAACCCCTTCCTCTAGTATTATATCATCATTTAAATCATCATCATCACATGAATAAACAGACTGAATAGAAGTAAACGTGGTTACAATGGGGAAATGGTCTGACTCGCACCTGTCTGCAACAAACATATCGGTCACTAGGTCAAACACGGATTTAGAGCAAATACAGTAGTCCACCACACTTTTGCCTCTGTTGGCCACGCACGTAATTTCTCCCTCACTGTCACCTTTCGTTCTGCCATTGACAATAAACAAACAGTACTCTTGACATAGTTCTATCAGTTTCCGACCAAAACTGTTTACGCCAATATCTTTTGACCTCCGTGGGCTTTGTGGTACATCCTCTAGCAGATCTGTTAATTCCTGTAAAGGCTGCACGTGTGAATTGCCATCAATAAAATCAGTATCAGACAGCCCGGCAGTGCGGGCGTTAAAATCGCCACATAATAGCCAAGGCAGCTCAGGGTGAGCACGTAACACTTGAGACATGTAGTTTTCTAACACTTCAAAACCATCAACGTTATCTTCACCATATACAACAGAACGCTCTGGAGCCACATACACAAATGCTGCCAGAACATCAGATGCAGAGTTCAAAACAGACTTACCGATCTTTAGAAACACAATATCCTCAGCTGCCTGCATTAAACGCAACACATGACAGGCTATAGATTTATGTACACACACGGCCACGCCCCCTTTTAACTTTTGTGTACGTGGTGAAAAAAACACCTGATACTCTGGAAAGGTATCCTCTATAACATTTTGCTTACATGACCAGATCTCTGAAAATGCAAAAATTTGACACTTTTCACAGAACTGCCTAAAAGAAACACTTTTCAGCTTATTTACAAGACCTTGGATATTCCATGCCATGATGCGAAACACAGAGCTACCACTTTCATCACTACCACTTTCATCAACACAGTGTGCGGGTGTGGGTTTGAGTATGGGCACTTGAGTGTGTGTGTGTGCAGGTAAGTCGTCCTTTGAAGACACATGGGGGCCCTGGGGGTCTGAATGAGGGACGGGCTGTCTTCTCCTGGTTGCTGGGTCAACATGCCGGCCTGCCCCTCATTTCTGCCCCCTGCGCTCCACTGGCCTCTGGGTAGCAGCGTCGTATGCGTGGGTCTTTCCCTCAACAACGAGGGAGTCGAAGCGGAGGAAGGCCTTCTTCCCCGCCTGCTTGGCCTCCTTGAGGAAGGGTAGTAGCTTGCGGCGCACGTCCCTCACCCGAGGGGTGAAGTCCTCAGAGATGTAGACCCGGGACCTGTTCTCCTTCAGCGTTCTTCGCTCAAACAGGATCCGCTCCTTGTCTTTGTACTTGTTGAAGCACACGATGATGGGGTGGGGCGCCTTGCCCCCCTTCAGACGATGGGCACGCTCCACCTCGATCTCCTCCTCTATGCCCATCTCGTCCTTCAACATTGACTTGACAGCTTTTTCACAGTCCGCCCAAGTCTCTGAGCGCCCCTGGGGGTGGGGGATTCCGTGAAAGATCAGATTCTTGCGTCTGCTCCGCCCCTCCAAATCATCCAGCTTATCCTCCGGCTGCGTAACTTTCTCCTTCAACTCTCTGTTTTCTTTCATCACCGCAGTAAAGTCACTCTGAATTTTGTCCATCTGCTCCTGCATTGTAGCTTTCATACTGTCCATCTTTTTGTCCATCACATTCAACATTTTAAACACATCAGCAATGGTCGGCTCAGACACTGCGTTTGCCTCACCCCCGGGCGACTGGTTGTCTTGGTTCCCCTGGCATGTCAAAAGAGTCTGTCGTTTCGGTGGGCCTGGGTTTGCTTCGACATCGCCACACCGGAGCAGAAAGCCGACCAAAAACACGAGAATGACTGCCACCGGTCCGCTGACACTGACAGTGCGGTAACGTAGGGCTGCCTTCCTCTGTGCTTTGCGAGCCATGAAGTTTTGAAAAGTCCAGTAAAAGGTACCGCAAATGGCACGAAAAGATACCGAACTGCTTGGCATGATGAGCTGAATCACCCTGTCGTTGTTCTAAAGTCACTCATTAAGTAATTATGTTGCAAAATGCTAAAAATGTGCGGAGCCGCTCTTCAACTGTGTGACGTCGATCGCTATGATCTACTATAATAGTGTGTGTTTGTTTTTATTAGGATCATAGATAGCTCAGTTAACTATTGACATAGTCTAGAAGTAAACTTCGGAATACATCTAGGCAAGGTAGGCATTTTATGTGTTGTCCCTCATGATCGTAACAGAAAAGACGCATCCCTGAACTGCTGTTTCGATTCCACATGCCCACATTTTAATCGCAAACCCTTACCTCGACCAGCCCATTCTTTAAAACACGACACAGCGACATACACACGCGTACGCACGCACCGTGACACAAACGCACACACACACACACACACACACACACACACACACACACACACACACACACACACAAACACACACACACACTGATCAACAAATGATCCCGACATTAGATATTGCATTGGAACTAGTATTCGAATCCCCTAATTCATACGCCGGTTTGTCACTGACGTAAGGTAAATAGATGTGTTGTGCAGCTCGTATAACTAGTCTATACGCTTATTCTTTTCCTTCACTCCGATTGGGGCAGCACAATCGTATAGTCATACATAATTGTAGCCTCAGTCTTACATTAATTAGAAACATACTGTAAGCTCTTTCTGTGTGTGTGTGTGTGTGTGTGTGTGTGTGTGTGTGTGTGTGTGTGTGTGTGTGTGTGTGTATGTTTATTGCTCTCCCCCTCCCCAACACACGCACACATTCTCACCCAAATGCCTCCATTTTGTAAATGTATACGCAGCATAGACGTAGTACTCACACTCTAGCATAAACTGACTAAGTTTCCACCACACTTCAAAGCCTGCAAAATTACAAAAACTTTAGCTGTAAAAATTCATATTCTGGAAACGTAATGAAAATCCATCTACGTTAAACTCATGGTACTATTATATGATGTCACCAGATTTTACAAACTGCGTACATATGAAGTGCACATATATTACTGGAAGTATTTTAGCGCATAAAAAGTCTTTTTTTGTGCGTGTAATTCCATTAATCATGGAAGAAGTGCATCAGAACACCGCACCTAAAAAATGGTGTGATATTCATAGGGTCCAATATGAAATGCTGTGACGTCATCATGTAAAAAAAGAAGAATATAATAAAGTTGATTATTTTCTGAATGCCCGATAAAGGAGAAACACACCGATACCAAATAATAAGTATTTCTTGTAGTTATCATAGCTTTACTGTCCATCTAGTACCCCTACCCCCAAAATTATGACCCCTTGTGGGGTGGGTTCGGTCAAATTCTGTGGTATCATCGATACGGTGTTTATTTTTGGCAAACACCTAGGAACCTACGTGGTTTTGGATAGACTTTCAGAAAAAACGTAGTCTCCAATCCCCCGCAAGGAGGGGGGGGGCGGGAGGAGGGGGGGGGGCGTCTATGGAGGGCCAAAGGTCTAATAGATTTAGCGGAGCACCTTGCCTAGTGGTTGGCGCAGGACTAAGATGACTCATGCAAATGAACCTTGGAGGATCTGACTGCATTACTCGCATATAATTTGACAAAACGAAGCCCGCCAAAACCGTCATGAATTATTTGGTACGTTCAAGAGATACTAGGTTGCGGATTTACATGTTTTAAATGTTGTACAACAAACCAAGGGGAATTATGTACAATTCTGCCAGCGCTAGCCTCACCTATCTGGTTTGTGAGTATTTTAAATGTTGGTTTTGCCTCCATTGGAACAGGTGCTGCATCTTGTTGAAGACCTCCGGAACCATCCTGCCGTGTCTCTCATCGCCGAAAACTACCCTCTCGTCATCAGCTCCGATGATCCCGCCGCCTGGGAGGCCATGCCCCTGACAGACGACTTCTACGTCACTTTCATGGCACTGACGGGCGAAAAGGCGGGGCTGGCCACTCTCAAACAACTCGCCAAAAACTCATTAATGTACGTAGTTTAACACCTTAGTCTAGGGAGATGCGCGACAGCAAAGCCGCGAGAACGGCGGCGACAGCGACACGAAACCAGTACATAGAAATAAAGAAAGAGTGTTTCCATACGCGCGATGCTACTGGGTTTCGATTGCGGTGCGGCAGGGGAGAGCAGCGCAACAAAATTGTATCGCCCCATGGAGCGATTCAAAAGGGATTCAGCCGCGATTTCAATGCGAAGAAGAGCGTGGTTTTCAGTTCGCGACAACAAATCGAAACAATTATAATAAACTTATCTCGGGGGGCGATGCCGCCTGTCGTGCCGCTATATGGAAACACACAACCGGAAGCGATTTCCCGCCTGATGCTTACTTAGCTACATTTTTTTGCCGTGTCGCCTACCGCACCGCTGTCGCGTAGCTATATATGGAAACACAGACGAGCGTATATAACGTATTCATGAATAAGAAACGTGTGAACGTAGCTTTCCACACGTTTAGAGGATAAACATATCTATAATGCAATATAATCTTAGGGTGCAAACTAAAGTGTCTGAGGCTAGTCGATTACTCAAGTTAAAAGGCACCGGCTGCGGACTAGTTTTCGCCTTTCGCTCGCGCGGAGACTCGAGGCTGTGTTTACGACGTGCTGGCCGTGCGAGCGAAAGGTGGTTGCTTTAGAAAATCATCTTTTAGTTTAAAAAAAAAAAATTCATTAGACACCTTTCCGTTGAGTACAAAGACTTGTCAATCCACCGTGAAATACGTTTAACCCGATCACTGCTGAGAAAAAATGCAAGAGACATGAGCCCCCGCAAATTGTTTTAGAAATCTTTGATCATCGAGCGCGAAAGAGCCCTAACCGTTCAAGAAACATAGTTCCAAAGTGATGTAATCGAGAGACATAGATCCTCATGAAACCCTGCAACTGCGGAGGCTCATGAGGATCTATGTCACTTGCACTTGGATTATATTCACTTCGTCTCGGCCGTCAAGTTTTTGAGTGACCCCTTTGTGAAATGCAGCCACCGCTACTGTTCGTAAGTCAGTTCTGCTAACGAGACAGATACGTGTCATTCAGCTTTGGCTTGTGGTGTGTACTGTTGCAGCTACAGCGCTATGCGAGCTGAGGAGAAGACCCAAGCCATCGCATTGTGGCAACAGAAATGGGACGATTTCATCACCACCACTGTCACAGAGCTACATATTGTACTGGACGTTGAGAAATTAATAAGAACTAAGAATGATCACCATGAAAAGTCCTTTGAAAGCACGGCATAGTGATGGCAAAAGATAGTACTGAGCAAGTCCCCATTTTTGAAAAGAAAACATTTTTCATTGCATTTTAATACAAATTTCGCTTTACACAAAAAATGACTTAGAGTCTTTTTCCTTCACGCTGCTCTTCGATTTGAAATATAATCTACAGGAATTCTGCACATACACACACACGCAGTCGCCTGGCAGCGGCTCAGAACGGTGGGAAATGGTTGCCAAAATGGTATCTATTTCCCGCAGAAGAGCAGCTGTCTGGAGTCTTTTTTCACGTAGGATTCCAGGACCATTGCTGTCATCAGACAATCCAGACCAAAAAGGTGACAGCCAAGCGTGTAAAATGCAGCGAAGAACCCAACGGAGAAAGAAACACGCTTAGAAAAGACAGTTGTAACTGTCTTTTCTACGCGTGTTTCTTTCTCCGTTGGGGTTCTTGTCTATAATCAGACAGCTTTGTCCCATGCTAAAAAGCACAGTCGTATGAGACTGATTATAACTCTGCGGACTAAATAAACAAAATCACTGACGCGCTACCTTTACTTTACTTGTTATTGTGTCATGATTACAAATACCTGTGTGATTGTATGTGTGTGTGCGTGTGTGTGTGTGTGTGTGTGTGTCCGTGTGTGTGTGTGTGTATGTGTGTGAGTGTATGTGTGTGTGTGTGTGTGTGTGTTTGTGTGTATGTGTGTGTGTGAGTGAGTGTGTGTGTGTGTGTGTGTGTGTGTGTGTGTGTGTGTGTGTGTGTGTGTGTGTGTGTGAAAATGCATAACAAAAACCGCAAACACATAGTTCTCATCTCTTAGGTGCAGCAGACCATTTAGCAACACACATCCAATATGAAGGACTGCAGGCAGCGCAGACAGTAGGGGGAGTTTAAAAAAGAAATATAAAGGTAAATGGAACAAGGGACAGAAACGTATGACCCGGAAAAAAGAAGACCCCCCCTCCCCCCGTGAGTGACGAGTGTGACCCTCGGAACTAAAAAGTGGTTAACCCACTCGTCCCCCAGGGCAGACCCGAGTGGTGAGGGGTGGTAGTATCATCAGACAGAGCTGATGAGGTTTTGGGACTGGCCACTATCTAAATAGAGCAGATCAGTCTCAGTTTGTCTGTATGGTGCAAAAACTGGCTGGCCTTTCCGAATCCGTGGCTGTTTGTAACAATTCAAACGACAAAGACAAGAGAAACTATCTTGTCAGAACACAACAATACTCATACATATCATACGATGATAAGGGGGCAAGGGAGGGGGCGGAGGGTGCGTAGGAAGGTGGGGGTGGGGGGGTGGGGGGTGGGGGGGAAAGGAGCGTATGTGTCAAGACTCTCACCACTGTCAAAACTCGCCAAAATAGCAAACAGCATGGAGAGGAGGGGGGAGGGGGGTCCAAATACCCCAGAAAGAGACTTTTTACAGCATTTTAAAGAATTTTGTGTCGGGGGGTAGGTGGGTGGGTTCCCCTGGACCCCCCCAACCCCAGATCCGCCCCTGCGGTCGTGAAGTGTGTTTGTTTGGGACCTTCAGCTTAGAAAAAAAATGAATCCAGACACTAGACATCGCTTCCAATTAAGGTGAGGGGGAGGGGGGGGGGGGTTGCAGGCGATACCATAACCCTTAAAAAATGTTCTTTACAGGAGGAGAGGGGGGCAGGGCCCTCCGGTTCCTACGTCACTAAGATACTAGAAATACTTGAATGCGGCCTTGCCAACCGACAAAACTTCAGATAAGAGCATGTCAAAAAGTGTAACGAAGAGAAATCATATATTACTATCAGGCCTGCCTGCACTGGTTAAACATGAACAAAGTAGGGCATCGAAGAAAAACAAAAGCTGTCGAAGTGCATAATTATATAGGACATTTTAAAACCATGATCAAAATGGTGACTGCCAAGCGTACAACAATTTACGTGCAAAAAAATTTCCAACAGAGAAAGAAGCACGCTTAAAAGGAATATTATAACACAATTTATTAATTGTTAGATTAACCCGTTGAGAGCCAGTTGGCGTTACATCTTGAAATAGATGGATATGTGTGCCTCGGAGATACCATACCATACCGTACCATACCATACCATACCATACCATACCATACCATTGCCAGAGATTGTATTTATGCTTTTTTTTTTTTTTTTTTTTTTTTTTTTGCATCCTGTCTCGGAAGACAATGGAGTATATGCGCTTGCTGGGTCAGTCACTGGAGTGACCTCTCCAGGGCGCAAGCCTGGGCGAAGTGTATGGAGATCCTGGGGTGCCCAGTCGTCAAGATCCCCCTCTCGGCCTCGCTGATGTATCCAAAGGAATGCAAAGCAGTACGTTTGGCACCAGTTTGGCTGCAGGAGCTGCCAGAACAGTGCGTGAATACAGGCAGCTGTCTGCCTTCGGGGCTCCACTCCTGATTTGAAGGGTTTACTCCCCCACATTTGGCCGTTGGATCCAACCTGATCTCCTCCGTCCTCTAGCCGTTGGCTGTCAGAAACAGCTCATCCGCCTAGTGGTGCAATGTGAACACCACCCCCTCACGTGTATTTATGCAATCTTCATTTATTCAACACCAAAAAAAACCCCCCAAAAAACCGTAGCTTTCCCCGGAACAAGGATTCAAAGTGGAATCAGCGAGAGATATAGACCCTCATGAGCCCCCGCAACTGCATGGGCTCATGAGGATCTATACCTCTTGCAGTTGGGCGGTGTTAAGATTTTCTCTGCACTGGACGGCTTAAAGGTTGTCATACCGACAAGAAAACAACGCAAGACTTATCTTTCTTTTCAAGGGCAGCATGAGTTACGCATCCTGCACTTGAAAGATTAGTATTTTACTGGTGTTGTCTTTCGTTTGTGTTGTTGTTGTTGTTTTGGTTTGGTCTGTGTATTTTGAAAAAAGGATTTCAAAGCGATCTGCTCCATGGTGGGCTTTGCCGATTGCTAAAATTCGCCGATACGGCGGGTTAACTCATTCTACCCCAACACCGAAATCCTTAAATGTTGCCGTTGTCCTCTGCAGACTGCATTGCAGTGCAGGACACAGATCGGCCATTGATAGTTCAAGGGTGATGCCAGAATAGCTTGGCGCCCATAGGCGCCAAGCTATTCTGGCATCACCGTTGAACTATCATGGTCGATCCTTATCTTCCTGTGGTGTGTCTGGGGTAGAATGAGTTAACAATGTTGCTTTCCCTCAAATAATACTTGTCCACCCTTCTTTTGACAATCCACGAGAGCAGGCACATGTACCAGAGGTTTCCCGATGCCCTTTGAGCGTAACGGAGGGAACTCTTCTGTGTACAAAAGAGAAGAAGAGCAGAAAAGTCTTTCATTTTACGACATTCCAATTTCATAATTTAAATGAGCCTTTCTGTTCAAGATTATTGTTAGACATACTAAGAAAATGTATAAATGGGATATTGTAACTATTAACCCTGTACTACCTGGAGTAGTTCGCTTTAACCCTTTTAGCCCCGGATCCCTACAGCAGGAGATGGCTTGACCATGATAATTCAAGGGTAGTGCCAGATTAGCTTGGCGCCTTCAGGCGCCAAGCTAATCTGGCACTACCCTTGAATAATCATGGTCAAGCCATATCCTGCAACTGGTTCATAGTCGTTAGGCAACACCTCCAAAATTTGAGAAATGGGACCTTGGTGCCAGAAGGGTTAGATTAATAGTCTCTTTATCCAGCAGTATTGTAAGACATACTAAGAACATTTCTATAGGAAATATTGCAAACTATTAACTCATTCGAGACGTGCCGCATGCGGATACACGGCATAAAGCCGCGTATCCGAATGCAGCACGTCTCGAAAGTGTTATCATTGTATGGGATGGGAGCATGACCCTGATGTGGCCATGAACAACTAAAAAAAAACCATCAGACTGTAGAAACACGCTTGGAAATGACAATTACAACACAGTTTAGTAATTTTTGGGTTAAAACACTTAAACTGACAGAGAAGAAAACAATACATAGCATATCTTTCTTTTGAAGCACAGTATGTGTAACTGAAAGTGTGACGGTTATACATCCTGCACTTCTGAAGTAGTGTATTGTTTTCTTGTCCTATTATTAGTATATAATTATGTCTGTTCTAAAAAGATGTTTCAAAAAGTCCAGACCAAACAGGTGACTGCCCAGCGTGTAAAATGCAAAGACAATACAAAACAATGCAACACAATTTATTAAATTTTACTGGTTAAAACCTTGTCGTTTCTAAGCATGTTCTTTCTTTGTTGGGATTGTCTGCATTTCACAGTTTGGCAGTCACCTGTTTGGTCTGACTTTTCATGACTGAAATATCTGACACAATTTCATAAGCGCTATCAGTTTCGTGTAAGTTCAGGTGAACTTGTGTCCTGCATGATCTTTGTTGCGGTGCCTCCCTCAGACGGTCCCCACACTCCGGCGCAGCACCCTCCCTCCTTACCCCTGTTTTGACCTTGCTTAACACAGCGCTGGTTCACGCATTGCCCTTTCATAGGCGTGATTGAATGATTAGTTGTCAGTTGCATGAGTAAGCTTAACCAATTTAGCCCCGACGCACTACAGCAGGAGACGGGTCGACCATGATAATTCAGGGTTAGTGCCAGAGTAGCTTGGCGCCTGGCGTTGCCAAGCTAATCTGGCACTAACCCTGTATTATTATGGTCGACCCGACTCTTTTCAAAACAGTGGTACATAGGCGTTAGGTGACTAGTCTAAAACTTGGAAACGCGGCCTTTGGGGTTATAAATGAGTTAAACATTTGCAAGTCACAACCCCTTACAAACTTTAACCGGCGCAGTTTGCCTTGTTGCTTGCGCGACAGGATTTAAAATTGCATGGGTGACATTGAGTCCTGCGCAAGTCATTGCGCAAAGTGTTCCAATGGTGGGGCCCCTCAGTTGCGGGAATTTATGGCCCATTCATGCAGCTGACAGCAGCTCAGTTCGACCGGAGTAAAACTGGAGCAATACTGATCTCAAGTAGAGGCATGTTGTGTTTACAGTGTACATTACCACTCTAACCCCCACCCCCTAACGGGGAGATGTGCACCAGTAATGTGTCGTTCCATACACAGTACCGTTTTTTTTAGGGCAAAGCTCAGTGCAAGCACTGACTCTGCTCAACACTCGATTAGAAGTATGGGCGCCCAATACAGAGTCCACATGACACAACTTTGTATACGTTTTGTCCACTTTCTGCCGGCACGGCTGTAGTTCTACGGAAAAAGTGTTGTTTTGTGGCCGCATACCAACATGTGCCCACTCCAGGAAGTGTTTTCTTCTTTGATACATGTATTGATATAATTGTATAACAAGCAAATTAATATGATCTTTGTGATGAATTTGCATGATATACTTTCCCTCCCAAAATTCCTTGGGCGCCAAGAAGATTCGATCTTGATGATAATTGCATTTTTTTCAAAAGAAAAACGAGAAATATGCTCATACTGCAACATTAAGAAACTCCTTATGTGTATTAATAATGAAATACTTCTTAGTGTGTAGTACGAACGCTCGAAATGTATGTCCTATACACACACACACTAACGGAGAACATACTCAAGCAAAGTGTGCCAGTCGCCGGACTAGTAAAATTGATGAGAAAAGGACTAAATAAACAAACCTGCTAGCATTTTCCGCCATTATGCGTGATCTACAAGTAGAATTTACTCAGTAACACGCATGGTTATACACAACACTGATGTCTTCATAGTCAGACCAAATCTTTGCGCTGAGTCGACAGCGATATGCAGTCGCCATGCATTCATGTGTTTTGTCTAAACATCACAATCAATCGCAAAATGAACTTGACGCGAGGCGCAGTTTTGTTTTGGACTGGGTACATAAATTATATTGATTATATTGATATAGTGCCGATAAACGACAAAATAAATGTGATTACTTGACCCGAATGAAATATCCTCGTCTGACGATTCGGACATTTTGATTCGGGTCTCGTAATCACATCTGCCTGTTATCGGCACTATATCAAGCAAAATGTTGCTCAATAGAATATAATTTTGTACATTTAGGTACTAATTAAAACAAATACGCAATACCAATAATTAATAGACTTATTTTTTAAATGATTAAATTAATCTTAAACCCTACGTCAGGAACTTGAAATGCATATACCATGCACCCGCACTAAAGATGCTTTGGTATTACAATAGTTTTTGCCTTTGGCTAGCCATATTTACATCCGTGTCCCTTGGCTTGGATAGGGATGCCCATGCCATGAAAGGAACATGGGTACAGTGTGATGTCAGCAAGAGGCATAGATCCTCATAAGGTTTTCACCCCTTCACTGCTATCGACTGGAAAGATGTCCCTGAACTATCACAAATGTCACCGTGGGCTCTTCCGGCACACGCGCGAGGTCAGCAAGAGGCATAGATCCTCATAGCCCCAGCAACTGCGGGGGCTCATGAGAATCTACGCCTCTTGTAGTTGGGTTTTGATTTTGCTGTTTCTCGGCAGTGAAGGGGTTACCTCTGCCGTCTACCTCTGTCGCCATACTAGAATAATGCAACGCTGGTTCATTCTGGCGTGAGCTTGCGAGAGACCTTAACCCGTCACATGTGTACACAATACGACCCCACCTGCAAGGGGAAAAACTAGGCCCATATAAAGCTGTGGCTGGCTGTGAGAGAAAATTATGTAATGAAAATACGCTTGCGAAAAGACGCAGCGTGTCGCAGTGGATGTTTGGGCACTGTATTTGTAATTAATAATAATAATTATTTTGGTTGACGACACAATCTGAAGACTGGCATTGGATACAAGAGCTTGAAACGAAGAAATGGCGACCATTGACACTGTATCGTACCTGCCTGAAATAAAGGTAATACAAAATTGTTCATGCCTAGATTTCTTCTTATTATTATAAGGTATTGCCGAATGTTGTTGATCGTGATTTTCGTAATTTTCTAATCCAAATACCTCAGCCAAATCTACACTGATTTCGATGGTTGATATATCGTTGTGATCTTGGAAGAAGCCCGAATTGAACCTTTATGTTGCCAAAGCAAATCACATCCTAAAGCAGGGGCGGATCAGGGGTGTGGGTGGGTTGTTTGGGACCCGATACAAAAGGCCTCCCCCGACGCTAGACCCTGCTTGCGGGGGCCGAAAAAAACGAACAGCGGGGGCAGGGGGTGGAGGGGGGGAGGGGGGGGGGGTGTGTGCTATCATGTGACGACACTCCCGCAGCTGTTATTGCCGGGCGCCTTGAAGGAATTAATTGTAGAAGTCATGTGTGACCCTGTAGCCTATATTAACTCTTTCATTGCTACTCTCGTTGGTAGAAATATACCCAGTGAGTCTGTTCTGTTTTCACTTGTAACTTGGCTATTTGTACGACTGATTTTCCCCAAACCAATACCTTGAGCATCTTATCAAGTACATATCTGTGTACTCTGTGGTGCTTTCATTGTTTTTTCAGGCAAAACAATGGTATACACTTACGTCCCTTTTGTCCGTATGTCATGGGTAGAAACTGCACCACCCCGTTTACATGAACTGCGCCGCTTCGATTGCCGCATGGTGCGCTTTCTATCCACGGCGCACGATTTACCCTTTCTATCCTGATACACCCATTGCTTGAAATACATTTGACTGATAGTTCAAGGGTGGTGCCAGAATAGCTTGGCGCCTCAGGCTCCATGCTGTTCTGGCACCACCCTTGAACTAAACAGTTGATCTATCTCCTAAACACTAATGTAGCCTTCATAAGACGACAAGCAAATGCTACACAATCAGCCTAAGGATGTAATGGGTTAAAAGTAAAAGGCGACATGTAAAGAAACTTAATGTAGTTACTGTGCATGTCCTAGTTTAACCCTTTTTCATCCAGATACACTGCTGCTTGAACTTAATGTGCCTATGATAGTTCAAAGGTGGTGCCAAAATAGCTTGGCGCCTGAGGCGCCAAGCTATTCTGGCACCACCCTTGAAATAAAATCTTTGATCTATCTTCTTATCTGTAGTGCAGCCTTTATATGACAATAAGCACATTTGATAAAATCAGCCTGAGAATTTAATAGGTTAATTAACCCCACGAACCTCTGAAATGCTACGACAGTCTATGGATCGACCATAATAGTTCGAGGACGAATGTGAGATTAACTTTGGCGCCTCTTGGCGCCAAGCTGTTCAGACGACCACCCTCAAACTATCACGGTTGACCTTTCTTCAGAACTGTGCCAGTGGCGTCAGCCTCAGAAGTTATCTTCTAAATATGGGGGTAAATTTGTCCTCAGGGCTTAAACGAGTCCAGTGAGTGAATCGTTCTGACGTAGTTGCTGTCTTTATTGACGACGATGGTGAGGTTGCTACATCGTTGTTACGAGCGGACGCAGTAAACATTCAAAGGAGAATCACATAGAGCTGGACAAACACCTCAAGACAAACTATAACTCATTCTACCCCAACACCGAAATCCCCACATTTTGCCATTGTCCTCTGAAGACTGCATTGCAGTGCAGGACACAGATCGACCATGATAGTTCAAGGGTGATGCCAGAATAGCTTGGCGCCCATAGGCGCCAAGCTATTCTGGCATCACCCTTGAACTATCATGGTCGATCCTTATCTTGCTGTGGTGGGTCTGGGATAGAATGAGTTAAATGCTCTAACTCATTCAGCCCTGACGCACTACAGCAGGAGATGCGTCGACCATGATAATTCAAGGGTAGGGCCAGATTAGCTTGGCGCCTGTCGGTCCATCTCCTGCAACAGGTGCATAGTCGTTAGATGATGCCTCCAAATTTTGGGAAATACGTGCGTGGGGCTGAATGAGTTAACCTCTTCACTGCCAGTGGACGCAGGCTGCGTTTCAAAATCAACGTAGGTGCAGAATAAAAGACCCCAATGCGTTGAATGAACATGGATACAAAGTGGTTTCAGCAAGTGGAATTGATCCTCATGGTCCCCGCCACTGCGGCTGTGTGCTGTTTAATTATTCTCGGCAGTGAAGGCGTCAACTTCCCTCTGACGCTATGTTACATGCGGCACAGGATTGTGCTTTGTACTTGTCGTGGCCTGGCGATAGGGTGACAAACGGACCTGAACTGATTGTTTACGTGCTTGCTACCAGTAAGCAAAGGTCCTCGGGCGCACGACGGCCGCAGTGGGCCCGTGCACGGCTGTGCGCGGGCCCACTGCGGCCGTCATGGGCCCGAAGACGTTTTGCTTCGTGGGTGCTCATCGCTGAGTGATTCTCTTTGTTGTGTGTACTGTCATCACGTGGTGCAGGAACCTAGGAGCCGGGAAAGGAAAAGGGACCTACCCCTCCCCCCCCCCCCCCACCCGCCCAGGTCCCCCAAAAGAAAAGTATGGGGGCTATTGGAGTAAACGTTTTTAGGATAGAACAATATCATAACTATCGTTTTCTTACCTCCCCCCCCCCCCCACACACACACACTTTGTTTGATGTTTGGAGGTTGGCAGTAACAATTTCAGGTACGCTGGGCCCTCCAATGAAAATTATCTTCTTACGTCACTGTCGTGGAAATCAAATGATGTACATGACGTCATAAATACGTGGCCTATTTCTGTCTTCGGATTTTTTGCAGGCATCTTTTGTTGTTGCTGTTTTGTTGTTGTCGCGTTTTAAATCTCTAACCATGCTTCGTTTTCTGATGCCAGACGACTGCTGCCGTGTTCATGGCAACACTTGTGGTTGTCAAACTGATCACCCATCTGAGCAAGAAACGCTATAACTTGCCGCCCGGACCTCGTGGTGTGCCCCTCCTAGGTTATCTTCCCTTCTTCGGAGACGACCCACCAGAGACCTTTAACGAGTTGCGCCGCACGTATGGTGACGTCATCAGCATCAGCATGGGCAGCTTCCCGGCCATCGTCATCAACGGGCGGGACACCATCAAGGAAGCTCTGGTGGACAAGGGAGACGACTTCTCCGGCAGGCCCGCCTTCACGACAGCGCGACTGCTGAACGAGGGGAGGAATTTCGGGTTCTCTGCCTTTGGGGCCATCTGGAAATCGCATCGGAAGCTGATCAGCAATGTTTTGTACACCTTCACCAACGCCAGGAACAACCCCATTGAGGATATCGTGCGCAATGAGGCACACACCGTGACAGACCAGTTCCTGGCCAACGGAGACAACAGCTTTAACCCCTTAGACACTCTTACTATCGCGGGGTCCAGTATGGTGTACCAGCTGTGTTACGGATTGCATCAGAACATCCGTGAGGACAAAGACTTTATCGGCGATCTAACAGGATCAAAGGAATTCCAGAGATTAACCAAGACAGGTAACCCCGTGGACGTCATGCCATGGCTTCGTTTCATCATGCCCAGTAAAGTCAGCAATTTCCTAAAGTTGATGAAGAGAGGCTATGCCCGTCGAGCCAAGAAAGTGGCAGAACACGAGGCAGTGTTTGACGAGCACAATATGCGGGACATCACGGACGGCCTAATCGACGCCGCCAACAAGCTGTCGGACAAGGAGAGGGCGGTGGGTTTAGACAGGACCCGGGTGATTGAAAGCCTGGATACCATCATGGGAGCGGGCGGCATCACTGTATCCACAACCCTGCAGTGGTCTGTACTTTACATGGCGGCTTTCCCCAAAGTCCAGGAAGAAGTTTTCAGGGAGATCGACGAGAAAATTGGCCAGGGTCGCCTCCCAACCCTAAACGATCGCGCAAACTTACCATACTGTGAAGCCACCATATACGAGGTTTTGAGATTCGGGTGTACCCTCCCTTTCACGCTGCCCCACGCCACCACGTGCGACACGACCCTTAAGGGTTACGACATCCCAAAAGGCACTGTGGTTCTCGTCAATTTGTACTCCATCTACAAGGACAAGGCGTTGTGGGGTGACCCGGACACCTTCCGGCCCGAGCGATTCCTGACTAAAGACGGGCAGCTGGACCGCATCAAGGTGGAGCAAGTCACGCCCTTCAGCCTCGGGCGGAGGAGATGCGTGGGAGAGTTTCTGGCCCGTATGGAACTGTTCCTGTTCTTCACCACCATGATGCAGAGAGTCAAGTTCTACAAGCCGTCCGGTGCTCCTGACTACAAGCTGGAGGCCACCTTCGGCCTGGGTAGGGACCCCAAGCCATTTAGTGTTTGTGCCGCTCGACGCTAGTGAC
>BTPG01000006.1:78129241-78294241 GCA_036245525.1 Semisulcospira habei | reverse complement strand
ACCCTGTCACGTGTGTGTTGCTAGCAGCCTTCGTCATGTCGAGGAAAGTCATGTTTAGTGCCGCTTTAGACCCAGATTTATGTCAGTGCAGCCAAGGTCCAGGCTAAAGTTCACATGAACAGTGTCCCATTTCATGAACGTGTTCGGGCTGTGTCTAGGCGGTTCTTTATCCTGGATTGAGCAGACGACAATCGCGGCCGGTGCTCAGAAAGGGATCAATCGGCTGTGTGTTTTTGTGTGCGTGGCACACGGCCGCATGTCAAATTTACAGCATTGGCCAAACAAAGGCTCGTTTGTAATAACAACACTTCGTGTGCCATTTCATGCACAACTGACGCCGAGAGAGGTACGTTGTGAAAGCTTTACTGGTTCTCAGTGATCAAGTTAATACTTATGGTTACATGCACAAAGGGGTTTGAGGGTGGGGCGGGTGGCCGGTGGGGGTGGATGGGAAGGGGTGGAGGTTTTGGGGATTAATGTAATGTTTCTAAATGTATGGCCATTAATTTGGCCACTATTTATAAACATAAGTCATTGATATCAACTTCTTAACTGCGGGCGCAGGTCGACAGTTTACCCAGCTGCAAGAGACACAAACCCTCCTGGCAAGTGGATTTATGTCTCTTGTTAATCCTCTATCTGTATGCCTATGTTATGGTCCATTTTCATTTTTGTGTTTTTTTACGTTAAACTCGGGCAGCCCGGGCAGACGCGAAATCCGTGATCATTAGCTGCGAAGGCGTTAATAAGCAAATGGCAGTTGCACGTGTTTGAAGCTAAAGTAGGTCAGAGAGTCAAGGCCAATCAGTGCTGGTCCGCTGTGATCATCACTGTGGACTGTAGGGTCTAAAATCAAAGAGCAGCCTGGATATGCCATCTACGTTTCAGTTGAAAGACGCGACACCGCTCTAAGCATGTTACAATTTGTGTTGTGAAACATCTCAGCCCATAATCATTGTGATTTAATACTCTTAAAATGTATTGACCGTGACTTATATGGGTAGAACACATGACCGAAACTACCATTTAGTCGTGAATGAAACGATTCGGCAAAACTGACTGCATGAACTTGAATGAGGCTTTTTGTCGCGATGACTCCTGCAGGAATCGTCGCGACGACTGAAATCTGCTACCGACTGCCAAAGGGGGGGTTAAAACTAAAATACTAAATCCGATTTAGCCACTGAGGTTATAAATACTACGACCGACTTCATCAGGTAACCCAAATTAATCAGGCTTGAGTCAAGTTAATGGCCAGACCCCGGTGCGCAGTGAGTAGACCATCGGTCTGAGGTCGGCCGCAGTCGGCCCGTGCATGACTTTCGGACAACAGCCCCATGGCGTGTTGCTTTCAGGGAAACCCACACAACAGTAGGCCTATATCTACAGCTGATTCAGTGACCGCTAAGTGACAGTGTTACGGAGACACATTCCCCTACCTCCCCCCTCCCTACCTCCCCCCCCCCCTCCAACCGACCTTGAACACCGCCCTCTAGCCCTGTCAAGGCTGTCTTTCTCAACCCTCTACCGCTCTCCTCTTCCACCCTCGGGCACATCAACGGACAGAGCGGAACGACATAACTGTCATGGTCAGTTACGGACAGGGTGAGGTTTGCTAACACTGACCCTACCAAGTCTCATCTACCACATCATTTTTAGTGTCTCAGTGGACAACTACGTACATGTGAGGAACAGAGAGGGGGGAGATGGTGGGGGTATGTGGGGTGATGGGGGTGGGGGGTGTGTGTGGGGGGGGTGGTGGTGGTGGAGGTTACCATTACGGATTCACGATCATTTACTCTTTTTCGATTACGAATCACGAATCCCCACAAATGGCATTACGTTCCACGATTGCAAGCAGCGGCGGATCCAGGGGGGGCGGTGGGGAGGGGGGTCCCGGACCCCTCGTCAGCACTGTGATTAGAAAACGAGAAATCAACTGCGCTGTTAGTGTCTCCCCCCCCCCCCCCCCACCACCGGGGTCAGCAGCCGACTGGCCCGGGTGTCACGAGGTGATTGTTAATCCCCTAATCCCGTCACACATCACTCTCTGAGCACATTGGGTCCCCTCTCTCACTCAGATTGCGTAGCTTTGTCTTTTGAGGTAGTGTCCGTGGACATGCACCAGTGCCCATCAGGGCAACTATGTAGTCATTGATGCGTGTCAGAGGAGGGGAAATGTGAAATGTCTTGATTTTAAATCACTAACTAACCCTTTAAGTAATCGTCAGCCAGTGTAAGAGATATACATCATAGGTGATCATGACTATTTCTGTGATCTGATTCTGTGTTCCTCATTATTTTGAAGGAAATTTGTTGGTGTATAGAGCAGTATAACAATTTTCACAAGTGGCTGTGTTGTTCCTCAGACGGAGGAGTAATTGGTAGTGTAGCGTTGTTGTCAAACACAAGGTGATTGCTCCTGCAGAAACTCCAGGTAGAACATTCTTTTCAACAGGAAAATTAACACCATATAAGAAACAGAAGAGCCCGATTAATCTTGTTTTGTTAGGGAGGTGGGGTGGAGGCGGGGAGGAGGACAAGTGCATGTAGATATGATCAGCCCTTCCTTTTATAAAGTGACAAAAGCAGTGCTGTGTCCCGAGATAAAAGAAGAAAAGAAGAAATACAAATCGTCACCTCTGAGAACTCTAGTTGTGTCTGAGAAAACCCCAAGAAAACAATAAAAGAAACACGCATAAAGAGAACGGTTACAGCACGATAATACAATTTTAAAGAAAATCCCAAAAAAGAAAAGCACCAAGAAATAATAATTTCAACACAACTTATTTGTAATAATTATTGTTCTTTTTAAGCGTGTTTCTTTCTTTGTTATGATTTTATGCTCGCCCGATAGTTACTGTTTTGGTCTTGATTTCTTTTGTATGACACAGTGCGGAAAAAAGGGGTGGGGGGCTGTTATCCCCCCCCCCCCCCCCCCGTCGAGACACCCTCTGGATCCACCCCTGGCAAGAGACGATGATGACTCTTGTCAACAGGCGAAAATTCTGACAACGAGAAGGGTGGGGGTGGGGGTGGGGGTGGGGTAAGGAGGGATGTGGGGTAAGGGGGGGTGGGGGGGGGGGAGTGATAAGAAGGTGCTGATTTTGTTCAGAAACTGAAGCCGGAGTGGCAACAGACGTTTCACGAAATAACCAGGCCGTTTTCACCGATTAGGAAGAGTTTATTTTCGCTTTCACGTTTCACGACGAACCCTACTGTCTTAGATCACGTCGATAAACAATTTTCAATCACGAATCACGAGAACCGATGAAACACTAATCACCCATCACAACATTAGGGCATACCTTCTTCTCTCTCTCTTCCCCCCCCCCCCCCCCCCACCACCACCTACGCGATCATGTAGTGTAGACAGACCTACGATCGCTAGCTAGAGGCACTGATACGTTTTGCCGCCGTTAAAGGATATGCCATGATGGCTGTCCCCTTAAATGCCGAGGCAAGGCGAACGCTAACCATCTGCAAGAGACATAAATCCTCATGACCCCCCGCAGTCGCTCATGAGGATTAATATCTCTTGTTAGTCCTGTTTTCTTTATACCTGCATTTGGTCCTATTTTAGTCATTTGTGCCGATTTTTGACGCGAATGTCGGTCAGTGTGCAGCGGTTTCACACGCGAACTCCGTGATCTCTAGTGCAGGGAAGGCGCTAGACTGAGAAAGAGACCCCGGGCAGTGACTTCGAGTACCGCTGACCAGCATATTATAATCTAATAATTATGTAGTACATATTTCTCACGATCATATACCCGAAAAGCGGTCATTTCAATACGTTGAGCTGGCTACCGATACTATCAGTAAAGATTATAGGCCCGCGGGCTGGAAAACCCACTGAAACCCAATGGCTCGATCAAAACTCAGTACTGAATTCAGTCACTCCAACCGAAGAACAATTAAGGGCAAAATACACACACAAGAGGCATAGCTTATCATAAGCCCCTTCGACTGCAGGGCCTCATGATAATCTATGCCTCTTGCAGACAGAATGGGCTACACATATATGTGTTAGTGAGGGACCGACTGAACCCAAATGTCGATTGTTCAGTACTGAACTGTCACAGTACGTTCATAGTCCAAACCACTATGGACGCAGTGCAGCCCGGGCATGGTCTACACTCTCAAACTCTAGTTGATGTGACCTATAAGAGGGTTACAATAATAACGTTACGGAAAGAATGTCATATGAACATTTGCGTCCTGTGAAACTGTTGGGATAGACGGAAACTGATCTTCACTTGACTGAGGTCACCGCAGTCTCAGCCACTCTCAATGGCCACTCTACAAGAAAAGGATTCAGTTTCCAGACATATTACAAAATTGATCGTTACAGCTATTCAAGACTGAACACTCGATGTTTCAATCGGGATTCTTAATCAACATACAGTCGTACCAATCTCGAGACTCAAGCCTCTTAGTTATCTCAGTCCAGCATGCGGCTATGAAAACCCTAAACCCTGTAAAGCTTACTGATGTAAAGGCAACAGCCAGGGGAATCCCCTTTCTGTCTCGTATGCTGAACGTCAGCTGACCTCGCACGGTCATCGACAGGGCCATACAGTTCTCGTCAGTCAGTCAAAAGCCTGAGTTGCACATGTGACCTACTGTCTGGTGCATGTGGCTTTTGTATGGGGATTATTGTGCACTGATCTCAAAACTGTTTCCCATCTTTGTACCGACACGGCGATAGTACAAGAGGACAGCTGCATTTAAGGGGTGGGGGGGAAGGGGAGGGGAAGGGTTGTGTGTCACGCAGTTACGGCTGTGTGTCAGTTTGCGTGTCAGTGCCGATGGGCGGGAGGGGATTGGGGGGGGGGGGTGAGTGAGGGGTGGGGCCAGGTAGGGGGCGGGGAAGGAGAGGAGCTTCAGTCGATATTTAGTAAATGTGTTTGTGAGCCTGTTTTGCGCCTCAGTGTGGCTGAAACCGTAAAGTCCAATATCACAGACCACTCTGAGCACGCATTTTCTCAGTCGGCCTAGGCGGTGCACACTGAGCAAGAGCGGGCACAGACCTTCGGCGGGGGTCAGCCGGCTGCACTGATGAACGAGGTTAAATCATGTGCAAGCCACAACTAAGCTTACTGTGGCTTGCGCAGGACTAAGCTCACTCATACCACTGGTCCTGCGGTTAAGTTTACAATTTTTAATCTCTTTTTCTGCCTGCTCTCTCTTTCAGACGGGCGCTTGCTGTACTGAGTACTCGACACAGTGGATGATGATCTCAGCCGAGTCACGTTCTTCCGAGTGCGCGGCGGCAAACTGAAATTGCTGCATGGCACTGGCATGAATGAGTGGTTCAGTGCATGACTGACGTGTACGCACATGTATTCTCAAAAACAGAACAGCTGCCCGCAGGCTCAGTGGCTCACAGTGGAACACGCCTGGGGTATACGGCTAGCACTAGACACTCAACACGCCCATAATATAAAACTATACTGATAAACTGTGTGTACGACTGCGCCGCCAGTCGCGAATAGGGTCTGACACTGAACGGTTTCATCCTTTTCCACTAATCACGACAAGAGACTGAGGAGGCTATTGTTCTTCAGCCGTGAGTACCAAATATGTGCTGTGTTATTTGTTTGAGACTGACGACGTAAATTCAGTTTCCTCCACCTCAGTCACACAGTAAACCGCTCCCAATCCTCGGTCAGTACTAAATACTATAGGGGCCTGCATTTGTTGCTAGTTACACTGACTCAGTGAAAAAGACGCTTCCTGAAAGTGACATCCTATAACTGTTGAGTTGTAGTCTAGTGATAATTAACGCACTGTTCAGCGGAGTAGCACTGCACTCAGACATGATCTATGAAAACATAATTTACTTACGGCACAGTCTGGGTTCACTGCGGTATGACTAACCCGCGGCCTTGGCTGTCACTGAGTAGCGGTTTTCAATAGTCGCGACATGATTCCTGTCGGTAGGAATCATCGCGATTAAAACCGCTACGGCTTACAGCCAAAGAGTAACACTGAGTTTTCCTCCACTAGTCCTACACTGAGTTTGAGGTAATTCAATTCCTGTTTTACAGCGTTTGTCAGATGTCTGTGCGCTCGTCAGATCAGCCTGTCAGTGCGGCTCGTTTTTTTTTTTTTTTTTCCGACTGGCCTATCATTTCCCGGAAATGTAAACCATTCACAGCGCTGAGGGTCAGTCAACGCGTTGAATTCACTTCTATAAAACACACGGCTGCGGTACTCGATCCGGCGCGGAGAGAGCAAGAGACTGACATTGTTTCACAGGAGCTTCCGCGACTGCTGGGCCTCATGTGAATCTACTTTCTTGCAGCTGATCAGTAGGTTAGGGACTATATTCCTTTTAAGCCCGGGCATTAGGTCAGTCAAGATCGAGTCGACTCATGTTTACATAATCACGTATTGATACATGACCGTGCACGCTAGCGGCTTGACTCGAATCAGTGTCAGTGTATTTTCACCGTCACATGGTAAAGCGTATTATGATACTGAGCAGCTGTGACTCGACTTGACTCTTTGGCTGTCGGTCAGTAGCTTTTTTTTTTTTTTTTTTTTTTTTTTTGTCGCGATGATTCCTGCATGACTCATCGCGACAAAACCCCCTACCGACAGCCAAAGCCGGGTAATGCAAATATTCATAGGGTATGAGATAACCAACCAAAATAACTTTGATGATCAGTCTGGGCCTTTATCTTCGTAGCGTCCCAGTCACGGTCAGTTTCTGGCCTGGTTACACGACACAAGGGCAGAGTCTAGACTATTCCCCGGTCAGTGGTGTACTGTTCAAGGTAAGTAGTATGTAATTTCACTTGTAAGCGGCAACGATACTGCAAGGTCGCCACTAGATAACTTAGTTCAGTGTTCACTGTGATGTATCCGCTCAGTTTAACTTGAATTAGTCCATAGTTTATAACATACAGGCTGTCTGTTTCGTAGCCGCGCTCAGTTGCCGTTTGCGAGGGCGGGGGAGGGGAGGAGGGGGGGGGGGGATGGGACTCGACTTGACTCTTGGGGGGGGGGGGAGGGGGGGGCGGGGGGGGGGGCGGTTGCGGCGGAGAAGATGTATGCAATAAACTGACTGAGGAAGGGGGGGGGGGAGGGATGGAACAGAAGCTGAACATTAGTCTGAGTAGAAATTAGAGAGTGCCAAACAGTCTTGACGTTTCACGAAATAACCAGGAACACGAGGATTAACAAATTGCAATCACCTCCCTAAGAAAAATCAATCCCTCACTCAGCCAGCCCAGGTCCATCTGCTACACGCAGACTGAGATTCTCAGGACGTAAACCAGTCTCTTTTCTAATTAAAGATTCAAGGTGACTTTTATCATTGTTGCTGTAATAGAAGATAATCATACACAGCAAAAATTGTCTTGCTACCGCAGGTGCTGCTCACATTCACTCACTCGCTCATTCCACAAATTTCAATAACAGTGCTACAAAATGGACAATGACTCGGGACGGGTGAAGCCCGTCTCCAAGGCACCTAATGGCCGGCGCCAGTGGCCTCCGTCAATCCCGACCCGAACCTCCCTGACAAAAACAGAATGCTAAGACAGTCTTACAACGTATCCAGATGCGGTACTCTCGACTTGAGTTATCAGTGAAGAGTTAAGAACCGCTTCATCACTGGAAGAAACGGCGGGTGAAACCTGACGGCAGAGAACTGAACCTGCTTTCGTCTGGTCCATCACCGGATGACACCTAAGTCCCTCAGACACCCCTATTCCATTTGCAAGAGGCATAGACTCTTGCAGCCGTAGGTGCTCATGAGAATCTATCCCTCTTGCTCAGTGGCAGAGACTTAGCTGCTTGCACATCATGAGACTCGTCTCAAGGAATAATTCACTGTACAATTGTGTGTATAAATCAGCCTAAATTGAAGTTGGCCCGCTGTATGCCGGCATTTCGAAAATAATTTACATGTTTATAACGAAGGTTTTAACTCATTCGAGACGCGCTGCCTCCGGATACGCGGCATAAGCCGCGTGTCCGGCGGCGACACGTCTCGAATGAATTAATGTTTTCAATTTCAGACAGCTTGTGTGGCTAACTTATTTGCTAGATCGGGACTGGTCAGTTCGGCATAGAATCAACGACAGGCTGTACGATGCCACTGCTGCGGTCCAAACTCTAAGCTGGAACCACTAAACTCCCGCAGAGACTGCCATTGATGTTTCGGCGGACCGAAAACTAACTGACTAGAACGTGAAGGGAAATCCTACAGCAACCACCGTGCGTGTGTGTGCGGAATTTTCCTATATGACGTCGGCATCTCAGTGTTATCATAAAGACCTAGTTAAAACAGTGTCAGCTAATGTGATAAGACGAACAGCTGACAACACAGGCCCTACATTGAAAGGAACAGTTGAGAGAACGATTAGCTTTATTGGCTGGGCACATCTGATGCTGAGGAGTATCGTTTACTACTTGGCCGGAAAGTATGATTAAGATTCGTTGAATGGATCAGTGTAAATGCAGCTGGTTTTAAGGAAATTTATTCAGTGAACTTGAAGTGCAAAGACAGCGAAGGCAGGTAAAGTGCCCGGGGACTCAGTCAGACCCACACTTTGTGTACATAGAAAACGTGTGGTCGGAGAAGTGTTTTTATATCCGACGTTTAAAAAAAAAAATATATCCTACGTTGTTGTTATAAGCGAACTTGACCGTACTGTGCATTTTGTTATTGACACCACAAAAGGAAGCACTTCAGCCACGACAAAAACACTGCTTCAAAATGTCGGCTAGCTTTGCCACCGCTCCCGGGAAAAATGTTGTCTGGTCTTCTGTTCTCTTTGTCGTCTGCTGTGCGACCTTGACGTTGTCCGTACCTTCGGACTACGACAAAGTGAGAAAAGCGCTGATCAACGCGGAACTGTCCATGCAGATTGGAGGGAATGGATCGACCCTTTCTCCCCGCGAGCAGGCGTTAGACCGCTTTATGTTGCAAGAAAAGAAGAAGATCATGGAGGCCGCCAGAGTCAACGGGTCGTATTTTCCCGCCGGGTACAACTTTCTGACGTCACGGGCTGCCATGGAGGCTACAGCTTCGTTCCAGATTATTCGGAATATGCCAAAAGGTTTGAATAATTCTAAGTTAATAAGTATAACATCTTCATAGGCGCGAAAAGTGCCATACCGCCCAAATACAAGAGGCATAGATCCTCATGAGCCCCCGCAACTATGCCTCTTGATAAAAATAATTTATATAAATGTTTCCTTGATCGCTGGGGATCCTTGACGTTGAATTTTTCATTTTATGAGTTAAAAAACAGTCTCATTCACTGACAGGTAAGGGGTTATAACTCCAATATGTATGAAGGCACCGGCACTAGTGGGTTGAAAAGGTTAACCCATTTTGCCACGACGCCCTAGAGCAGGGGACGGATCGACCATGATATTTCAAGGGTAGTGCACTACCCTTGAATTATCATGGTCGTCTATCTCCTGCAACTGGCACACAGTCCGAAATTTGGGAAATGCGTCCGTGGGGCTAAATGGGTTAATAGAAATCTCAAATGTCAATAGTCATTTTTGCTAGATATGCAGCTTTTGTAAAAAAAAGGCGCCAGAGTAAAGTTGCAAAGGTCATCAGGTGTGAATTCATTTACTATTAATTTATTATTATTAACTCGTTGATCATTATTAATTCCTGAGTACCACTTTTGTTGGTTCTGTAACCCTGAGTCTGCCCGTATCAAGGAGTTACCAGTACAACAATTGAAACCATCTCTACATCTTTTTTTTTTTAACTATCAGTACCGTCTGCGGGAAGTACTCCCCAGATAGACCCAGTCGAGGAGTACGCCACAAGTACACTTCTAGTCAAATGAGATGCTTCGCATCTCATTTGACTAGAAAGGTACTTGTGGCGTCCTCCCTGTGTGGGTCTATCTGGGGAGGGCTCCCGCCAAAAAACAAACAAACAAAAAACTGATAGCGGTTCACTTACACAGACTGCGATCAACAAAGTGTTTACCTGCAAATGTTCAAACTAGTTCTTCGTCTTTTTAACCAATCAGGCGGCGTGTTGCACATCCACGACGAGTCTCTGACGACCATCGATTGGCTGATTCAGAACGTGACGTATCGGGACCACTGCTACATGTGTGTGGACAAAAAGTATAACGTCAAGTTTCACTTCTACAACTCGGCCCCTGCCAATGCTAGTAAGTACAGGGGCGGATGGTGGTGGTGGGGGGGGGTTCGGTGGGGGAGGGCGGGGCGGGGGGGGGGGGGGGGGAGCGTTCCAGGGATTCCGCCCCCCCCCCACCCCAGACCCAAAATTTTTTAAAATGCTATAACAAAGTCACATTCTGGGGTGTTTGGACCCCCCCCCCCCCCCCCTTTGTTTTATAATTTGGCGAATGGTGAGAGTCTTAATACGCACGCACCTTATCCGCCGCCCCCTCCCCCCACCCCCCTACGCTTTTCGATTTTTCGGCTCCTGGAGGCAAGGTCTACCGCCGGGGAGGCCTTTTGTATAATGCTGAAGGTCCCAAACAAAAAGTTGGAATTCCACCCCCCCCCCCACCCCTTCGAGGTAACAAAAAGTTGGAATCCCCCCACCCCTCGAGGTAACTGATCCGCCCCTGAAGTAGTCCCCCCCCCCTTCCACCCCCCCCCCCCCCAACCATCACCAAAGAAAAAAAAAAAATCACACATCACAGACCAGATCATATGTATGGCTTGTACGTTGCGCCTTCATTTACCTACGTGTTTTCATCACTCTTCTCACGGAATCCAAACTGAAGTGGTAATCACGCATCACGATTACCCCCCCCCTCCCCCCTCCCCCCTTCCCGCCCTCATTTTCCCCCTCAGCTCCCCTGGGAGAGTCCCTCACTCAGCCTCGCCAGCGTTAAAAATAACTTACTCTATTTCCAGGCTGAAGCCGGAGCAACTCGTATCAGAAGCGATCGCGAAACAGAATGATGGATGAATGGACGGGCGGAAGGTTCTAACATACTATCATGGGATACTTTTGTGTTTTGTTTTTGTTTCAGATTGTGACTGGAAGCTTGTTCAGACATTCAGGGCGCAGTCAGGGGATCCAGAAGCCTTTGACAGACTGTAAGTTGCTTATATCGAAGATCTAATAGAAACGCGCTCGGACTGTCGATTGCGAGTGTCTGCGTCGTTGTAGACTCGTGTTTTCTCAGTAGGAATGAAAACCATCAAAACCACCATATGAAGCCTGCTGGTCTGTAATTTGTGCCCACTTGAGGGCCGTAAGGCCAAGGGCCAAAATCACAGTCCAGCACACACATTACATTGTAAATGTATAAGCTGCGTACATTTTCCTTGTTTCAGCTGTAAAATAAACTTAGTAGTAGTGATGCCGGTAAAGCAGGTCTGTACGCACGGATTTGACCCTTTGCGTGTCGGTAGCGGTTTTTGTCGCGATGATTCCTGTAGGACATCGCGACAAAAACTGCTACCGACACGCAAATGATCAAAGCCTGACGCACAATTCTGGAACGTGTACATCAAGCTGACGCCCATATTATACATTTTAATCATTTTGCTGTCGGAAGCACTTTTTGTGATTCCTTTAACATTTTGGTCGTCGGCAACGATTTTTGTCAAAAGGCTCTGCCGACACCCACAGGACAGTTAGTTTAGTCACAGTGACCCTCACTTAAAATTTCAAGTATGTTATTTGCCTCGCCAGCCTTAAAGCGTCCAAAACTTGCTCTATTTTCAGACTGAAGAGCAATCTCTCCCTAGTAACGCCGGACCCCGTAAAAGCCTATCCGGACATTGACACAGTGTGGAAGAAGTTCATAAGCTACTTCATCAAGATGCAAGGGCTGATGCTGTACGCGCCAGTGTTTGAAGACTATCTGTACGAGGGGCTCCGGCAGTTCCGTGAGGACAACGTCCAGTACCTGGAGATACGGGCACAGTTACCACCGGTGAGTAAATAAGAAAGAAAAACAGCTCAGGGGTTCCGGACCCCTCACCTCCTCTTAGAAATGTTACATACTCCACATAGATGTGCCCCTTGTTTTGGAGCTCTCCCTCCCCCCCCCCCCACACACACACACTCTCTTCGCCCGTAACTCTTTGTAATCACTAGTAGTAGTGTTAACGTGACACGACCCCTCCTCCCCACCTCGACCCTCTGTTCCCGCTCTTTTTAATTTTTCGGCCAACGTGAAGCTAAGTCTTCTGGCCCTAGTGAAAGGTCCCAAACAAAAAGTTGGAAACCCCACCCCACTCCCACCCTGACCGGAAGGTAACTGATCCGTCCCTGTTTCTGCGTGTTGTGTAAGGTTAATAGTCCGAAAAGGTCTTTGGGGCCGATGTCGGCCTTAGTTGATTGTTGCTCAAGGGGCATTGATTGGTTGATTGTTGCTCAAGGGGCATTGATTGGTTGATTGTTGCTCAAGGGGCATTGATTGGTTGATTGTTGCTCAAGGGGCATTGATTGGTTGATTGTTGCTCAAGGGGCATTGATTGGTTGATTGTTGCTCAAGGGGCATTGATTTCTTGATTTCTGCAGGTGTACGAACTGGACGGCAGTACACACGATAAAGAATGGGTGCTAAACCTCTACCAGAGGGTCATCACACAGTTCGTCAAAGACTACCCGGACTTCTCGGGCGGCAAAATCATCTACAGCGGACACAGGTCAGGGTTCCCTTCACAGACGAGAAAAAAAACCGAACACGCTCCAAACTGCTGGACACATAGATCCTCATGAGAAAACCCGAACACCACCCAACAGCAAGAGGTATCGAGGTACCGCAGCTGGGGGCCTCACGAGGATCTACACCTCTTTCTGACGATTCTTTGAATTGTCCACTTTCCTTGGACGGCCAGGGATCTTTTGCGTCAAATTAACACAGATAAATCAGAAACACAATTAACGATCACCGGAAGTGAAGGATTTAAGCACAGTTATAAAATGGATCGAACAGTGTAATCTCAGAATTATTATTCCTCGATACGTTGATACGTTGTTGCCTTTATTATGGAACGTTCAGCAGTATGCATTTATTTTCTTACTCCCATATGGGACGCAGACATCTGAGATACGTCATAATTTGACTTCACAAAATGTGACGCGAAATGATGACTTTGACGCCACAAGTGGGACGTGAAATGATGACTTTGACGTCACCAATGTGACGTGAAATGATGACTTTGACGTCACAGGTGTGATATCCAATTACGACGTATTGCAGCTACATCTGTGGATATGAGTAAATAAATTGATGAGCAGATATCGTAGACAGTACATTATAATGTATTGTCTTTGCAGATATCAAGACAAAATTGATAAATGAGAAAATGTAGACATGTAACCCTGCAACAAGCCAGAAACCTGTCATAACATACGATTTGAACCGGAACGATTCAGTAAATTATAGTAACAAATATTTTGTTATAAACAACCATCTTCCCGTGGCTTCAATTAAAATTGATTAAGACACACTCACAAAAAAATTTACATCTGAATTACTTTTTTCTAGGCGGGGTAGCAAACAAACCGATTTCTTTCCGTTTTCTGTTAAAAATGATTTGATTTGATTTGACCAACAAACAAGTATTGTCTCTCCTGCAGATCGGATTCGGGAGCACTTGTCCTGAAGGACGTTCAAGAAGCCATGACGCTGCACCAGAAGTACCCGGACTTCATGGTGGGATATGACCTGGTGGGGCAGGAGGACACGGGTCACTCACTCATCTACTACATCGACGACCTCCTCTACCCCTCCCGTCAGAACCCCCCGGTCAACCTGCCGTACTTCTTCCACGCCGGGGAAACAGGTATTCGATTTTACTTCTTGACATTGTTAGCGCTAGGTTCTTAACAGCCGGTAATACTAATAGCGAGGTTACCTTTACGCCGAACGACTCCCAGTAAGGAACGAGAGCGAAGCCAAGGGGAATAACCAGCTTCTACCATAAGCATTGACAACACGCCGAGCATCTCCAAGAGGCATAGATCCTCATGAGCCCTCCGGGCTCATGAGGATCTATGCCTCTTGGAGATGTTCGGAGTGTTGTCTATGCTTCTGGTACACACTGTGACTTCGCTCTCGTTCGTTGTTGGGAGTCGTTCGGCGTAAACGTAAACTCGCTACTTTCTTTCAGTAGCACCTCGACCTGGCAAAACAGCGCCTGCCGTCAAATCAGTTCATTGTAAATTCCGGTATTCTTCAACAGATTTCAGTGTCCCTACCTCCGCAGTCGGTGCTAGTTCTCTTTTCTAAACGGCGGTATCGTCTACCAGCAGATACTTTCCTTTCCGGTAATTGCCTTTAAAAAAAACCAACAAAAATCCCCAGTAAAATTGCCGAGAATTACCCGTTTATGCCAACACTGCATGATAACACTTGTGAGCGCAAGGTAGTCGAACCGATGTCAGCCGCAGTTGGTTCGCGCACAGCCGCGCGACTGCGGGGCCTCGTGAAGGATTATGTCAGTTGCAGCTTGGTAGCGCTTTCATTGCCTCGGCGGTTGTGGGATTATAGTGTATGAAAGGCAGCAAGACAGAAACTAACTATGCGGACGATCAAAATAAATGCGACACCGCTGGTATCAGCGAAATCACTTTACCGTTTCCGATGGTTTCAGTGATGTATTGCTTTTTCTTATTTTATAGTTAGTCGGTAACACGCTACAAACGCAGCAGCAGATCACACTATCGGTTTTCTGTGTTCTCCTTTCAGACTGGCAGGAAACGGCTACTGACTATAACCTTATGGACGCCGTGCTGCTGAATGCGAGTCGTATCGGCCACGGGTACGCGCTCTACAAACACCCGCTCTTGCTAAAAATGCTCAAAGAGAGGAAAATTGCCGTTGAGGTTAACCCAATCTCTAACCAGGTGAGCATTTCCTCAGAAATGGGGAAAAATCAGAGTGCGAGAGTACTGCGACCGACCAAGGGACTGTGGTTACCTCCCCCAGCGGCAAAACGTCTTCGGGCCCACGACGGCCGCAGTGGGCCCGCGCACTGTCGTGCGCGGGCCCACTGCGGCCGTCGTGAGCCCCAGGATGTTTGCCTACTGGGCTCAGATAGGTGGCATCCTTGCACATGAGAACCGACAGAAGACCATGGGACCATCAGTGGATGGTCTACTTAGATGGGCAGTCGCCTCATACAGGTTGTCGCATCGATTGGCTTGATTGTAATCTAAATACGGCTCCAGCGGAAGGTGGCAAGGCGTTGAAAAAATTGACGATTTCCGGAAATCATCAGAAGGTCAAAATTAGCAGGCGTTTGACGCAAACAGTGATTAAAA
Organism: Semisulcospira habei; assembly: GCA_036245525.1. NCBI lineage: Eukaryota > Metazoa > Mollusca > Gastropoda > Semisulcospiridae > Semisulcospira > Semisulcospira habei. Next base: position 78,278,988 of record BTPG01000006.1, on the reverse strand, counting down.
GCCTGGACAAGCATGCGATATCGCATGTCCGGGCTTTTAACCTACGAATTCTGTTCTCCTCCGGCGGATTTTTGACACATACCAAGGGTTATAAGGGTCAGGGGATCTAACTCGTCGTTTTTGTGTTCGTCCAGCCCTGAGTGAATTCCCTTGGTATGTGTATTTACCAGAGCTTGCCTCAACTATCTGGTTTGCGAGTGGACGATTTGTTCATATCGTCTTCGCATACAAGCTCACATAACCTGTATGAGCTCACTTTCACAACACACTTTTCGCAACGCACTTCTTGTCATACTGGACTCCACGCAGGGCGGATCAGTTATCTCCCTAGGGGTGGGTTAGGAGAGTTGCAACGTTTAGTTTGGGACCGACTTTCAACCTGAGACAACATGCGTTTAAATAGTAGACCCTGTTTCCCACTGTCCATTTTTTTTTTTAAAGCTGGGGGGGGGGGGGGGGGTAGGGCGCGGAGTTGGGGGGGGGGTGCTGAGGTGTGCGATGGGGGTGGGGGGGGAGGGGAGGGGGGCCGGGGGGCGAGGACTCGTGTGACATCTCCTCACCACCAGCCAAAATATTGAAAAGCGGGGTGATAGTGGGAAGGGGAGGAGGGGGGGGGGGGGATAGGAAAACGCATATGCGTGTAACCTCATCATCGTCTTGTATGCGTTCATGAAAAGTTTGTTTTTTTTTCTCTTTGCATCCGGAAGGTGTTAAAGTTAGTTGACGACCTCCGTAATCACCCGGCCGCGGCCCTCATCGCCGACAACTTCCCTCTCGTCATCAGCTCCGATGATCCCGCCGCCTGGGAGGCCACGCCCCTGACAGACGACTTCTACGTCACTTTCATGGCGCTGACGGGCGAAAACGCGGGACTGGCCACTCTCAAACAACTCGCTATAAATTCTTTCATGTAAGCATGTTGTTCCAAGCAGCTTTTCTCTTGTATCCCGAAGACACACTGGTTGTTTCCCTCGATTCGCTACCGCTACAGCGGTAGCGAATCGAGGGAGACAACCAGTGTGTCTAGAAGCCACACTTGAGGGCTTGAAAACAGGATGTTTTGTAAATAGTTACGTTCTCTTCGATTCCATCACATACGTAAGTATTCCACGCTTGCCGCTTATTTTTTTTTTGGGGGGGGGGGGGGGGGGGGCGAACCCGTTTTTTTTTTTCCTCAACACTTTTTCTGACGACACTACGCATGAAAACCTTTATTCCTCGTTATAATAATAATAATACTAATAATACTGTTATTATATAGGCGCTTTTTCTCAATTTTGGGGAAATCGACTCAAAGCGCCGCGCCTGAAACCCTCACACACTCGGCCACGAAACAGACACGGATTTTACGCCATTTAAGACAAACACAGTACAAGACAAACGAAGGGCCAGTCAGCTACTGAAGTTACAGAGATTTTTGATCGCTTGTATTTGAAATTTGTAAAGTGGCCTGAGACCAGTACCAAAGTGTGGGGGGTGGGGGGTGGGGGGGGGGGGTGGAAGAACCGGAGTACCCGGAGAAAGAACCCCCGACGGTCCATCTTAATGTGGGAAAACACCTTACTGATTTCTCGCCACGTTTGAAGTCTGTAAGCCAAGTTAAACGATAGCTGTATTATCTTTGATGTAATAATTTAACGACGGGAAAAGGAACGGACCAGGAGATCTAACTGTTGCAATGTTTGTCCAGCGCTGAGTCATGTCCCTCGGTATGTTCTCCAGCGCTTACATCACCTATTTGTGGCCACTTTGCTTTTGCGCTTACACGTAACTGTCTTTTCTAAGCGTGTTTCTTTCTCCGTTGGGGGTAATTCTCTCCGTTTGAAGGGTTTGATTGCTCGATCCATTGATTTGTCGATTGACTGAGTTTCTGACTGACTGAGCAATTGATTGTTTTTGTTTTGCAGGTACAGTGCCATGACTGACGAAGAAAAGACGGCAGCTATGGCGCTGTGGGAGAAAAAGTGGGGCTATTTCGTCTACGACACAGTCAGGACGTATGGTCTGGAAGACGCTCGGTCTGTGCTCGTCGAGTACTAAACCCTTCGCTTCAAGCACTATCCGGCTGCAAGAGACATAGATCCTCATGAGCCCCCGCAAGTGCGGGGGCTCATGAGGATCTATGCCTCTTGCTGACACCGCATTTTGTCCACCTTCCTTGGGCGGCTGGGGCTCTTGTTGTTGAATTACAGATTTAATGTCAGAAACACAAACTGCCGCATAGGGGTTGAAAAGGATCCACATTGTGCCTCTTGCTGACACCACTCGGCGTCCACGTACCTTGGGCGCTGAATAAACACAAAATTTAGAAACACATTCTGCGACCGCTTGCAGTGACGCGGTTAAGCTCTCCACTGCCAGGGGTTAATCTTTTAAATGCCAGGAGTTAACCTCTTCAGGATCAGGGGTTAACTACTTCACTTCCAGCGTGTTAAAAACTATGTCTCTGGTGCCGTCAATGCATCGCAGGCTGATCGCTTATAACAGAAATCCCATCCGTCTCAGGAACTTGGACATGCAAAAGACCAACAAAAGACATAGATACTCATGCGCCCCCGCTTACGATTATGAGGATCTATGCCTCTTGCGGTTGGATGTTCTTTGAAGTGTCCCGGCAGGGAAAGGGTTAAATCTTCCAGCCTTGACAATTGAAACGGATCGATCGACCATTATTGTTCAAGAGGCCGTTTCACACCTCACACAGTCAGAACGAGTGGTCTGCACTCGGACTGTACAGACAATTTCGTCGAGTGTGAATTCATTCAGACATGACACGTGACTGTGGGAGACAGATCGACCTTTTAAAAAAAAAATTAAGGGACCAATTATGTGTATTGCCAGCACAGAGCAGGTGCGATGTCTGCTTTGACTGAGGCAAACCAGATAGAGGTTAAGGCGTATTTTCCTGACACATTATGTACAGCAGGAGATGGATCGACCATGATAGTTCCTAGTTAGAGCCTGATAAATCTTGAGGCACTGAAAGAGCGACTGACCATGATAATTTAAAGGGTCATATCTGGCTGGCTTGGCACCCCGACAAAAAACTGCCGGCCAAAAATTTGCAAGGAGGACCAACTGATTAGCCATCTTGGCACACATTATAAAGCAATGTTCATGATAGCTCAAGAGTAGTGCTCAGGTCGATGGCATCGGAAGCGGAAGGCGTTGATGATGACAGTTCAAGGGTAGTGCCTGACTAGCTTGGCGCCTTCCAAGGCGCCAAGCTAGTCGGGCAGTACCCTTGATCTGTCACTCTCGACTCCTTCCACCCAGCAGCAAAAGTCTTCGGGCTCACGACGGCCGCAGTGGGCCCGCGCACAGTCGTGCGCGGGCTCACTGCGGCCGTCATGGGCCCGAGGACCTTTGCTTTACCCTTGAAGTATCTTAGTCCATCTATCTCCTTCAGCACAGCAGTTACACAGGTTTTTTTGAGGCCGCCTTCCAGATTTGAAAACCAGCCGCTATAAATGAAAGATTTTTGTTTTTTAACAAAATTTTTTTTTTTAAACTTACACATGTACATAACAAATACGTGAACTCGTTCAAGCGCACAATAAGCCGTATACTTATGTCATACATGTTACAGCTTAACCCATTTAGCCCCGAGTTCCTACAGCAAGAGATTGATTGACCATGATAATTCAAGGATAGTGTCAGATTAGCTTGGCGCCTGAAGGCGCCAAGCTAATCTGGCACTACCCTTGAATTATCATTGTCAATCCATTTCCTGCAACTGGTACATAGTCATTAGGTAACACCTGCCAAATTTGAGAAATGGGACCTTGGGGTTTAGTGGGTTAAGAGTGTTTTATTTTTACATTGTGAGCACATAATTATGAGTTGCCAGCGAAACTGTCTCACACCTAGCGCCAGTGTGTTTGTAAGGGTTTTCATTTTGGGTTGTTGTTTTAGAGAGTAGCTGAGCCAGTGTTTTGGCGTGCACAATACGCTGCAGTTTGTGTGATTCCTACATTTAGTTTCGTATGAGAGTAATAATTTTTGGCCTATATGCGTAATTTTTGTTTTTGTTTGTTGGTTTTTGTGTCTGTGCGTCTGCACATCTGTACAGTATTTTAACGTACCCTTATTTTTTGGGGGTTCCATTGGGTTTGATTAGTATTCTTATTATGCGTGTGCATGGTGTGTGTGTGTGTGTGTGTGTGTGTGTGTGTGTGTGTGTGTGTGTGCGCGCGTGCGTGCGTGTTTGTGTGTGTGTGTGTGCGCGCGCGTGCGTGTTTGTGTACTCTGAGCCATATTGCTTAAAATTGACAAATCTGTACAAAATAAAATTGAGCTCACAGTTTACAGTGTTTGTTTGGAACAGAAATGCCATAAATGCCCGTGCGTTCTTACACACACACACACACACACACACACACACACACACACACACACACACACACACACACACACACACACACACACATGCACGCACGCACGCACACAGTTCAGTTTACGTATTTATTTATTCATTTATTTCTTTACATCGTTATTTATTTTTTTGTGTGTCCACGTATGTGTTTAACGCCGAACAGGCGACGAAGGCCATCTCACGGCTGACGCGTGGACCAGAAATTAATGAACAGTAAACTTAAGATATAACAAATGGGAATATTTTCTCGCTATATCCGAAGTTTGTTAAAAGCGAAGAACACGTAGTCGGGACCTGTAGAAGGTGTTACATCCTCCTTACGTTACACCCGACCTTGTCACATCCTCCTTACGTTACACCAGACCTTGCCTTGTCACATCCTCCTTACGTTACACCCGACCTTGTCACATCCTCCTTACGTTACACCCGACCTTGTCACATCCTCCTTACGTTACACCCGACCTTGTCACATCCTTCTTACGTTACACCCGACCTTGTCACATCCTCCTTAGGGCTGGCTTAACTGGGCGAGACAAACCCGAACCTCGTCTCGGCGAGACACCCGAGACAGTCAATGCGAGATACCCGACCCACCCATGTCCTTGCCCACCTCTATGAACTCCTCCCCTCTGGCCGCAGACTCCGCACGCACAAAGCTAGAACACTTAGACTACAGCACAGTTTCATCCCCAAATCCATCACTCTAAGCAATCTGTAGGTACATCCACGCATACCCAAACCTAACTCCTCCCCCTATCCCCCTTTACCTGTGCAATCAGTAGGAATGGAGCTTGTTGATTTTAGATGTTAGATTTTATTGCGTTTCATTTGGTGGTGAACATGGACATATTGGGATTGTTGTTACTGAGTGTTTACCCACTAATTATTTTACTATGGTAGACTTTAATTATGCAGCTTGTGTAATAATGTGTAATAATGTACTGAGATGTTTGTATAATAAGTAGTGAGGGTTAGGACTAAGTTGAAACACGCGTATTATGTATGCATATGTAGAGGTGGGTGTGAATGTATAAGTGCCGCTCAGTTCATCCATAAAAGATGTTTGTGTGAGATGTGTAAGAGTTATGTGTAAAGATTTTGTAGTGTTTACTTTATATCCATTTGGAATTTGTAGCTGTGCAAGTGCAGGGAGAAAATGTTCATAATTATGCTATAATGTTTTTATGTCTTGTTTGTACTATTTGTTACTGATAAATGTACCACAAGCGAATTTCTCTTTTCGAGATAATAAAGTACTCTTATTCTTATTCTTATTCTTAATAGGTTCGGCGAACTCTCCGAGACAAGATCAGACGTGCCGAACCTAATAAACGGGTGGAACGGGTATCTCGCATTGACTGTCTCGGGTGTCTCGCCGAGACATGGTTCGGGTCTGTCTCGCCCAGTTAAGCCACACCCGAACTTGTCACATCCTTCTTACGTTACACCCGAACTTGTCACATCCTTCTTACGTTACACCCGACCTTGTCACATCCTCCTTACGTTACACCCGACCTTGTCACATCCTCCTTACGTTACACCCGACCTTGTCACATCCTTCTTACGTTACACCCGACCTTGTCACATCCTCCTTACGTTACACCCGACCTTGTCACATCCTTCTTACGTTACACCCGACCTTGTCACATCCTCTACAGCGAAGTCGACTGTATGAACCATTTGGCTGTTGGCAAGTTTTTTGTCGCGAAGATTCCTGCAGGATTCATCACGAGAGACACCGCTACCGACAGCCAGTGGGTTAAGAAAAATCACCTGTGATTAAGCCCTACAGCCCGACGCTCTACAGCAGGTGGATCGACAATAATACTTCAATGATAATTAATACGACAATTAATTAACACGACAATGATAATTTAAGGGTAGTGCCAGAATAGCTTGGCGCCTTCGGGCGCCAAGCTAATCTGGCACTACCTTTGAAATATCATTGTCGATCCGTCTCCTGCAACTGGTACATGGTCATTAGGCGACACCTTCAGAATTTTGGAAATACGGCCGCAGTTGGTGTTAACTTGGTTAATATCCAGTCTAACATACACAAAGTCATTCGGCTGCGGTAATATTAACCCATTCAGCCCTGACGCACTACAGCAGGAGATGGGCCGACCATGATAATTCAAGGGTAGTGCCAGATTACCTTTCTGCCTGTCGGCGCCAAGCTAATCTGGCACAACCCTTGAATTATCATAGTCCATCCATCTCCTCCAACAGGTGCATAGTCGTTAGATGACGCCTTCAAAGTTTGGGAAATACGTGCGTCGGGCTGAATGAGTTAAAACGATCACAGCACAAACTAACAGAAGACAGTTTAGCACACAAATACATAAGCATGCTGGCGATAGCCATAACAAACTAAATGTCATTAACCCCTTTCAATGCCGGGACACGAAGCACCAAAGTCAGTGCAAAAAACATAAGACACTCATGAGCTCACGCACTTGGGGAGGGGGTCTCATGAGTGTCGGCGTCACTAGCTGGCTCCTTTTATAACTTCCCTTCTCACGAGTACAGCTAGAGGGATTTAATGAGTGTCGGATGGTTTTCAAATGAGAAGCAGTGCGGTTTCGTGTGCAACAAATGAACTACTCCCACCAACAAACGAAAGCAAAATAACGGCGGATACCCAGCTTGTACCATAAGCATAAGAATGTGCCATAAGCATAGACAACACTCCCAAAAATCTCCAAGAGGCGTAGATCCTCATGAGCCCAGGGGGCCTCGTGAGGATCTATGCCTCTTGGAGATGTTCGGAGCGTTTTCAATACTTATGGCACATTCTGGTTATCCGCCATGTTGATTTTTTTTTTCAGTAATGTTCGTTGTTGGGAGTAGCTCGCTGCAATCGAAACCACACTAATTTCAGTGCGTCAACTGGCAGAAGTTAGTTAGTTAGTTATTTGGGTTTAACGCCGAGCAGGCTACTAAGGCCATCTCACGGCGGCCTGGCAGAAGGGACCAAACCCCACGAAAACACTTGTCATAGAAACAATAGCATCAACATCAACAATAACAATAATAATAATAACATAAAACTGTTTAACCCATTCAGCCCTGACCCACTAGAGCAGGAGATGGATCGACCATGATAATTCAAGGCTAGTGCCAGATTAGCTGGGCGCCTGTCGGCGCCAAGCTAATCTGGCACTACCCTTGAATTATCATGGTGCATAGTCGTCAGATGACGCCTTCAAAAGTTGGGAAATACGTGCGTCGGGTTGAATGAGTTAACCATTTGTATTTACGCGTCAGTAGCAGCAAAGTGGTTAAACCAAAGAAAAATGAGTAATATTACTAACAACGTACGCTACCGACGTAGCAGCTGGTGTGACCATGAAATATTTGGCGATGAAGGCGATGCGAGATAACAGAGCAATAGTTTCAAGTTAGTCACTTTTCCATGCGGTTCTTGCAGCTGAAGCAGATTGGAAGATTCCAAGGAATATTTGGAGTCCGTTAAGATTTAGAGACAATCTCCATTTAAAGACTGTCATCTGGCACATTCGTCTCTTTTCTGTTCTTATGCATCTATCTGCAAAGGAAAAAGAAACAAAACATACTATATTATTTTTTTACCTTTCGCGTGTCGGTAGGAATCATCGCGACAAAAACAGCTACAGACAGGCAAAGGGTTAGTTGAATTAATAGNAGAATGTGTTGACTGAATGAACTGAAACTTTCCAAACATTGTTAATAATAATAAATAAGAATACATGGTATTTATACAGCGCATTTTATTTATAATATAAATAAATGCGCAGGCGAAAACGAGACACACACGCTCGCACACACACACACACACACGCGCGCGCGCGCGTGCACGCACACACACACACACACACACACACACACCATTACACACAAGCTGCTGACAAGCTGACGCCAAGCTGTGTGAAGAGAACATTGCTCTCTCTTGGCTTGACTTCGCGAACGAAGATTCTATAGGGCTTGCCCACGTCGTCTGCAGGCATTTTCGTGGCTGCGGAGGCCAATCCGGGACAGGCAGGTTCGACCGCAGTGGCTGCAGGGGAAGGTCTGGTCAGGGTTCTGAGTTACGACAACTCTGTTTTTTCTTCTGAGCCGCTTGTCCTTAAGGTTAGCTCTGCGAGAGTCCTCAAAGGAGACGGCTGCCTTGTGAATGGTGGAGCGCCAGGTGTCACGGTCCGCAGCAAGCGAAGACCACTGGCGGTGGTCGATTTGGCAGGCACTAAGTGACTTCTTGAGACCGTCTTTGTATCTCTTCTTTGGTGCCCCTCTGTCTCGGTGTCCAGTGGCGAGCTCGCCGAACAGAGTGATCTTGGGTAGGCGATGATCCTCCATCCTGGAGACGTGCCCCGCCCAGCGAAGCTGTGTCCGCAGTAGCAAAGCCTCGATGCTCACAGTTTCCGCCTGTTCAAGGACCTCGACGTTGGTGACATAGTCACTCCAGTGAATGCTGAGGATGGTACGCAGGCAGCGCTGGTGAAAGCGTTCGAGGAGTCGTAGTTGGCTGCGGTAGAGGGCCCAGGACTCGGAACCGTACAGCAGGGTGGTGAGGACGACAGCTCTGTACACGCTGATCTTGGTGCCTTTTTCAGCTGTTGATTGTGCCACACTCGCTTGAATAGTCGCCCGAAAGCACTGTTCGCTTTTGCCAGCCTGTTGTCCAGCTCCTTGTCCAGCTTGGCGTCTGACGTGATGATGCAGCCAAGGTAGGTAAACTGGTGTACAGACTTCAGTTCGGACTCGCCGATGGTGATGTGGGGAGGGCGATGCTCTTCCTTGGGTGCCGGCTGATGAAGGACCTCTGTCTTTTTCAGACTGACCCCAAGTCCAAAGAGCTGGGCAGCATCTGCGAAGCAGGACGTAATGCGCTGCAAGGCTCTCTCTGTGTGTGCAACGAGGGCAGCGTCATCAGCGAAGAGCAGCTCACGAATCAGTTGGTCTAGGGTTTTCGTGTGGGCCTGCAGTCGTCTGAGGTTGAACAGGCTGCCATCGAGACGATACCTGATGTACACTGCGTCGTCATCGTCGAGGTCCACTGTGGCCTGCTTCAACATCATGCTGAAGAAGATGGTGAAGAGGGTCGGTGCCAGCACGCAGCCTTGCTTCACGCCGTTGCGAATGGGGAATGGTTCTGAGAGGTCACTGTTTAGTCTGACCTGGCCTTGCTGGTCCTCGTGGAGCTGGACGATCATGTTGAGGAACTTTGGGGGACAACCTAGTCGCTCCAGGATCTGCCACATACCTTGCCTGCTCACAATGTCAAACGCTTTTGTTAGGTCGACAAACGTTACGTACAGCCCTTTGTTCTGCTCGCGGCACTTCTCCTGAAGCTGTCTCAGCACAAAGACCATGTCGGTGGTACTCCTGTTGGCTCTGAAGCCACACTGGCCCTCTGGGAGGTGGTCTTCAGCGATGGCAGGTACCAGCCGATTCAGGAGCAACCTTGCGAGAATTTTCCCGGTAATGGACAGCAGGGTAATTCCACGATAATTAGAGCAGGCAGACTTCTCTCCTTTGTTCTTGTACAGGGTGATGATGACTGCATCACGGAGATCCTTTGGTAGTGTTCCTTTTTCCCAGCAGCAGAGAAAGAGGTCGTGGAGCTTGTTGTGCAGTGCTGGGCCTCCATATTTCCAGATCTCTGGCGGGATTCCGTCAATGCCTGCTGCTTTGCCACTCTTGAGCTGGTGGATGGCTGTGAGGGTCTCTTCGGCGGTGGGCGGTTCGTCCAATTCAACCTTTAGTGGAAGGTGCGGGATTTGGAGGATGACTGTTTCTTGAACTGTGCGTTCAGCGCCGAAGAGGTCTTGAAAGTATTCCGACCAGCGGTTCAAGATGGAGGTATTATCTGTGAGGAGTGCCTGTCCAACAGCGCTTCGCAGGGGACCTTCTACCAGGTGCCTAGGGCCATACACTGCTTTCAGTGCTTCGTAGAAGCCCCTGTAGTCACCGTTGTCAGCGCAGAGCTGGGTCCTCTGTGCGAGTCTGGACCAGCACTCGTTCTGGAGCTCTCTAAGCTTGAGCTGGAGACTGCTGCAGATGAGGCGGAAGGCAGACTTCTTCACAGGGCAGGAAGGCTGGGCTAGGTGGGCCTGGTGGGCGGCTTTTTTTTTTGCTAGAATTTCCTGGATCTCTACGTCGTTTTCGTCAAACCAGTCTTTGTTCCTCTTTCTAGCAAAGCCCAAGACTTCCACAGAGGATTTTACAATAGCAGTTTTCAGTTGTTCCCAGAGTGTTTCAGGGGAGGAGTCTGCTGGATCAACTGTGTCTTTGAGCATGCGCTGTAAATCGGCCTGAAGGGCAGCTTTCTTGTCATCACGCTGAAGGCTGGCAACATCAAGCTTTTTCTTGGGGGGGCCCCATTTCTTGGGTTTCAGCTTGAGGCGGAGCCTGAGTTTGCAGCGAACAAGGCGGTGGTCAGTGTGGCACTCTGCGCTGGGCATCACTCTGGTGAGGAGGACGTCACTGCTGTCCCTCTGACGCACTAGGACATAGTCGATAAGGTGCCAGTGCTTGGAGCGAGGATGCATCCAGGTGGTCTTTCGACTGTCCTTTTGCTGGAAAGTAGTGTTGGTGATGACAAGTTGCTGCTCTGTACAGAGCTCCAACAGTAGGCGACCATTGTCATTGCAGTTCCCAACGCCATGCTTGCCGAGGACTCCTTTCCAGGCTTCAGAGTCTTGGCCCACTCTGGCGTTGAAGTCGCCAAGGATGATGACTTTGTCGTCTGCAGGGGTGCTCTGCAGGAGGCTGCGCAGGTCAGAGTAGAACTTGTCTTTTTCTGCAGGCTCTGCCAGGAGGGTTGGGGAGTACACACTGAGAAGGGTGACGTATTGCTGGTGTCTCAGTGGGAGGCGCATGGACATGATGCGGTCGGAGTGACCCGTTGGTAGGTTTTCCAATTTAGTCGCAATGGGGGTCTTCACCATGAAGCCCACGCCTGAGAGCCATCTTTCTGATGCAGGCCTGCCTGACCAGTAGAGGGTGTTGCCAGCGCCAAGTTCTTGGAGGCTGCCTACCTCCGGAAGGCGTACTTCGCTGAGCGCGGCGATGTCGATGTTTAACCTCCGCAATTCATGGGCAATGAGGGCGGAGCGACGTTCAGGGCGTCCGCTGTCTGCTGTGGCGAGCATGGTTCGGATGTTCCAGCATGCTACGTTGAGTCCGGTCGTGGTCGTCATGAGAGTGGATCCATTGTTTTTTTTTTTTTTCTTGTTTTCTGACCGCATGAGAAGATGCCCGTTGACCGCGGCTAGCCAACTGGGGTTACGAGGGGATGAGCTTTGATTAGGCCACCTTTTCTAGGCCCCTCTCCGTGTGGAGCAAGCAGTGCTGTCCCTAGAGAAGGCTGCTTGGTCGTTCAGGGTGTGCCGAGTGACGTTGTCATCCCCAGGTCAACATCAGGCGACCAATATCCTGAACCGCCTGCATGCAGGTTTGAGACTGCGGCTTCCAGTGACATCTTTCACCTGCCGTTTTGCCCCTTGCCCATCGCTACAGGACTTGGAAAGTTCAGTGTCATAGTCCGTGGGCGTTTCCTAAAGCCTGCGCGGTGGAGCTTTTTGGTGGAGTGCAGTGTGCGCAGTACTGGCCCTACCCTTTAAACCCTTGGTTCGTTTGCCATGGCCTAGCAAGCTGGGACGGTGGCATCGAGGTCCTCGGGTCGCACACACATACACCATCACACACACACACACACACACACACACACACACACACACACACACACACACACACACACACACACACACAGAGTTAACCACTTCACTGGTCTCTATGCATACAGACGTTTGAGCAGAACAGCCTTTAAATGTATGACATTTAGGTTTCGTCAGGTATGCTCGGCCATTCGCGAGAATTCGTCCTGCAAGAACAGTATTGCAAACTGTTGACTCTTTCTTGCCTACTCCGTTGGAGCTGGTCCCCTTAACGTTACTGCTATGGTTTTGGTTGCGCAATAACCTTTCAGCCGTTTATGGTACGTCCACTACTTCACAGTCTTAACGCATTCTACCCCAGGACCGAAATCCCCAAATTTTGAAGCTGCTCTCTGAAGGACCGTATTACAATTATAGGGACAGATCGAGCATGATAGTTCAAGGGTGGTGCCAGAATAGCTTGGCGCCTATATGGCGCCAAGCTATTCTGGCACCACCCTTGAACTATCATGCTCGATCCATGCCTTGCCGTGGTTTTTTTTTTTTTTTTTTTTTTTTTTTTTTTTTTTTTTTTTTGGGGGGGGGGGGGGGGGGCTGAATGAATTAATGCATGTTGAAAATCTGTTACCTCGGCATTTTCGTCAGTGCCAAAATGATCCCCTCCTGCACCCTGACGCAATTCCATCACTCCTTTGTGTATATTGGCGGGAAACTGAAACACAGTTAATTAACCCTTTTACTGCTACTGACGATACCGTTCGGCGGAAATGACGCGTAATTACGCGTCATTTCCGCCGAAAGGTATCGTCAGTAGCAATCAATGTGATAATCATGTTCATTCACACCAAATAACGATTCAGTAACTTTATGGATACCTGTAACGCATGTGCATGTGTTGTCTGCCAGCTATGGGAGGTGGATAGGCCATGATAGCTCTAGGGTAGTTCCTGACCGCCATAATATCTTGGCGCCCTTGAACGACAGGGTGGGACTGTACTCTTCCCAAACGGTCACCCGGTCTACTCTGAAGAAGAAACAAAGTTTAGGGCTTAACGTTTTTTGTCTCCACGACTGTGATTTCAAAGACGGGTTCACTGGGTTGAGTCTGTACACACTTTGTAGCTACCGGGATTCGAACGCACAATCTTATTTCATTCGCGACCAGCCGCAGCCGGATGCGCAGCATAAGCAGCGCATCCGGATGCGGCTGGCCGCGAATGAATTAAGATCGATAGTCCCACACTGTACTACCTCAACAATACGGTGCCCAGAAGCAGCAGAACTATCATGGCCGCTGAATCTAATTCTAAATTTAAAGCGATCTGCTCCGTGGCAGGCTTTGATTGCTAAAATTCGTCGATACTTATGGTTATCAATGTTGTCTTGCCTCAACTAAGACTTGTCTACCCTACTTTCCGCAATCCACGTGAGTAGGCACACGTACCAGAGGTTTTCTATTGTCGTTTGGGCGTAACGGAAGGAACTCTCCTGCGTACAAAGGAGAAGACTGAAGGGCCGAATTGTTTTTCATTTTACGACATGAAAACTTCATAATTTAAGTTAGCCTGTCTATCCAGCAGTTATTTCAAGAGAGAACCAAAACGTTAATGACGTAGATATGGCGAGGTATTAAGCCTTTGCTGCATGGAGTAGGTCGCTTTGAAGGCCCACTACCGCCGTAACTGTTCAAATATACACTTCTGTAAGAGATGGTTACAAAACGCTACACACAGGCCTAGCTATGGTTCATTTAGACACAGGACAATCCAGTTCAGCACACGTCGTCGTTATATCAAGTAACCTGACAATGACTCCACTCCATTCTAGAAATACAACGCTTTCAGTACGAGAAACAACTAAAAATAGGCTGTCATGCTGACGGCTGCGCAGAATAAATAAGTGCGATTACGCGTGTGCTTTTGCTGCGTGTGCCTACTGCTGGTAAAGTTCATTAGGTGTGTCGACAAGGTATAATAAAACACAAATGGTGCTGAAACGTGTCTCCAAATTAATTACGCGTAATAGTACTTTAAGGGTGAAGGTGTTACTATTCAACACATACAAAACCTATCAGATTGCAACAATGTTACTGGTGATGAATAAGTCACCCCCCTGTACATGCGTGCGCCGGTACTGCAAACAGTACCTGCACCTGTATGCACAAGGGGTTTAATACATCTTGACCGACAAATTATAAACACACAAAGACAGTACTCAATTTAAAAGTTCTATGCCACACAAGGGGGTTAATACGACTAAAATCATTCGGTACTACTGGACACGAAATAAGCCGAGAGTCCGGAGGTGACACGTTTTGAATGAGTTAACACACACAAGTTAGTAACATTACAAGTCCCAAGCAATAAGCTTATCATCTGGTACTATTCTCGCGCTTGTTGTCACGATCGGGGTAATTTCCACAGCTAGTCGTCAGAGCAGAATCATCAGTAGCCGCATGTAAACTTACTAATTATTAACAAATTCAAGACGTACTGCATTCGGTTAAGCGGCTTGATGGCGCGTACCCGGATGCGGATCGTCTTGAATGAGTTAACTGACTGATGGACGGATGGATTGCAGATTCATTTGCTCTGTGAACTTACATAATCACGACGCACTTCCATCTCCATGTGGCTTCTCTCCCTGGAAACCAAAGGCCTAAAATCGACAGGATCATTCTTACGATGGCGTTTACTGGAAAGAAAATAAGATAATGCCGAAACATGCCGGTGAGCAAAAGATCTTCGGGCCGACGACGGTCGCAGTTGGCCCGCGCAAGAGCCGTCGTCGGCCCGAAAATCTTATGCTATTGGGGTTGTGTTATATACAGACTGACCGTGACACCGACTGAATGTTATTTACGACACGCGTGCCACACACACGCATAAACGCACGCACGCTTGCAGGCTTGCACATACTCACATTCGCAATATCATCAGAAAGTAGCTTAGGCCTACCTACGTTAGCATCTTTGAATAAACAAATGTATGAAAGAAAGTGAGTCATGACGCAGTCTTTCAACATTGCTACATGGCTTTCACAAGAGAGCATTTTTGTTTATAACAAAAATATATAGCACTAAACATACTGACGAGCAAATGAAATGGCCTCTCCTCTCTGGTTTGTGAGGAACATTTCTGGAATCATCGGAAACAATAAAGTGTTTCGGATGATTTCCAAAATGTCGCATTCTTTTTCTCGTTAGTTATACCAGCGCTACACACACGATGACGTGTATACACAGCGGATATCATGTCCATAACGTTGAAAACACTTTACTAACATGCTGCCAGACGTGCAAACGAATAAATTCAACAGTTTTTTTTACTTGTGCGTGTGTACGAGAGAGAAAAACTCTGACCGATGTCTTCGGCAGACAACAGCGACTATCGCCACCATCAGAACAACCGCGCCTCCACCACCGGCCGCTGCAGCGATCACTGTGGTCTCTGAAATATATTTGAAAAATAGTAGTATATGTAAGTAGTAAAAAACATAAATAGAATTTCTTTATATGCGCCTGAAGGCGCCGAGTTTCGCTGGCGCTACACTATAATTATCATGGTCGATCTATTTCCTGCAACTGGTACAGAGTCGTTAAGTGACACCTTGACAATTTGTAACTTATACGCGCCCTTGGAGATAAATGTTTTAATTAGCTCATTCTACCCCAGACACACCACAGCAAGATAAGGATCGACCATGATAGTTCAAGGGTGATGCCAGAATAGCTTGGCGCCTATGGGCGCCAAGCTATTCTGGCATCACCCTTGAACTATCATGGTCGATCTGTGTCCTGCACTGCAACGCAGTCTTCAGAGGACATCGGCAAAATTTGGGGGATTTCGGTGATGGGGTAGAATGAGTTATAAGATGCGCAACATACAAAACCGATGTCCATTTCTTACGTCTTCCTTTGTTTTCAGCATTGTCTCCGAGAGTAGACAGCGTTGTAGGCTTTGCTTTGGCTGTGGTCGGTTCACTTGTACTCCCTGTAGTTTTCTTCTCGCTAACTGTACTTGTGGATGTTGTCCG
This sequence comes from Semisulcospira habei, assembly GCA_036245525.1. Classification (NCBI taxonomy): domain Eukaryota; kingdom Metazoa; phylum Mollusca; class Gastropoda; family Semisulcospiridae; genus Semisulcospira; species Semisulcospira habei. The sequence continues at coordinate 78,262,920 of BTPG01000006.1, read as the reverse complement.
CAGTGTTGTGGTTCTAATGGTTGGCATCGGCGACACTGTCGATAATATGGTGCTGGGTTTGTAGTTGTTGTACTCTTTGGTTACTAGATTCTGATTCGTAGCTTTTATCGTAAGGAAAGAGGTGGCTGGAACTGTCATCAGCTGCACCCCCGTGTCAAGCAGACTAATCTCCATCCGCATCTCCGCCCGACCGCACAACATCACTATCATTCAAGTATACGCTCCAACAGCAGATCATGATGATGAAGAATTAGAAGAATTTTACGAACAACTGGACAACATCATCAAGAAAACACCTAAGAAAGACATTCTGACTGTCCTCGGTGACTGGAATGCAAAGATCGGCCCTGACGCCTACCAACAATGGGCAGGAACAGCTGGCAAGTTTGGCCTTGGAGAAACAAACGACAGAGGCCTGCGACTTTTAGAGTTCGCACAGAGTCACCGTCTCACCGTTGCTAATACCCTCCATCCACACAAGAAGTCAAGAACAGTGACATGGCAATCGCCAGGTGGCCTGGTCCATAACCAGATTGACTTCATCTTGCTGCCTCGACGATTCAAATCCAGCGCTAACAAAGCACAAACGAGGTCCTTTCCTGGCGCTGATATTGGCAGCGACCACAACCTCGTCCTTACTAGCCTCAAGTTGAAGCTGGCATTGAAACGAGATAGCAAGAGCCCTCGCATCAGATTCGACCTCCAGAAGCTAAAAGACCCGGAAGTAGAAGAGCTCTTCCAAGCCCAGGTGGGAGGCAGATTTGCAGCCTTGGCTACTTTGGACTGCGACGTAGACACCCTTGCTGGAAATATAAAAGAGGTGTTACTTTCTACAGCAGAAGAAGTGCTGGGGAAGCAGAGGAAGCGCAAACAGCCCTGGGTCACCGATGACATCCTCGATCTCTGTGATGAGAGGAGAGCCTGGAAGAAAAAGAGAGGCCAAGACCTCACATCAGCAAACAAGTACAGACTTGTCAACAAGAAGATCAGGAAGAGGATGAAAGAAGCCAAAGAAGATTGGATTGAAGACCAGTGTTGTAGCGTGGAAGAGGGCATGGCAAACGGCAACAGCAAGAAGGCTTATGAAACGCTAAGGACCCTCACCAAGACTCAACAGCGAACAGCCACAGTCATCGAAGACAGCAGCGGCCAACTCCTTACGGAAAACACTGCTGTACTAAACAGATGGACTGAGTACTGCCGAGACTTGTATAACTACAAGACTGAGCCTGACACCAGCATCCTCCAAAACAACCAGGCTGGGGCCAGGAAGGCTGAAGACCTGCCAGTGTTAGCTGAAGAGGTGGAAGCAGCCGTACGCGGCCTGAAGGGAGGAAAGTCTCCAGGTGTAGACAACATACCTGCTGAACTGTTGAAACATGGAGGAGAAGTAACAACGAAGGTCCTCACTACACTCTGTCAAAAGATCTGGGAGCAAAAGAAATGGCCAGTAGAATGGACACAGTCTCTAGTGATCCCGCTCCCCAAGAAAGGAAACCTGAAACAGTGCCAGAACTACAGAACTATCAGTCTGATAAGTCACCCTAGCAAAGTAATGCTTAGAATCATTCTCAACCGCCTCAAAACTTTCGCCGAGGAACTGCTGGCAGAAGAACAGGCTGGCTTCAGAGTTGGAAGAAGCACTGTAGAGCAGATTTTCAACTGCCGCGTCCTGATCGAGAAACATCTGCAGCATCAGCGCGAACTCTACCACAACTTCATTGATTTCAGGAAAGCATTTGATCGCGTCTGGCACGACGGACTCTGGCAAGTCATGAGATCGTTCAACATAGAGGAGGGACTGATCCAAATGATAGAAGCGCTTTACAAGAACGCCTGCAGCGCAGTTCTACTTAACAATCAGTCAGGCGAGTTCTTCAGGACGACGATCGGTGTCCGTCAAGGATGCCTGCTCTCTCCTGTCCTTTTCAACATATTCCTGGAGAAGATCATGCAGGAAACCCTCCACGACCACCATACTTCAATCTCTATTGGTGGCAGATCCCTGTGCAATCTTCGATTCGCAGACGACATTGACCTCATGGCAGGCAGCAATAGTGAGCTCCAAAACCTGACAGACAAACTTTCAAGTAGCGCAGGGTCTTATGGCATGGAGATCAGTACGGATAAAAGCAAAGTGATGATCAACACCACAAGCGACAGCAGCAGCAACATTCACATGAACGGCCAGAAGCTAGAAGAGGTCAATAGCTTCAAGTACTTGGGAGCCACCCTGTCCAAAGACGGTAGTTGCATAGCAGAGATCCGTATCAGGATAGGTACAGCAACATCCGCAATGGCCAGGCTGGACAGGATATGGCGAAGCAACTCCATCAGCTTCACCATCAAGTACAGGCTTTACAAGTCCCTCGTAGTGTCTATTCTACTCTACGGCTGTGAGACTTGGACACTGCCTGCAGACTCAGAAAAGAAAATCCAGGCCTTTGAGAACAAGTGCCTGAGGAAGTTGCTCCGCATCTCGTACCGCGAGCACAAGACCAACGAATATGTACGGAGCATCGTCACTTCCCTGGTGGGCCCACATGAACCCCTTCTGGCAACTGTGAAACGGCGCAAGCTTGCTTGGTTTGGCCACGTGACCCGACACAACACCTTGTCCAAGACTATCCTCCAAGGCACTCTCGAAGGAAGTCGTCGGCGAGGTCGTCAGAGAAAGAGTTGGGTCGCAAACATAAAAGAATGGACCGAACTCGAGATGCCAGACTTGCTTGCCACCGCCCAAAATAGAACTCAGTGGAGAGCACTGTCTGTTGCTGCTGCCTTTCAGTCCCCCCAACGCCCAGTTCGGGCAAGGGACTGATGATGATGATGATGATGATGTACTCTTTGGAGCTGTGATGTGGGCTAGAGTTACTGTGCTAGGCTCCCGCGCTGTTGTTGGCTCTTGTGTTCTTGTGACAAGATCTTGTCTTGTGGGCTGTGGCGTTGTTGTTATGGGTTGTGGCGTTGTTGTTATGGGCTGTGCCGTTGTTGTTAAAAGCTGTGTTGTTGTTGGCTGTGTTGTTGTTGTGGGCTGTGGCGTTGTTATAGGCTGTGTTGACATTGGTGTTGTGAGCTGTGGCGTTGTTGTGGGCTGTGTTGTTGTTGGGTGTGGTGTTGTTATAGGCTGTGTTGTTGTTGTGGGCTGTGGCGTTGTTGTGGGCTGTGTTGCTGTTGTGGCCAGCGTAGTTGTAAACTGTGGCGTTGTTGTTGTGGGCTGTGTTGTTGTGGGCGTTGGTTTTGTTGTTGTAGGCTGTATTGTTGTTGTGGGCTGTGATGTTGTGGGCGGTGGTTTTGTTGTTGTAGGCTGTATTGTTGTTGTGGGCTGTGATGTTGTGGGCGGTGGTGTTCTTGGTGTTGTTGTGGGTTGTGGCGTTGTTGTGCGCTGTGTTGTTGTGGGAAGTACCTCTGTTGTAGGCTGCGATGTTTTTGGCTGCGGTGTTATTGTTGTGGACTGTGGCGTTCTTGTTGTTGGCTGTGTTGTTGTTGTGGGAAATGTTGTTGTAGATTTTGTTGTTGTTGTGGGATGTGGTGTAGTAGTGAGCTGCGGTATTTGTATTGTGCAATTTGTTGTATGCTGTGTTGTTGTTGTGGGTGGTGTTGCTGTTGGTGTTGCTGTTGTGAGCTGTGGCGTTGTTGTGAGCTGTATTGTTGTGGGAAGTGGTTCTGTTATAGGCTGTGATGTTGTTTTCGGCTGTGATGTTATTGTTGTGGGCTGTGGCGTTGTTGTTGTAGGCCGTGTTGTTGTTGGCAGTGTTTTTGTTGTAGGCTTTGTTTTTGTGGGCTGTGGTGTAGTTATAAGCTGTGGTGCTGTTTTTGTTGTGGGCTTTGTTGTTGTTGTATGCTGTGTGGTTGTTGTGGGCTGTGCTGGTGTTGTGGGCGGTGTTGTTATTGGTGTTGTTGTTGTGGGCTGTGGCGTTGCTGTTGTAAGCTGTGTTTTAGTGGGAAGTGGTGCTGCAGGCTGTGACGTTGTTTTCGACTGTGGTGTTATTGTTGAGGGCTGTGACGTTGTTGTTGTAGGCTGAGTTGTTGCTGTAGGCAGTGTTCTTGTTGTAGGCTGTGTTGCTGTTGTGGGATGTGGCGTAGTTGTGCGCTGTGTTGTTGTTGTGAGCTTTGTTGTTGTGGGCTGTAATTTTGTTGGTGTTGTAAGCTGCGGCGTTGACGTTGAGGGTTTTGGTGTTGTTGTTGTAGGTTTTGGTGGTGTTGTGGGCTGTGGTGTTGTGTGTTGTGGTGATGTCGACTTTGCTGCTCTTGTTGTCGGCCGTGCTGTTGTTGCAGGCCTTGCTGTTGTTGTTGTAGGCCCTGTTGTTGTAGACTTTGGTGTTGATGTGTGCTGTGCTACTGTTGTTGTGGTCTGTTTTGTTGTTGTTCTAGGCTGGGGTGTTGATGGCTGTGGTGTAGTTGTGGGCTGTGGTGTTGGCGTTGGCATTGTTGTTGTTGTGGGCTGTGATGTTGCTGGTGTTGTGGGCTGTTGTGTTGATGTTGCGGGCAACAATGTTGTGGGCTGTGGTGTTGCAGTTGTTGTTTTAGCTGTTGTAGGTTGTAGTGTTGTTGTGGGCTGTGATGTTGTACTTATCGGACGCAGTGTTGTTGCTATGGGTTGTGATGCTATTGTGTGTTGTGGTGATGTGGGCTTTGCTGCTGTTGTTGTAGCCCGTGGTGTGTGTTGTGTTGTTGTGGTCTGTTTTGTTGTTGTTCTAGGCTGTGTTGTTGTTTTTGTTGTAGGCGGTAGTGTTGTTAAGGGTTGTGTTGTTGTTGTAGTCTGTGTTGCTGTTGTGTGCTGTGATGTTGTTATTGTAGGCTGTGTTGTAGGTTGGGGTGTTCTTGTTGTGGGCTCTATTGTTCTTAAGGTAGGCACTGGTGTTGTGCTGGTGGGCTGTGTTATTGTTGGTGTAGGCAGCGGTGTTGCTGTTGGCTGTGGTCGTGTTGATGTGGACTCAGTTGTTGTGTGCCTTCTTGTTGTTGTTGTTGTGGGCTGCGTTGTCGTGGTGGTCTTTGGTGTTGTTGTGGTCTCTTCTGCTGTGGCTATAGTTACAAAGACGTGTGGTGTTGCATATTGTGGTATTGTTGTTGCTGTGTGTAGTGATGTTGTTATGTGCTGTGGTGGTGTTGTGTGTTGTGGTGATGTGGGCTTTGTTGTTGTAGGCTGTGGTGTAGTTGTTGGTCGTGGTGGTGTTGATGTGGACTTAGTTGCATGCCTTGTTGTTGTGGGCTGGGTTGGTGTGGTGACCTTTGGTGTTGTTGTTGTCTCTTCTGTTGTGACTGTAGTTGCAAAGACTGAAAGATAAATGGTATTCCTGAAGTAAAATCATACTTCGCATGAAATGGCATGTTCCACTTAGGTTTAAAAGAAACGAATCTGAATCTGAGTACTTTAGCATAAATCTGACTAGAACAAAGACACAACTGTGATGAGAAACATGTGGTGGAGCTGGAGCTCGTATACAGGCACGTGTATGGAATAGATAAATTCTTGTACTGAATGTAACTGCACAAGGTATAACTGCAAGAGGTATATATTTTCATGAGCCCCCGCAGCCGCGGGGGCTCATGAAAATATATGCCTCTTGCTATCTTAAATCATAACAGCGTTTTTCATGTCTAGAAAAACTTGTGATAGTTATGCGGCTATTACCTCGTGTGGTGTCAGTGACATAGGAATACATCATATTCACCGGCAGCGAAGGGATAACGTTTTCTATGAAAGTGGTTTTAGTTATCAGCTACACTGTACAACTCACGAGAAGAACAAGAAGAGTTGTAGAATGCGACGTCATCTAGAGCGACCACCTGAGGCCCACGGTTGTTGGAAGCCACGAATACGACCTGAAATCAAAACCGAGCATAGGTGACATCAGCTACTTCCTTCAAAGTGTCAGCTGACATACACGAGTTGGCATATACATTATTATTTACTGTCGTGTGCTCAAGACGCATCAGATTAACTTGATTTGTTAGGTTTTAGAATAACTTAGGCGTAAATCTGAGAGACAAATGTCAGCACTGTTTGCATCTTTTAGACGTTGTCGACCGACACACCTATGAACGTCTACAGCACTTTAAAAAACGTAGAAACGCGCACTCATATTTTAAATCATATTATTTGCTTATTCTAGGCAGTTGTTATGTGCGCCTATCTACTTTTTAGCTGCTGCTCGTACAAATAGCGTTGTATTTATAGCACGAAGCAGAATCGTCAATGTGTGTTAGCTTCGGGAGGTCAAAGGAACCATTATACCCCGTGGCCTAAGGGGTACAATGGTTCCTTTGACCTTCCTGAGGCCTACAAGGGTCCGTGTAGCAAACCCCCGCCTACTAATAACTTACATTATCCAACCCTACCATCGCACCATTCACATGTACAATTTCACGTCTCACTACTCAATCCAGACCAGAAAGGTGGTGAGCGTTTACAATGTAAAGAAATTCCCAACAAAGAAAATACAACGCTTAGAAAGGACAAGTACAACACAAATGTGTTGTACGTGTCCTTTCTATGCGTGCTATTTCTTTGTGGGGACTTTTATTTAGATTTCACTATCAACAGTTTTACACAAATAAACATAAGCTCACCCTACCTTGCATGTAGCCAGCATTACTGCTCACAGTACAGTTGGCTGCTTGCACAGCGGGACGTAAAGCAGGCTGGAAACAGAACCATTTGCGTGTCGGTAACGGTTTTTAGTCGCGATGATTCCTTCAAGAGTCATCGTGACTAAAACCGCTACTGACACGCACAGGTTGAATATTCACTCACCTGGTATGAAGAACCTGGGTTGATTGTTGCTTGTCCCTGTACCCACTGACCAGTCTTCAATGCGTTTTGATGACTGTCCCAGATGACAGTGTTGTGTCCCGAAATGTACTGCCCAACAGAGAGACTGGCGCCATTGGAGGAAAGGTAGAACCAGAAGCTCACACACCGGTGACTACTGTTGGTGAACGGGTCACTGAGTAACACCGCTGTGTGTTGGGAGATAGAGGTAGTATTGAAGTACAGATATTTTCCTGAAATTTAGAAGAAAATGACCCTGATATTGCGTTCCGTCAATAGAACTTGATCGATAATCAGAAATTGGTTAAAACTGCAATATCCCAATCTAACACGCCCCCCCCCCCCCGCCCCCCAATCACCCCGTTATTTGGTTTTTCAACAACGGTCTAGCGTCGGAAGGCCTTTTGTTTCAGAACAAAAAGTTGCCCCCCTTTTCGAGGTAACTGATCAGCCCCTGTATCGCATGAATGTCCGGGCTTTTAATCCGCCAAAACACGTGCAATTTTGCATTACTTCTAACCTGCAGACATCGCCAATTTTAAAATATAAACGGAACGATATAATGGCGATACTCATGCATAACAAGGATGCGGGAGCGTGTGATGATCTGTAATTCTGAACTTTACCACTTAAGCCGTTAGGGTTTTAATCACAACCAGCACACATATCAACATTTAATGAAAGCTAACATACAGCATTGAAAAAACTCAGCCACCGCAGGCAATGTAAAATCATTACAAAAACTATTATTTGCGAATAGTATATATAAAAACAGTATAGTAGTAGCTTCCAAGTACACATAACACAATATCATTACACTGTCTTGCGTGCTATTTTCTGTCACAGTATTCACTCAAACATTACACAAAACAACTAAATATTACACTGATGTCCACATAAACATATCGTCACTATTACTGCTCACACGTCCTTACCCTTGGTGTTGTTAAGTGTGGTCATCCGAAGGTCCGTGACTTGGTGCTTGTCCGTACTGGCCCATCGCCCAGTCGGCGTTATCAGACAGTATTGGTTGTCTAGTGTGGTCCACATTACTCCAGCCCAGACACAGCAATTCCAAACTACAATCTCCTGCAACAAAATGAAACAGTTACTTTTAAACTTTCAGCCTTTCTGTTATATTTAAACAATTGACTATCTCAGCTTAAGCTATGTACCGCAGCACTATACTATAATAGGCAATTGTGACGTGCGAGAAGGTGAAGGGAGGAGGGTTGGTCTTAACCATTTGGCTGTCGGTAGCCGTTTGTGTCGGGATGATTCCGGTAGGAATCATCGCGACATAAGCCGCTACCGACAGCCAAAGGATTAATGCAATACCTTGTCTGAACATGGTGTAGCCAAAGCATTTCCTCCTTTCCGTGTGAGCGATACCTCCCCTTCGCTCTATGTGTGTGAAAGCTTACTCGGACCTTCCCTTCTCCAAGACCACCTCAATTGTGCTGTAGTGCACAGGCAGAAATTGGTATAGCCCTGCCCTACATACTTTTCACTTGATAGCCTCACCTCTCCCCATTACCTCCCCCAAAAAACAAAACAAAACAAAACAAAAACAAACAAAAAACGAAACAAAACAAAAACCCCAACAACTACAACAAAAACAAACAAACAAAACATCAAACAAACAACAACAACAAAAAACCCAAAAATAAAACAAAATAACAAACAAACAACCAAACAAACAAACAAACAAACAAACAACAAAAAACCCAAACAGACAAACAAAACCAACCAACCAACCAACCAACCAAAAAAAAAAAAACCAAAAAAAAAAAACAACAACAACACCCTACGTCGTTTGATCATTTCATATAATCTGCCACACCTCCTCTGACAATGTTTCTACGCCACTAAAACCGTTAGCGCATTATGTAGTAAAACTGTTGCCCCTAGGGTTTCATGTGAAAAGAAAACAGAAAATAGAGGTTGAAAACCCTTTTATATTAGATACAAGGAACACGACGTTTCGGATCAAAGATCTTTCCTCCGGGTGATATGGAAAGAAACGTAGAACAGAAAAGAACACACGATAGAAAGAAAAGACGTCATCCTGTATAGAGCAAATTTAGAATGACGTAAAAAACAACAACAACAAACAAACAAACAAACAAACAAAACAAAAACAAAAAAAAAAACACAACATAATGACGCAAATACACAAGCACAAAACCAGTACCACAAAACTTACGTATACACACATTCATGTCACTGCATGTCACTGCCGCTCACGTAAATGCATACACGTACACACACACACACACACACACACACACACACACACACACACACACAAACACACTAATCAGTGCAACGGTAGCATCAAGTATCAACGGTAGCATCAACTATCAGCAGTGAGGTCAAGTCTGGCACCAACCACCCATCAGCCCGAGCATGCATCCCGCCTAGGGGTGAATGTTCAAGCCGCGCGGATGGTATGTACCAAGCCTGTCCGCGAAAAAAGGATTATGTCATTTTGCGGCGGAGGAAGTTGGATGTATTTGCCAAAGGATGCGTATGCTGAAATGTGTGAGGCTATGAGGAGGTTCGTTGAACTGACGTCCAGCCTAGTTGTTTTATCCGAGGCGGATCGAACGAACATGCTCCTCAAAGCGTTCGGGGAGTGTACGGTATGTCTCCCCCACATACAGCATCTTTGGGCAGTGAGAACATGAGATGACATAGATGATAATTACCTGATGTCTGTCATGTGAATGATCGGTAGACAGTGAAAGAAAAACGTGTAGGGGTTAACGTCCTTTGTCCACCACGAAGGTGATTTCAAAAACGGGGCAAATAGGGACTGAACAAATTTTGACCCAAGCTGGATTCGAACCCGGGACCCAGCAACACACAGCTCCCCAGACAGTGAAAGATGACAGAGGTCCGGTGATGACGGGGGATGTGTTGATGTACGGACATGCTTTGCAGTGTGGTTGTTGACAAGGGTGTGTGCCAGCTGGTAAAGCTAAAGGCTTCCCTACACGGAGAAACGAAATACACAAGAAATGAAACATTTTCATTGCATCGAAATGCTCCTCCGCACACGCAGAAACGCCGTGAAAATTCATTTCAATTGGTACAGGTTCTTCACTGACACATGCTCTGGTTTGTATCGGTGGATATCGGGTCATATTTCTGACAACTCCCTGACGCTTAAAAACTAAACATATAAGACATGTGTGCCTTCGCGTACACAATTAAAGTGAATTCTCGACCATATCGAATAAACTTAAGAGCTTTTGAATACGTAAACAGAAATGGTTCATATGAATCGAGGATGCCGCCGTCTTAAAGCGATAGCCGCCATCTTGTAGGCTTCGCAGAGCAGCAGATGAAAGTGGGGTTCAGAACCCTGACCTAAAATCATATTTTGGTGGTACTATAGTGATGATACTTTATAGATTCCATTTCGAAAATGATCTCCCCGCTTAAATCTTACAAAATCGTGCGTCATATCACGCGAATTTAGTCATAATAGACATGACTCCACGGCATCGCTTTACTTGCTATCTTCAGTGTTTTGGCTTGATAGACGTCAGATTAGCATGTGACCGAGCGGACGATGCTGATTGGACAACGGGTAGAATGTTTCGCGAATAGAGACAGGTTCTATCGCTCGAAATGTGCCGTTTCGCATTTCGTGAAATGGTGAAATGTTGGAGAAATGTCTGAAATGCGGACATTTCGACGAAATGTTTTGTTTTGTGTGTCCGTGTGAGGAAGCCTTAAGGAGTTAGATGCGAGAAGTGAACTGTGAACAAGATGATCGCGTAGGTTAGTGTCACGTGTGTAAGTTACAAGCGGAGGCTCAGGAATTATGTCTTTCAATATTGTGCCATTCTGAATGATGCGGAAGTTTCTGAACAGAATGTTTTTGATGGGGATGTTGTAAGGATGGAACCACTGAGTTGGCACACACCCTTGTCAGCAACGACACTGCAAAGCATGTCCGTACATCAACACATCCCCCGTCATCACCGGACCCCTTGTCACCTTTCACTGTCTACCGATCATTCCCATGCCAGTCATCAGATATCATCTATGTCATGTTCTCACTGCCCAAAGATGCTGTATGTGGGGGAGACATACCGTACACTCCGAATGCTGCGAGGAGCATGTTCGTTCGATCCGCCTCGGATACAACAACTAGGCTGGACGTCAGTTCAACGAACCTTCTCATAGCCTCACACATTTCAGCATACGCATCCTTTGGCAAAATACATCCAACTTACTCCGCCGCAAAATGACAGAATCCTTTTTCGCGGGCAGGCTTGGTACATACCATCCGCGCGGCTTGAACATTCACCCCTAGGGATGCATGCTCGGGCTGATGGGTGGTTGGTGCCAGACTTGACCTCACTGCTGATAGTTGATGCTACCGTTGATACTTGATGCTACCATTGCACTGATTAGTGTGTGTGTGTGTGTGTTTGCGTGTGATTGTGTGTGTGTGTGTGTGTGTGTGTGTGTGTGTGTGTGTGTGTGTGTGTGTGTACGTGTATGCATGTACGTGAGCGGCAGCAGGCACAAGTCAATGCGAATGTATACAGTGACGTGAATGTGTGTACACGTAAGTTTTGTGTTACGTGTTTTGTGCTTGTGTATTTGCGTCATTATGTGGTGTCTTTTTAATTATTTTTTTAAAGTCATTTTAAATTTTCTCTATACAGGATGACGTCTTTTCTTTTTATCGTGTGCTTTTTTCTGTTCTACGTTTGTTTCCATATCACTCGGAGGAAGGATCTTCGATCCGAAACGTCGTGTTTCTTGTATCTAATATAAAAGGGTTTTCAACCTCTATTTTATGTTTTCCTTTCGTTAGCGCTTTACTTTCATCATTTCCATGTCGGTAGCGGTTTTAGCCGCGTTGATTCCTACAGGAATCACCGGGACAAAATCAGCAACCGACACGCAAAAGAATCCTACTTATCGCGACTAAATCCGCTACCGAAACACAAAGGCTAATTCATCAAAGGACACCGGAAAGGGCCAATCTGAAACTAGAAAAGAAAAGTCGCGTACCATCAGCAGGACATGGAGTCGGTACTGTCTCAATATCGTCAATAGCAATGTCACCGTAAGTCTCCAGTGCTGTTCCTGACAACATCACACCTTCAAACGCAATCTGCAAGAGTTCACACAGAAACACGGTAATCCCATAACATAACACATTGAAACACATTTTAGGTTTAGGTTCAGGTATCTAGTATACTGCCTTAAGGCCCCGCCACACATGCCAATTGTGCCCCGATTTTGTAGCAGATTCCAATCCGATTGCGAGCGGATGACGTCAGAATGCCTCTTTGCATCCGATCCGATCCCAATCGGCTGGGAATCTTGTGTTTAGAGCCTGCTCTATTTTTGCGACACGAATCGGCCCCGATTGTAAGCTTCAACCAATCAGAGCGCGTCTCGCGAAGCACGTCGTTTCAGCGTAAAAATGGCGGAAGATACCACCTTCGTTGCCGATGTTTTGCCCGTCTCTTTCGAATATGATGCAAACCTGCTGATAATGCAAGCACATCATCATCACTGTCAAAACTAGCAGCCATTTTGCAGAGCAGGAAGCTGTTAGTACCTTGATCTTCGGTTCAAACCGGTCGGCTAAGTTGGGAACGTGTGGCAGTGCACACGTTTTTGTTGTCCGGCCCGACCACACTCCGACTGAAACGGTTCTGGAAACTGCTTGAGAATCGGCCTCAAAATTGGCATGTGTGGCGGGGCCTTTAGACAAGATTATGGTGAGGGAATAATACAGTTTAAGAAATTTTGAAAACACAAAACGCGCGCACTTTTGAACTGGACCACATTGTGACACACTGATCTCTCTCTCTCTCTCTCTTGGCTTGACTTCGCGAACGAAGATTTTATAGGAGTTGCCCACGACGTCTGCAGGCTTGTTCGTGGCTGCGGAGGCCAATCCGGGACAGGCAAGTTCGACCGCAGTGGCTGCAGGGGGAGGTATGGCCAGGGTTCTGAGTTGCGGCATCTCTGTTTTTTCTCCTGAGCCGCTTGTCCTTAAGGCTAGCTCTGCGAGAGTCCTCAAAGGAGACAGCTGCCTTGTAAATGGTGGAGCGCCAGGTGTCACGGTCCACAGCAAGCGAAGACCACTGGTGGTGGTCGATGTGGCAGGCACTAAGTGACTTCTTGAGACAATCTTTGTATCTCTTCTTTGGTGTCCCTCTGTCACGGTGTCCAGTAGCAAGCTCGCCGAACAGGGTGATCTTTGGTAGGCGATGATCCTCCATCCTGGAGACATGCCCCGCCCAGCGGAGCTGTGTCCGCAGCAGCAAAGCCTCGATGCTCAGTTTCAGCCTGTTCAAGGACCTCGACGTTGGTGACATAGTCACTCCAGTGAATGCCCAGGATGGTGCGCAGGCAGCGCTGGTGGAAGCGTTCGAGGAGTCGTAGTTGGCTGCGGTAGAGGGCCCAGGACTCGGAACCATACAGCAGGGTGGTGAGGACCACAGCTCTGTACACGCTGATCTTGGTGCCTGTTTTCAGCTGTTGATTGTGCCACACCCGCTCGAAAAGTCGCCCGAAAGCGCTGTTCGCTTTTGCCAGCCTGCTGTCAAGCTCCTTGTCCAGCTTGGCGTCCGACGTGATAATGCAGCCAAGGTAAGCAAACTGGTGCACTGACTTTAGTTCAGACTCGCCAATAGTGATGTGAGGAGGCCGATACACTGTCTTGGGTGTCGGCTGATGGAGGACATCTGTCTTTTTCAGACTGACCTCGAGTCCAAAGAGCTGGGCAGCGTCTGCGAAGCAGGACGTGATGCGCTGCAGGGCTCTCTCTGTGTGTGCAACGAGGGCAGCGTCATCAGCAAAAAGCAGCTCACGAATTAGTTGGTCTAGGGTTTTCGTGTGGGCCTGCAGTCGTCTGAGGTTGAACAGGCTGCCATCGAGACGATACCTGATGTACACTGCATCGTCACCATCGAGGTCCACTGTGGCCTGCTTCAACATCATGCTAAAAAAGATGGTGAAGAGGGTCGGTGCCAGCACGCAGCCCTGCTTTACGCCGTTGAGAATAGGGAATGGTTCTGAGAGGTCATTGTTGAGTCTGACCTGGCCTTGCTGGTCCTCGTGTAGCTGGACAATCATGCTGAGGAACTTTGGGGGACAGACAAGTCGCTCCAGGATCTGCCACATGCCTTGCCTGCTCACAGTGTCGAATGCTTTTGTTAGGTCGACAAACGTTACGTACAGCCCTTTGTTCTGCTCGCGGCACTTCTCCTGAAGCTGTCTCAGCACAAAGACCATGTCGGTGGTACTCCTGTTGGCTCTGAAGCCACACTGGCCCTCTGGGAGGTGGTCTTCAGCGATGGCAGGTACCAGCCGATTCAGGAGCAGCCTTGCAAGAATTTTCCCAGCAATGGACAGCAGGGTGATTCCCCGATAGTTGGAACAGTCAGACTTCTCGCCTTTGTTCTTGTACAGGGTGATAACGACAGCATCACGGAGATCCTTTGGTAGTGTTCCTTCCTCCCAGCAGCAGAGAAAGAGGTCATGGAGCTTGTTGTGCAGTGCTGTGCCTCCATGTTTCCAGATCTCTGGCGGTATTCCATCAATGCCTGCTGCTTTGCCACTCTTGAGCTGGTGGATGGCTGTGAGGGTCTCTTCAGCGGTGGGCGGTTCGTCCAATTCAACCTTTACTGGGAGTTGTGGGATTTGTAGGACGACTGCTTCTTGAACAGTGCGCTCATCGCTGAAGAGGCTCTGAAAGTACTCCGACCAGCGGTTCAAGATGGAGGTATTATCTGTGAGGAGTGCCTGGCCATTCGCGCTTCGCAAAGGACTTTGTACCAGGTGCCTGGGGCCATACACTGCTTTCAGTGCTTCGTAGAAGCCCCTGTAGTCACCATTGTCAGCGCAAAGCTCGGTCCTCTGTGCAAGTCTGGTCCACCACTCATTCTGGAGATCTCTGAGCTTGCGCTGGAGACTGCTGCAGACGAGGCGGAAGGCAGACTTCTTCACAGGGCAGGAAGGCTGGACTAGGTGGGCCTGATGGGCGGCTCTTTTTTTCTGCTAGGTATTCCTGGATCTCAACATCGTTTTCGTCAAACCAGTCTTTGTTCTTCTTTCTAGCGAAACCCAAGACTTCTGCAGAGGATTTTGCAATAGCAGTTTTCAGTTGTTCCCAGAGTGTTTCAGGGGAGGAGTCTGCTGGGTCCGCTGTGTCTTTGAGCCTGCGCTGTAAATCTGACTGAAAGGCAGCTTTCACGTCGTCACGCTGAAGGCTGGCAACATCAAGCTTTTTCTTGGGGGGCCCCCATTTCTTGGGTTTTGGCTTGACGTGGAGCCTGAGTTTGCAGCGGACAAGGCGGTGGTCAGTGTGGCACTCTGCGCTGGGCATCACTCTGGTGAGGAGGACATCACTGCGGTCCCTCTGACGCACTAGGACATAGTCGATAAGGTGCCAGTGTTTGGAGCGAGGATGCATCCAGGTGGTCTTTCGACTGTCCTTTTGCTGAAAAGTAGTGTTGGTGATGACCAGTTGCTGCTCTGCACAGAACTCCAACAGTAGGCGGCCATTGTCATTGCAGTTCCCGACGCCATGCTTGCCGAGGACTCCTTTCCAGGCTTCAGAGTCCTGGCCCACTCTGGCGTTGAAGTCGCCAAGGATGATGACTTTGTCGTCTGCAGGGGTGCTCTGTATGAGGCTGCGCAGGTCAGTGTAAAACTTGTCCTTTTCAGCAGGCTCTGCCAGGAGGGTTGGGGAGTACACACTGAGAAGGATGACGTGTTGCTGGTGTCTCAGTGGGAGGCGCATGGACATGATGCGGTCTGAGTGACCCGTTGGTAGGTTTTCCAGCTTAGTCGCAATGGAGGTCTTGACCATGAAACCCACGCCTGAGAGCCGTCTTTCTGATTCAGGCCTGCCTGACCAGTAGAGGGTGTACCCAGCGCCAAGTTCTTGGAGGCTGCCTTCGTCCGGAAGGCGTACTTCACTAAGCGCGGCGATGTCGATGTTTAACCTCCGCAATTCATGGGCAATGAGGGCGGAGCGACGTTCAGGGCGTCCGCTGTCTGCTTTGTCGAGCATGGTTCGGATGTTCCAGCATGCTACGTTGAGTCCGGTCGTGGTCGTCATGAGAGTGGATCAGTTATTCTTTCTTGTTTTTTGACCGCAGGAGAAGATGCCCGTTGACCGCGGCTAGCCAACTAGCCACACTGATCATCATCATCATCATCATCATCAGTCCCTTGCCCGAACTGGGCGTTGGGGGGACTGAAAGGCAGCAGCAACAGACAGTGCTCTCCACTGAGTTCTATTTTGGGCGGTGGCAAGCAAGTCTGACATCTCGAGTTCGGTCCATTCTTTTATGTTTGCGACCCAACTCTTTCTCTGACGACCTCGCCGACGACTTCCTTCGAGAGTGCCTTGGAGGATAGTCTTGGACAAGGTGTTGTGTCGGGTCACGTGGCCAAACCAAGCAAGCTTGCGCCGTTTCACGGTTGCCAGAAGGGGTTCATGTGGGCCCACCAGGGAAGTGACGATGCTCCGTACATATTCGTTGGTCTTGTGCTCGCGGTACGAGATGCGGAGCAACTTCCTCAGGCACTTGTTCTCAAAGGCCTGGATTTTCTTTTCTGAGTCTGCAAGCAGTGTCCAAGTCTCACAGCCGTAGAGTAGAATAGACACTATGAGGGACTTGTAAAGCCTGTACTTGATGGTGAAGCTGATGGAGTTACTTCGCCATATCCTGTCCAGCCTGGCCATTGCGGATGTTGCTGTACCTATCCTGATACGGATCTCTGCTATGCAACTACCGTCTTTGGACAGGGTGGCTCCCAAGTACTTGAAGCTATTGACCTCTTCTAGCTTTTGGCCATTCATGTGAATGTTGCTGCTGCTGTCGCTTGTGGTGTTGATCATCACTTTGCTTTTATCCGTACTGATCTCCATGCCATAAGACCCTGCGCTACTTGAAAGTTTGTCTGTCAGGTTTTGGAGCTCACTATTGCTGCCTGCCATGAGGTCAATGTCGTCTGCGAATCGAAGATTGCACAGGGATCTGCCACCAATAGAGATTGAAGTATGGTGGTCGTGGAGGGTTTCCTGCATGATCTTCTCCAGGAATATGTTGAAAAGGACAGGAGAGAGCAGGCATCCTTGACGGACACCGATCGTCGTCCTGAAGAACTCGCCTGACTGATTGTTAAGTAGAACCGCGCTGCAGGCGTTCTTGTAAAGCGCTTCTATCATTTGGATCAGTCCCTCCTCTATGTTGAACGATCTCATGACTTGCCAGAGTCCGTCGTGCCAGACGCGATCAAATGCTTTCCTGAAATCAATGAAGTTGTGGTAGAGTTCGCGCTGATGCTGCAGATGTTTCTCGATCAGGACGCGGCAGTTGAAAATCTGCTCTACAGTGCTTCTTCCAACTCTGAAGCCAGCCTGTTCTTCTGCCAGCAGTTCCTCGGCGAAAGTTTTGAGGCGGTTGAGAATGATTCTAAGCATTACTTTGCTAGGGTGACTTATCAGACTGATAGTTCTGTAGTTCTGGCACTGTTTCAGGTTTCCTTTCTTGGGGAGCGGGATCACTAGAGACTGTGTCCATTCTACTGGCCATTTCTTTTGCTCCCAGATCTTTTGACAGAGTGTAGTGAGGACCTTCGTTGTTACTTCTCCTCCATGTTTCAACAGTTCAGCAGGTACGTTGTCTACACCTGGAGACTTTCCTCCCTTCAGGCCGCGTACGGCTGCTTCCACCTCTTCAGCTAACACTGGCAGGTCTTCAGCCTTCCTGGCCCCAGCCTGGTTGTTTTGGAGGATGCTGGTGTCTGGCTCAGCCTTGTAGTTATACAAGTCTCGGCAGTACTGACGCCTACCAAGACGCCACACTGATACCCTTCACTTAAAACGTCTTTTGGCTATGTTGTTTTCAATAACACAAACGCGAATAATTTGTTTTTAATTTAAAAAAAAAAGGGGACATTGGAAAATACATGGTGTCTTTTTAAGTATCATGGGGCGGGGAGTGGGGTGGAGGTGGGGGGTGGGGGAGGGTAGGGGGGTGTCTATTGCCATTGCTAAAAACTCTAGATAATCTAAACATATTGGGACCTAAAAGCATTCCTTGATAATATTAATTATCAGATCGTGTAAAACGTGTATGTCCAGCTATCCCTCACACCCTTACCCTGAACGTCCGCCTTAGTTCCGAGGCAGGAAAGGTGACTTGCGCTAAGCGCCACTGGTTGCCTTGGTCACCAGATAGACTCCAGAACGCCATGTCATGCAATGAAGTATTGTCCGACAGCTGGCGAAAAAATACAGATATAAAGAAAAATGGTGACGTTAGTGTATAAAATATTTTGTTATGTTTGTTGTTGTGTCCCTGCGATGAGATGACCTTAGTCGCCTGCTCGGCATTAAACCCGAATAACTAACTGTTATGTTTGTTAGGGAGTTGTACCTTTGGTTGTCTTTTCTGTTGTACATGCATAATATGCACACACACACACACACACACACACACACACACACACACACACACACACACACATACACACACACGCGCACGTACATACACCATACATACAAAACATGTCGGTTAAATGTTAAAAAATTTCGTTAATTTGGGAAATATCAAAACAACTAATATTAGTTTTGAGAATGTTTAACTGCAAAGCTCCTCTGTCAGCGAATCCATAAGACTGGTTTAGCAATCAGAACAACTATGCCTTTAATATATTTTTCCTGCTTGTGTTTTTTGTGCCATTATATAATGATAAACGTCGCTCACCTTGATGTTCAGTGTGCCAATGCCCCTGCCGTACATGTGATAGTAGAACTGCAGACAGACAACAGATGACGTGGCCGGGAACGCCCCTGTCAGGAGTATGGCTTTCTTTCCCGCGTGGTTTGTTGCTTCTGTGTACCTGTAGTGCCCTTGGAAAAGATAAACGTCAATTATCCTTTAACTCATTCTACCCCAGACCCACCACAGCAAGATAAGGATGGACCATGATAGTTCAAGGGTGATGCCAGAATAGCTTGGCGCCTATGGGCGCCAAGCTATTCTGGCATCACCCTTGAACTATCATGGTCGATCTGTGTCCTGCACTGCAATGCAGTCTTCAGAGAACCAAGGCAAAATTTTGGGATTTCGGTTTTGGGTTAGAATGACTTTAAGTACAAAGCACTGGCGCTGCTGACGCGTGGCTATATCAGCCAACTTTGATCTATGAGCTGCTTTGAGTCGCCGACAGTGCAACGGTTAATACCAAATGTGTCGCTCCTTTACTCAGCATGTAATTTTTAACCTTTTTGGACTGTTGCGCCACACCATGCCACACACGATCTGCTTACCCGAAGAAGTCTTTCTCGTGTGATCGGTATCAGGCCCAGTTCCTATTGTAGAGGTCTGGCCATTGTGTGTTTCCCAGGCAAAGTCCCCTGGTCCATTGCTGTACGACTGACAGGTTCTTTCAAAGTCACAGGATGAAAAGAGCCGGACATCTACAGGTCTAGGAAGCTCCTCGGTTGCGGTGACAGGGGTGGAATGGGCGGTGAACGCTGATTGTTTGTAAACAATAAATATGTCAGAGAAATGCAGTTAAGGTCCATGACATTTTGATGCAATAGTTACAATACTACGATTTTTACCGCGAACTCTGATTGTACAGTAAAACTGTAACAGGCGCGCAAGAGTTCACGCGTAATATCGTACGACATCAACGTGATGTGGACCTTTGGAATACACAGAACACAACACAACACAACACATCAAGCAGCACAACTAATAGCTATAGCAAAGTGAAGACAACAGTACATACATCAAAATCAGTTTAATGACACATGGAACAATCTGTAAACATTAATACAATTATATTATCTGTTTTCACTTTCTTCACGAAAAGTGTGTGTGTGTGTGTGTGTGTGTGTGTGTGTGTGTGTGTGTGTGTCTGTGTGTGTGTCTGTGTGTGTGTGTATGTGTGTGAGGAAGTGACAGCGACTACAGCCCGCGTTTGAGGACGGACACGCTTGAAATATTAGGATATTGTGGTTAAAAAAATTGTCACGGGACCATTTTTCGATTTTTTTAATTAAGATGCTCTTTGGCGACAAAATGGCCATTTCACAAAAACCGGTTGATCCACACTAGAGTCCGTAATTTTTTTATTATTGTTACTATATATTTTGCGTATAGCTAGATCAAAGGGAGATATTGAATGAGTTCGTTAACCAGCATTGTACCTATTGAACATTTTGAGTGATAATTAAATATTTTGGGAAAAAATATATTTTCACGTTTTTGGGATTAATTTCACGAATTATATGGGTTAATCTTAAAACAATTGGATCTTTTTTTTTACGAAAAACAAAAACAAAAAAACAATCTTCTCATCGCATGATTTTACGTATACGGTATTTACATAAGCCTACAGTTTGTCTTGGCTGGCGGGTATGATTAGGTCAATTGTGACCTGTATGCCCTAGGTGTGAAAATCAGGCAATGGTCTGCACCACTTTTTAGGAGCCATTTGTCAAACAGCTAACATAACTTAAATTTTTCGTTTGCGAAAAAAAACACAAAACTCTTCGCATTAATGAACGCATGATTTTTCATGAACAGTGTTTGCATAAACCTGCTGTTTGTCCTGGCGCTGGGATAGGATTAGGTCAAATTGTGACCTGTAAGACCTAGGCATGAAAATCAGCAAGAAAATTGCAAAGTTGATTCTCTGATACGTCAAGTGTTAGTACTGCGATAAGTGACGTAAAACACCGAGTCGTCATTATGAACTCAGCGTCGTGGGACCAAATGCCATCGCGTGAAGCTTGAAGTGACGTCATTTTGCTGCTCGTGCTCATACAGCCACGCATATAAACCAGCAAACAATATAAGTTATTGGTCCGAGGGGTTCGCTACACGGACCCTTGTAGGCCTGAGGGAGGTCAAAGGAGTCGTTGTACCCCGAAGGCCGAAGGCCTGAGGGGTACAATGATTCCTTTGACCTCCTGAAGGCCTACAAGGGTCCGTGCAGCGAACCCCTCCGACCAATAACGCATTTGTTTTCATTCCTCCAATATCTTCGTAAAAGAAATCAAGAAGACATCTTCCGACCTGGATCACGCCAGACATGACTGACGTCAAAGGAATATACATTTATACATAATAGACTGATGACGTAATTTAAAATATTTCATGACGTTGCCGTCTCCAATACTGAGTGCTTGTTGTTTCGAACAACACTATGCAACTTTTTACTTTAGAACGTTTTGGTGATCTTTTATAGAACAAAACTCGCATCCAAGATGCAACATGGAGAGGGCTACAAAACGTCCGCCATTTTTCGCTACAAGTACAGGGGTTTTTAAATCACGGTCACATGGTACGGTTTGCGCTAAAGTGACTGGTCGTGTGACGTAGGGAGGGAAACAAATATCTATATACTTGTACATCCATATTCATGTATGTACACACACACACACACACTCACACACACACACACACATATATATATATATATATATATATATATATATATATATATATATATATATATATATATATATATATATATATATATATATATATATATATATATATATATATATATATATATATGTGACCGGGTACACCCGGCTCTCATAACCCACCTGATGTAATTTTGTTTGTTGCAATGCAAAAGTGGTGTGTGTTATCATTCAGTGGTTTTCCTTCAATGTAAGGTCTCGCAAGGTATTGCTTTCATTGATGCCTGTGTTAGTCCGACCCCTCTGGCTTATTTCTAGACCACTAGGTATTCAGTGTCTATTCAGGGGACGCAACCGCGTCGGCCGCCTCGTGGTCTTGTTCTAGCATCCGGTGCCTACAATGGCGATGATAGCTTGTGTTTGTGATGAGGCATTCTAAGTTGAATATCTCCTCAATGCCTGTACCGATTGTTTTAAACCAAGATCCATAAGATTCAGCATGATAGTCTCTTTCATTTTGTAATCTATTTCTAGTCCGATCGAGTGTGGGTTAAACATTATTTTGGGAGTTTGCACCTTTTACACCGACCAGGTCGATGGAGAAAAGTCGTTTAAAAATTCATAGTTAATTTTAGCTGTCTTTAATCAAATCAATGTCTGATACTGGTGAAACTACAATTGCGGATCTGTCATTAGTATCAAACCGCAAGGTTCTAGGTTCAGTAGTGTCAGAGCTATGGTCAGAGAACCTAGTCCACTTTAGCACAAATTTCAGCTTCCCGGCTCCAAAAGCACCAAATTCTGGAAGCACGCGAGTGGTGCTTTCTTTGCGGCCCACGCCTGCCGTATATAAAGCCCCTTCCTTAGCGCGCTTGCGGTCAGTACCACACAGCCGTTACTTTGCCACAGACCACTCGTGCCGCTACGAAGATACAACTAGGAAGAACTACAATGTCGACTCCCTCTTAGCTCTGTAAGTAGCTCATGTATTGTATTTTTGGTCTTGAACTTTGTTGATTGATGAACTTTGATGCCTGATGTATATCGGTGCCTTGATGCATGTTTTGCCCTAGAGTTAGGAGTAAACTGAAGATGTAATTGCTGCCTTCACGGCAACTGTGTAGCCATTTTTGGCAGCCGGAACTTTGTGTAACTTTGTTGCGATAGTGGATTTCAGTGATTTCTAGTTTTGTCGCTTCTCGTACTGTAGCATTTGTCTTCCGATGGAGATCGGAATTTTGTGACAGAATTATTTTGGGGCAAAACAGCATAAAGGTAATGTGTACTCTGATTCAATGCGTCTGCCTTTGGATAGCTTTGGGTTTTCTTGTACAATGAGAGTTATTGCCATTTGCTCCAGTGATGCTAAAGTATTTTGGCATCGTTGTAGGAAATGTTGAAATGTTGCCTTGTCTGACAGAGATTGTTTTGATTAGGCTTTCATGTTCCTTGCTATCCTCCTCACGTTGCTTTTATGATTATACTATAGCGTTAATTTGATTGTGTAGGATTGATCATGTAGGCTTTCATGTCCCTCCTATTTTCCTCACTTTGACATGCATAGCTTTTAGCCGAATAGTGCGTACCGCATGGGCTGGGACGCTGTTAGCGTGACGTCACACTTATATTTAGTATGCGCAGCCATTTTGTTTCTGCTTGGCGTCTGCTTCCGGTTGGCTTGTTTACATTTGGAAGTCACTCCCCCACACTCCCCCCTTCCTTTTAATTGTGTTTTTTTTATCGGCAGGACCTGCCCCTGCTCTAAATAAGTTACCCCTTTACATTCTTCAGCGTTTAGTGAGAGGAATAGGTACTTTACAAATTTTTCCTTTACACACTGTTGACATCGTTGATAAGGGGAGCAGTTTCCCACTCATTTTGCCCTAGGCCTGTGGAAGCGGGTTTTTGACTTAAGGACATTCTATAAGTACTTAGATTTTTTTAGAAGCCAACCGACAGCAATGCCAAATAGAGGCAATTATATTATCTTCTATGAACTTTTGTCATGCTTATGACATGTCTATGCTCTTCCTCTTTTCTGCCCCCTCCACTGTTCGTGCTGGTCTGTGACTCTGCATTTGGCGACCTAGACTGAGTTGTCGGTCCAGAATCGCAGATTGACACGTTAGCTTGACTTGACAATTGCTGAGTTATATCACTGTTGTGCTGGTCTGCGATTTTGCATCGTTCGACCTAGAGTCGTTCGGTCCGGAATTGCAGATGAACACATGAGCCATGCCCACCAGACTAGTAACTTTGACATTGCACTGATCTGCAATTCGGCATCTTGCGGCCTGGTGTCGTGGGGTCCGGAATTGCAGATGAGTGTACTCCGACCACTAGGTCCAGTGAGAACTTTGTGGTGCTGGTCTGTGATTTTGCATCCCGCGGCCTAGTGTCGCGTGGTCCGGGATCGCAGATCAACACTGTAATTCTGTGGGCCAGTAAATTATGATGGTGCATAAGATCCCCCTTCTCTTTTGGTTTGTGAGGATGTTTTTATATTCTTTTGCTGACTACACATGCACCTAGTCTTACATATGCATTCTGCCTCCCTGTTTTACACTAGTTTAGACCCAGGCTGTTTGTGTTGTCATTACGGACGGATGTGAATGATGAGTTGCGCTAGTGTGTGTGAGCGTGTGGATGCCACTCCATATCCCTCTGTACCCAAGGGCGCCTGAGAGTGTAACTGAGCTGGTATAGCGTATGTATGAGAGTGTTGTCATTGTGTATGACTGTGTACGAGGAATGAATGCGAATAAATCTTTAGATGATATGCGTGTGTGCGGTGCCCAACATTATGTCCCTTATTATATGCTCCTTTTATTTTGCTCTCTGAATTAGTATTGATATTCGATATATTGTTTACTCAAAGTTTGGTTGGTTGCGCATACAGTAGAATAGTTCATTAATTATTTTGGTGTTTTCTTTTGTGTTGATTTATATTTTAAGATTTTCTTTTGCGTTGATTTGTTGATTTATTTGATTTTGATACTTCACATGATATGCTAGGATTATGTAAAAGTTATTTGACTTTGACGTTTAAGATGATGTTGCTTAATATAGATAGTTAGACTGCTGATATAATGCCATGGTTGATGCAAGGCATTCTTTGATGTTGTTATATGGGAGTTATTATGATTTCTAATGTTGCGCCATTGTTTCATTTGTAGGCGCTGTTTCTTCAGTTTCTTCAGTTTCCTACACCTAAATAAAGACATGTCACAGCGACCCCTGTCTTCGACGTTGTTGCCTCCCTCATTTCTGATCCTGATCTTCTAACCCGGTTACATATATATATATCTATATATATATATATATATATATATATATATATATATATATATATATATATATATATATATATATATATATATATATATAATATATATATATATATATATATATATATATATACTTTTAACAAAAAGCCCAAGGCCAAAAAATGCACTCAATCAGAATAGCTCAAGGGACGTAATTTTTCATTAAATTCTGAGAATGCTCTTGCTACGCTGATGCCATGGAATTCCAGGCTGGTAAGCTTGCATTGTGTCATCAGGACATCAGCTGCCCTTTTTGTGACAGCATCGCCTACTAGTTCTAGAAAGGAGAGGGTTAGTGGGAGAGAAGGAATGACAGACTTATCATTTTTAAGCCTTCCACTGAACACCTACTACATAAAGTAGTAGGGACTACCCCCAGGCGCCCCCGCAACCCGCTGGAGAATATCCAGTCCTCCCCCCGAGAGGGGAGGCTAGTGCATGAATATTCCCAAACAGATCTTGGACCTGCTGGATAAATTTAAGTTTTTGCCGCCTACAACCGGTCTGTCTGTCATTCCTTCTCTCCCACTAACCCTCTCCTTCTCTCCTTTCTAGAATTAGTAGGCGATGCTGTCACAAAAAGGGCAGCTGATGTCCTGATGACACAATGCAAGCTTACCAGCCTGGAATTTCATGGCATTAGCGTAGCAAGAGCATTCTCAGAATTTAATGAAAAATTATATATATATATATATATATATATATATATATATATAATATATATATATATATATATATATATATATATATATAATATATATATATATATATATATATATATATATATAATTATTCTTTACTTTAAACAAAGGCGTCGCCCAAAGCCAAAAATGCACACAATCAGATTAGCTCCAAGGGACGTAATTTTTCATTTAAATTCTGAGAATGCTCTGCTGCACTAATGCCATGGAATTAAAGGCTGGTAAGCTTCCATTGTTGTGTCATCAGGACATCAGCTGCCATTTTTGGTACTGCATCGCTCACTAGATCTAGAAAGAGAGGGTAGTAGGAGAGCGACAAACCTATCATTTTGAGCTTCTACTGAACACCTGCTGCATAAAACAATAGGGACTGCCCCAGGAGCTTTAATTTGCCAAAGAATGAGTCGATTTACTTCTCCATTTACTTTAGTAAATGACTACTAATTTACTCACTGACTGCCTGGCAGACTGACTAACTTACTAAATAACTTTAGTTTGTGGAAAATACTGATATTTTAGAACGTCTCACCCATCACACAGCTGCCTCTGGTCGCCGCGACGTCATCAATCGCCATATCGCTGTAATAACCTGAACCCACTGTACCGCGGAACTGGAACTAAAACGAAGATGAAAATGATAGAAACTAGAGCGGATCTGACAAAGGAGGGAGTTGGGGTTCCAATATTTAATTCGGGGCATTTTGCAAGAGAAATGGAGCGTCACGTTAGGCGATCGTACTGTCAATCTGCAGCGTGTACGACTGTAAGCAGAATACAACAAAGAGGACAAATCAGCTTCGACTGATCGCTTACAGACATCAGACTTTTGGCCGAGCATGGCACGGATGTCACCGAAGTAGGAATGGGTAGATAGTGCGTTTGACATTAAAGAATATATTTTCAAATGTGATTGTTTTCTTTCTTCTTTCTTATTGTTCTAAACTGTTCCTGTTGTACGGCATGTTTCCTTCATATTGTATTTATTTATTTAAAGGGGAAGGATAGGAAGTGACTGGGGACATCCCTAGAACTCAACTTCCAAATCTGCACATGGTCACAAATAATTATGTCCATATGCTGAGACACTAGAGCATAGCAACAAATATGAATCTTATGTCACTTAACCCTAACACACTACATAAATAGCTAGGCCGACTTCGATAGTTCAAAAGTCGTGCCGGGATAGCTCAGCGCCTATTAGCTATTTCGGCACTACTTATTAACTTTCATGGTCGCTCGATCTCCTGCAACGCAATGCATTTTTCACAGGATGACTCTCAGGTTAGGGTAGTTCGACCTGTTAGTCTGACCTTCACAGCTGAGGAAGTGTTGACCGTGACCTTGGCCTGTGCCCAGCCCTGGCCTTGGTTTCCAGATTTACTCCAGACTACGTCTGCATGACTTCGTAAATCAGGGGTCACAGTGAGCAGTTCCAGAGTCCCCATGGTACTGCCGTACATGTTGTACCAAAAGATCATGCAGGTCAAAGGTGAATGCCAGTCCAAGGTTGGCGTCACCAAGACGGCCTTGTCACCAGCTGTGCGTGGACTGGACGCTTCCGTGTACATGTAAGATCCTGATAGACATGAGTGGGATATGTTACAATTTGTTTTCAGTAGTGTGTGTGTATGTGTTTGTGTGTATTTACGTGCGCATAAAGCATCTAACATATGACTTAAAGGCGAATGCGAGAATACATAAGTATGCTGTTGTTATGTTAACATAATAATAATGATGACAAGTATAATGATGATGATAATAATAATATAACAATAATAACATACAATTATAATTACAATATAATGTCAATAAGATAAAAATGATAAAAATATTGATTAATATGAACAACAGGCCAAGTCAGACCGATTTTGAGATTAATCAGAAATATAAATAAATAAATAAATAAATAAATAAATCAGCGCATTAAATAGGCGCTTTATCCCAATCTGAAAATCGGCTCAAAGCGCCACCGCGAACTGAACCCAACAAGCACACTCACGTGAATCACGCGCATTCACTCACACACTGTACATAAACACCTCGCTACTGAAGTTTGGGAAATATAAAGATACTAAGCCTGAAATGCACAGATGTGTTAGTCGTCCTCTGAAGGCAAGACTTCATTACAGTTCAGGAGACAACTCGACAATGATAGTTTAAGGGAGGTGTCAGAATAGCTTCGCGCCCAAGGCTCCAAACTATTCTAGCACCACCCTTAAACTACAATGATCGTAACATGTCAGGACCAAATGGGTAAATCTGCGGAGTGTTACCATGTCCACTAGTGTGGTCCCCATTAGGTCCAGTGTTGGAAGAACTGGTAGTACCATGGAGTTTTGTCCAGTCAAACTGATCTGTTCGTAGCTGTTCGTAGCCACAGAGACTAGAATCAAAGTCACAGTCCAAGGGAGATGGGCCGGTTACAATTCCTGTAGGCAAAAATATGGATGAATGAAATGTGCTCCCGCCACTCTACAAGAGAAACTGTACGGGCCTGTGGAGGTGCTACAGAAGACCACAGATTTCATTTTAAGAGCCAAACTCCAAGTGTGACGGCGTTCGAGAAGAAGAAGAAGAAGAAATGTGCTCACCTCACCAGGTCTTTTTGAAGCCAAAAGGTAGCATAAGTACGTGAGCAATTTTGTTGCATCTAAATCTCTATCCATAACAACAAGACTATGCAGTTAAAATAAGGAACATTCCAGTCTGATGTAAAACACATACCAATCAGTTATGATCGTGTAGTACTGGGCTCGTGTAAACTAGAGGGCATATACCTGAAGACTAACTAAACAAGAATGTCGCACCTAGTGTAGTTGGATTTATTGAAGTGGTCGTTGTCGTAACAGACCGTTCTGCTACCGTTGCTGTACTGGGCGGTGGATGGAGGTCGATGTAAATAGTCCCCTGCACTCTGGCCGTGACTGGTGTCAGCACACAGCTGTCATTCTCAGTGAAGCTGATGTCGTCGACAGCGGTAAAAGTGGACATTTGATCACCAACAATGCCTCGTATAGCAATCTGGACACACATCAAAACACGCTTTCATTCACATGATAAACAGAGTATTTAATACTGCTTTAATTGTGAGCTCCGGTGAGCGTGCGTTTTGTGTGCAGTTCGCGGAACTTTGAGCCAAATAGTACAGCTTAGTAAAGCGCCTGTATAATAACCATTATATTCTTCTTCTTCTTCTTATTATTATTACTATTATTACATGACCACTTAATCCCTGTATAAACGCGACAGTAAATTGAGTGCATTGTGCGCTGATAAACGTGTATAACAAAATATTGTTAAAGGAGCAATAACCCCCACCCCCAACTACAAAAAACACAATGACCCCTCCCCCCCCCCCCCCCCGCCAGAAAAAAAGAGAAGAAAACCAACAAAAACACCCCCCCAAAAAAAACAACAACAACAACAAAACAACAACAACAAAAAAACAAAAACAAAAACAAAAAAAACAAAAAAATACAAAACAACAAAAAAAACAACAACAAACAAACACACAAAAAACCAACCAAACAAACAACCATACAAAACAAACAACAACAACAAACAAACAAACAAACAAACAAAAAAAACAAAAACAAAACACCCACAACTAAAAGTAGATAACACAGACGCTCACAGTCACTAAGCTTAATCCAGCATAGATATTAAGTCAGAATGCTCCTAGTAGCGACAAATGACCTATGTCAACTGTCGTTAATTAAATAATGGAAAATTGACAGCTGACGAATTGATATGACACTCCTTAATAACAATACTGAAGCTGTAGATACCTTAACTCATTCTACCCCAACACCGAAATCCCCAAATTTTGCCGTTGTCTTCTGAAGACTGCACTCTAGTGCAGGACACAGATCGACCATGATAGTTTAAGGGTGATGCCAGAATAGCTTGGCGCCCATAGGCCAAGCTATTCTGGCGTCACCCTTGAACTATCATGGTCGATCCTTATCTTGCTGTGGTGTGTCTGGGGTAGAATGAGTTAAACAATATTTTTGGCGCGTATCTTTCGTGCGCGCACGCACATGCATATACACATGTGTATACACAAAAACCTTTGTTTCTTGTTTGGAAGTGCATTAACTCCTTTGTGCTTACTATAAACTAATCAGACACAACTAATCAGACAATATTCACAGCAAACGACAACAGTTTAGCGTGTAAAAATGCAATGAAATAAGCATCACATAAATACAACGCGCTTATGAATCACAGAAATACATTTCTAATTATTATGGTTTAGTCTTGTTAAGCGTATTCTTGACCCATTACATCCGGAGGCTGATTTTACAAATATTGCTTATCGACCTATGAGGGTATGTATATATTTTTAATTACAGATTAGGAAATAGATCAACCACTTTAGTTCAAGGGTTGCGCCAGAGCCTAAGGCGGCAAGCTATTCTGACACCACGCTTGAACTATATTATAGTCAACTTTATTTCAAGCAGTGGGTGTATCAGGATGAAAAGGATTAAGCGTTGGTTATTTCCTCAATCACACACATACCTGGAACGTTTTTGTGTAGAAGATAGGCACAGCAGCTTGGTGCCAGCTCCTTCCCTGAGGTCCTGTCAGCGACCATTTTGCAGTTCCATTTTGGGCTTCACCGTTTACAAGGAAAACGTCAAGATGGCCGTTCGTTCCGGTGTCCATATTGTACCAGAACTTGAGGCAACCGAGTTTTTCGGGTGGCGTGGTTATGGGGCTAACCAGCAAGGCTTATCGGTGTTTCCAAAAGATCCAGAGCTGGGTTCTATCAGTATGTAGTAACCTGGAAACAGACAGAAGACAGAAATGAGAAACATAACAGGAAAACACAACCAGAAAAAAGACATAATCCAGACACACTGAGTGAAAATGAAAATAAAAGAAAACACAAGACAAAACGGATAGCTTGATAGCAGTATAGCTTGGGAGAAGGCTGTATTTTTAGAGGTATCTGGCGGTACTAGCTCTTACATGGCAAAAGTCACATATAAAACTTTCTGTTGCGTATGGGTAAAGGATCAGATTTAGAACATAGTCATCTAGTCATGGTGGCTTAAACGATCACCGGCCTTCCATTTGTTGATCGTGTAGCGCCATCGCGGTGGTGTTGATCTTAGGTCTTCCTTCTGTTGACCATGTAGCACCATCATGTTGGCCTTGATCTTAGGCCCGCCTTTTGCTTACCGTTTAGCATCATCATGGTGGCCTTGATTTTAGGTCTTCCCTTTGTTGACCGTGTAGCACCATCGTGGTGGCGCATCAGCATCATCAAAATGCCTTTAACTTGGGGATGGTTTTCTTTTGTGTTTTTCAGTTGTATATGTGTGTGCGTAGATTAGATTCGTTTAAAGCTAGTGGGATTCTGCATACATACATTTTTTGAAACGCGCTTACTTGGAGCCCACTGTTCCTGGGGATTAAGCTCTACAAATGCTCTTTATTATTATTATTATTATTATTATTATTATTATTATTATTATTATTATTATTATTATTATCTCACTTCTGCCATGATGATTAATCTGTGGCATAAACTGTTCTATTAACATTTACGACGGCATTTTACAACACAAATGGCAAAGCCCCTATGGCTCACGTGTATGACCGATGCATATATGTGTGAACTTTGTGAAAAAAAAAAGAGGGATGGCTACAGTACCAGCGAAATCCACGTTATCTCAAAATTTAAGCATTTTGCACACATCTGTCAACCCCCCGTGACCATTGACCTATGTGATGAGTCAACCAAATTAGTAATATAGTCTTTTATGAGAGACGACCTCCGCGCGTGGGAAATCACCGCATCCATAATCCTGGTAAAGACCCAGGGACTGAGATTGAGGCCGAAGGGCATGGCCCGGAACTGATACACCACTCCGCGGAAGGCGAAGCGAAGGTATCGGCGAGCCGAAGGGTGTATAGGAACATGAAGATATGCATTGGCCACATTCTTTCTGCCAATGAAGATAAGTAGCGGCTAATCTCTTTGTTTGTTTGTTTGTCTATTTTGACAAAGGGTATTTACCCGAAATATTAATAAATTGTGTTGTACCCGTCTTTTCTAAGCGTGTTTCTTTCTCCGTTGGGTACTTCTTTAAATTAGTATGCATAAAAATGTCTTGCCATCATCAAACTTCACGCCAAATTTGATTGACAAGTTTGAAAAAAACCACTTTGACAAAAACAACAATTATAACACAAAAATGGCATTTTTCGCACATTTACCGACCTCTTGTGACCCGTGACCTTTCCGCAGGGTCATCCAAATCAGTATGCATAGATAGGTTTTACCATCAGGTAGCTCTATACTAAGTACGGGTTTGAAGTTGAAAAAGACTATTTAAGAAAGAACATTTTTGGGGGTAAAAATATGTACTTTTAACTTATTTTTGGAGCATCCCACGACCCTTGAACTTTGTGATGGATCAACTAAACAAGTATGCATATGATGATCTTATCATCAGCTACCTTTGAGCCACATTTGATTGAAAACTTTTACCAAAATGTTGATAAAAACTAGAATTCTATGAAAAATAGTCATTTTACACACATTTGCCGATCTCTTGTGACCCTTGACCTCTCCGAGGAGTCATCCAAATTAGTATGCATAGATTGGTCTTACCATCAGGTATCTTTGTACTAAGTTTGGGTCGGAAGTTGTGAATAGTATTTGAGAAAAACATTTTATTTGGTCAAATATTGCTATTTTTCACCTATTTCTTGATCTCTTGTGACCCTTGACCTTTCCGCGGGATCAGCCAATTAGTATGCAAAGGAAGGTCTTACCATTAGGTATCTTTGTACCAAGTTTGGGTTTGACGTTGTGAATAGTTTTTGAGAAAAAGTCAATGTTGTCAAAATATGGCTAAATTTGACCTATTTCCTGATCTCCTGTGACCTTGACCTTTAAGCGAGGTCACTCAAATTGGTATGTTGAGAAAGGTCTTGCCACACAGTATCCTTTGGTCAAGTTTGAAGACTGTGGCTTGAATAGTCTCCAAGAAAATGCCAACGTTAAAGTATGATTAACATCAAATTTTTATGCCCAAAGTTACTAAAGTTTTGTTTCCGTTATGTCTTGAAAAGTCTTTTTGGTGCTGTCGAAATTACGATGTGGGGTTTGTACGCGGAGAAAACGCCGATGACGTGCAGCTGAAGTTGCAACGGGAAGTAACTTTCTGGCACATCCGGCAAAACGGTACATCGCTTAGATGCCCCTTACATGGGCGCTACCATTTTGGGAAGGGGAAGTGACAATTTCTATTCCCGATACTTCAGCGGGTAGTTTCACAGTGATTGGCCTCAAAGATGGCTGACCGATGTTTGCCTGTTCGTGCTTTTATTCACGAGGCCATCCAGTGCAGTTAGTTGTCACTATCTCAGTCCTCAAGCTACTTGCTTACGATGTAAATATTTCTAAACATTTTTTTCCTACATATCTTTTATGTGGACATCACCGATACGCCATTGCGGTTATTTTTAGTTCTACAGCATATGAACCGGACTCCGTCCTAGTCTACACTGACAAAATAAGTTGCAAATTGTATAGAACTTGTCTGCTTGTCTGCTTTAGAAAAAATATAATGAATTGTGTTGTAAACGTGCTTCTCATTTGTCCTTTGTCTGATGGTGTTCTACTCGAAGTTCGATTGAAAAATGAACCACCTCACAGACAGACGAGATCGAGTCGGTGAAGGTATGTGATACATATATTTTTGAAAATTTCGCTAAACAGTTGAAAGTAATTGAGTAAAAGTGAATGTTTACATTGGAAACAGTAGCAATCGATACTGACGGTCAGAGATCTCTGCGCATAACTAGAAAATTCGGCTGTTTCCGTACGTAAACATCCCGAACTTGTCAGGAGCAAGGTTGAAACGCTTAGTTCTTTTGATACTTCAAATCAGAGGACGATAGACGAAACGATATCGAAGAATGTGTTCAGTATGTACTCCGTTTATGCGTATTTCTCACGATACGCACGCTTCAGATTGATGTAGTACATTCAAAACAGCAACTGTGTGTTTGCCAAGTATCTCAATTGTATCCCCTAATAATAATAATAATAATAATAATAATAATAATAATAATAATAATAATAATAATAATAATAATAATAGTATTTATAATGCGCTTATCTTATAATAATTACAAACTCTAAGCCCGCACTCACAACTCGTGCACACATGCGCACGCTTTTGATAATGACTCACGTAGCACAAATACATTACGAAAGTCAGCTTGGGGTGGGGAGTGTGGTGATGTTATAGTGCTAGAACTGTTAAAAGAGGTGAGTTTTGAGGGCGGTCCTTATGATGATAATTTTAGCAAGTACCGACAGCACAACAAATCATGTCAAGTATCAAAACTCGCCTATCTGTCACTGCTTTTAACTTTCACCCCCCCCCCCCCCACCCACCTTTTGTGTTTTGTGTTCGATGTTCTTGAGTATTATTTTGGTTATGTGATATGCTTGTTGCAATCTGATATAAATACATGATCATGTTACATCAGTTTTGTAAAATTTGATAGTTTAGTTTCAAAAACAAAACAATCACATAATCCAACTGCATGTAGTTATATGGTAAGGTTTGTTAGTATTAGTTTCAAGGATGCCATTTTAATTTCAGTGGTAACTTGTATGATCAATCCAGCATACCAGTTTTCTATGCCATTTACACCAGATGTGTTTTCCTGTGATAATATGACTGCATTGCTTGACAGATCATCACGATGCATATACATGCTATACTTGTAATGCAAATCCATGTGCAAATCCAATGCGGTCAATTGGTTTGTTCTTAGACACTCTTGTAGGCATGCATGCAGCCTGTATTTTAATTATTTACACTGTTATAACAGTGTTGAGCCTACAGACAGTTGCTCATCTTTTTTGTTATTTGTTATTTTTGGTTGATTGTACATTGATTGTACATTGCTTAACGCCCCGACAGCAACAAGACTTTCTCAGGACGTGCCTGCACTGCTTGTGAAAAGAAAACTAAACAGAATATTGAATGCATGTCGCCAGCCGGTCCAATACGTTAAATAAACCTACAACATGGGGCCTAAATAAAGCTAAGACCATTTAGCAACACACATCCAATATCAAGAGCTACAGGCAGCGCAGACAGTAGGGAGAGTTTAAAAAATGGAAAATACAAGTGAATGGACCAAGGGTAGACAGAAACACATGCCCCAGAATAGAGGGGAAAACCCACCCTGTGGGGCTGACCAGGGTGACCCTGGGAACTAAAAAGTAGTTAACTCCACCCAAGTCCCCCAGGGCAGACCCGGGTGGGTTTTTTATTTTTGGGTATTTGTAGTGTATGTTATGTGCTTTGTTGTATACTTATTCTAAATACATTATCTAGTTTTAACCAGTGTGGTAGGTTTCAATAGTTGTTTTTAAGAATACTGTCAATTTCATTTCAGTGAAAAAAATATGAGGAGTACAGCATATTCTTTGCCAGCTAACAGATTTATTTGCGTGTATAATAATTTGAAACTGACTGCATTGCAGGCGAGGTTATCACCATGAACATACAGTACGATGATTCTGTGTTTAATTTCAGAACTAAGTGCACGTGCCCTCCAGGGATCACAATGATCATACATACTGGGATTTGGGATCCATTGGATATCCCACCACACCACAATGCACTTAGTGTTAAAGTTTAAAAAAATCTGAACCTACTAATAGTTGCCCATCATTTCTGATGTTTGCTGCTGTTGGGTAGTTGTTTTTTATTACTTGCTTATTGCAAAATTGTTTAACAATATATGGTCATTCAGTTAAAATTTAAAATGTAATTTTCAATGTACTTTACATGTTAAAGTATGCGTAAAGGACGTGCCTGTGGTTATTATGCAGGAGGTGGGAACACTACAGTATGTTTTAGTACAAGTGTGACAATATTACAACATTTGTACTGAAACTCAGGACTGACAGTGCAACTGGTGATAATGCAGAGGTCACATACTGCATTAATTTTTTTTAAAACTGGATGGCTAGAGCTTCATTTACTGATTTAGCCAATAGTTCTTTGATCCAAAGGCCAGCAAGACATTGCCTTTTAATCATCAATGCGGGGGTGCATCCAGGGTGGGGGTGGTCCGAGGGGTTTTGCCCCCCCCCCCCCCCCCCCAAGTCCACCCTTTTTAAAAAGAACATTTTTGCCAGGGTCTGATGGGTCAGAATTTTAATTTCAGTCATAAAAGTATCAGCAATACAGCATCTGACATTACAGCATAGATACCAGTTAAGGTTGTAGGACACACCTCTTTCGCGCATCTTTTCTGCGCATTTAGATACCGCTATCTTGCGTCTGCCGTGACCTCAGACTAGAGGTCACCAAAAAAACCCGCCGTACGGCAAGTCGTATTGCAAACAAGCTCAATTTATCGATAATTGACAAAAGATATAGACTGTCTGAAATAGGTGTGTAAGCTGACTGTTTCTATGCATAAAATGTTGTGTTTCCTCAGCAATAAGATACTTTTGCATAAGTTGTGACAAGTCATCGAGCGTCAGTAGTAACGCATAACCATTTCCTAGGACCCAACAGCTATGGACGGCTGACTGACTCAGCGCGCTAAATAAGTTCACCGACAGCCTCGTTTTCAGCTGCAATCTGTTTTCACTTCCGGTTGCTAACGTTTCAATGACCGATGTCTTTGCTAGTGTTACGCGTCGTTTGAAAATCGCGATTTTTGTGTCTTTATTTAGCAATCTGAATTTTTTTCTACGCATACGTCGATAGGAAAATCAGTCGAGTTTATAACCCTGTGTTTAGATTTTTTTGTCAGCCATTTCTGAAACCCCTAATTAATACCAGAGTCAACCACAGTGTGTTCCAAAATGAGTGACATTGACACTAGTAGTGACAGTCCCAGAGCTTCGGTAGTTCCTAAATCAAGAGCAAGGAGGGCGCACAGTACAGGAGATTATTATTATCATATTATTTTCATATTTGTTTTGTAGTATAGGAGCGAAACACACACACACACAGACAAATTGTAGTACAGTGAAATTTTTTTTGACAGATTATTTAGTTTTGGCACAAAAAAAGCTTTTCTTTTGGAATTCTGTTTTGAAAACAGCCTGGGTTTGAGAAGGTTATGCTGATTCTGTAACCAGTGTGGTTGTTCATGTAAAGGCCTAATGTCAAACTGGGGATTTAGTTTTGGGATAGGTGTTTGCGTTATATTTCAAAATATGTGTAGGTAACGAGTATTACAAGTTGTTCTTTCGTAAAGTGTGCGTGTGTTATATTGTGTGTGTGTGTGTATGTGCGTGTGTGTTGTATTGTGTGTGTGTGTGTTGTATTGTGTGTGTGTGTGTGTGTATTTAATCAGTGTTAGGGTATTTTTTTTTACCTTTATTTATTGTTTTGCTTGGCACTGTATGGTTTTTGAATTGTTTTATTAGAGATATTATTAAGTATAGGTAAACATTGTTTTTATTACCAACATATTACTTTTTATATGTGTGTTAGTACTTAGAACTTTTAACGTTAAGCTACTTTTAAACATTGTTTGTTTATATTTTAGGTTTATATATAGGTTATTTCTTAATTATGCGTGTGAGTGTGTGTGCTTGTCTGTATTTGTATTTCTTTTAAAACATGTCTTTTCATATATAGGCCTATATAGACTATTTTTTATGATGTTTAACGTATTTTATCTCATAATGTTATCATATTGTTTAAATATTTTATCCTTGTGTGTGTATGCGTACGAGCGCTTAGAGCAAGCTATAAGTTTGGTTTTGCGCTTTATAAAATAAATTATTATTATTATTATTATTATTATTATTATTATTATTATTATTATTATGTCCAACTCCAAGTCCAGCAGTTCATCTTCAACCTGAAAATCAAAACAAATGGAAGTCATTTGAACTTCAACTTCAACACAGCAAATAACACAGCAAAAGCATCGACACTGCTAATGCATCAACACAGCAAATACATCAACACAGCAAACACATCAACACAGCAAATACATCAACACAGCAAATGCATCAACACAGCATAACATAGCAAAAGCATCAACACAGCAAATGCATCAACACAGCAAATAACATAAAAGCATCAAAACACAGAAAAAGCAAATACCATCAACACAATAAGAGCAGATAACACAGAAGCAAATAACACAGCAAAAGCATCAAAACAGCAAGGTGAATAGCATCAACAATGCAAGGTTAATAGCATCAACACAGCAAGCAAACACGGGAAGGTCACCCACTCACATAGAAGAACAGTACACGGTCCAACGCGACGGGGATAATTCGGGATATTGCCGAACTTTATATAATTATGAATTATTCAGTTATTGCTGATTAGATTGCAACATACAGCAGCAATTTGTTTACACAAAATAAGAAATTGCCCTATCAACATCAAAGCCAAACAAGTTTTCATAACATTGGCGAATTCCCACGTGTCCAGATAGCCTGACCACAGTGCTTCGTTTTCTGTCTGAAGTGGAATGAATATATATTTTTTTTAATGCTGTGTCAGTCTGGGATACCTGCAAATGTACTTAAGTTCTCACTAGATGGAATAAATCATAACTGTTTGAACAGTTTACTGTTTTACTTACCATGAGAATTCGCTCAACTGTAGCGTCCATTGCGGTAGCAGACGTACCGGAAGTAACTACAGCGGTCAGTCGCTTCGGTCAGGCTTCGTAGACTCTGTTAGTGGCACAACGCGTGCGCGCTGAGTCAGTCAGCCGTCCATAGCTGTTGGGTCCTATCCATTTCTCAGAAAAAGGAAAAAAACTTATGAACAGGCCAACCAAACGAGAAGCAGTATACGTGGCAGCCAGGAAAACAACAAAATCTCTTCAGACATCAGCAAAGAAAAGGTAAACTAAAGTAGAAAAAGAGGTTAGTGGTGTTTGCTAAGTGACTAGAACACGAGTTACTAGTAGTGAAAGAAAAATGTCGTACGTAAGTGGCATATTCTGACTGGTTTTCCAACTCTTTAAAAAAAAAAAAGTTGTATGCACCGCCGTGAGATGTCACCTGCACGGCGTAAAACCCCAATAGCTAACTGTCCTTTTATGCATGGAAATTTACAGCCTACCTGCAATGAAGAAGACTACATTTTATTGTGGGTTGACAGGGGCATGCATTCCATGTATGTCAGTCACCACCTAGAAGTAGAACATTTCCATACATTCTCAGAGAGCCTTTACTAATACGGTGGAAGGAATGTAGTCCACATTGTAGTGATATTAAACCAGTGCCAGTGCTTATTATTTAGGAAAACGTACTGTGTGTAGTAAAAAGTCCTGCTAAGGGAGAATTTTGCATTACTAACTCAGTAACTGCTTTCAGTTTCAGTACTTAGTTTTCTCATCCATTCTCTGTCTTATGAAGGCTATATTACAGATTAGGAGATAGGTCCAGCATTTTTTTAGTTCAAGGATGGTGCCATAATAGCTTGGCGGATGAGACGCCAATCGATTCTGGCACCACCCTTGAACTATCATAGTCACATTTATTTCAAGCAGTGGGTGTATCAGGATTAAAAGGGTTACCTAGTAAAACGCTACTTTGACTGAAACCCTAATATTTGTTGACTACCATTTTGGATGACCGTAGAATGTGTGAAAAATACAAATTTGACTAGTACAAAAGCAAGCCTGTATGTTGAGACTCGTGACACTTATTTCAGCTACCGTTTGGAAAGGTCACACAGGTTGTGAATCAGTTATGCGCATGAGGCGTACAGACGTGACTTTGCCATTGTTGTTTGTTCTTTGCGGTTTACACAGTTTTTGTCGCATTTATTTTAAAAGTAATAATCTGCCCCTGCATTTAGTTCACGCAAAGTGAAATTGTCATGCTGCCGAACAACACAGTAATAATCATGTATTTCATTTCAGGCTAATACTGCTGTTGACCTCTCGCTGTGGAGTCTCAGTACTTTCACCCAGAGTACATACTTGCAAACAAGCGCAGAAGTATGACGTCTACACCAACTGACCAAGGTCACACTCACAGCTCAAGTGACACTTATTGACTCAAGGTAAATCATACCAGTAGATCTGTGATGAAAATCAGGTGCAGAACACAACACAACTATGGTGTGAATGAACACATCATACTGTAATGCCTTCTTTCATTGGCTCATGTGCGAAGCAAGTGTAAGGCTATGTTCTGGGCCATTGGTCGTCCATGGTAAACTTTAATGTTGGCATTTTCTCGGAGACTATTCAAACCACAGTCTTCAAACGTAGCCGAAGGATACTTTGTGGCAAGACCTGTCTTACTCTTAGCCTACCAGTTTGAGTTCAGGCCAAGGGTCATGAGAAATCAAGAAATAGGTTATAAAAAAAAGCCATATTTTGACAAAAGATATTTTTTCTCCAATACTATTCACAACTGTACATAAGCCAGCCCTTTACATATGCTTAGACTAATGGCACTTAAATTTCAGTCACCTTTTGGAAAGGTCACACAGTTCAGATTAAGAAAATGATCAGTTTTAAATGCACACGAGCGATCCAGGCTTCACCATTCTTGTTTGTGGTGTTCACAGTTTATTTCACATTAGTTTGAAGGTAGTAATGTGTAAACTAAATGTAGGGACGAATTGGGTGGGTGGGTGGGGTGGGGGGGGGGGGAACTCCCCCCACCGGCCCCGGATTGTTTATAATGCTATAACAAAGTCCCTGTTTGTGGAGTTTGGAACCGACCCACCCTGAAATAAGATCAGAAGTGAAATTGCCATGCTGCCGAATAACACGATAATAAACATGTATTTCATTTCAGGTCAGTGCTGCTGTTGACGTCTCACTGCAGAGTCACGCCCAGAGGGTATACTTGCAAACAAGCACAGAAGTATGACGTCTACACCAAGAAGAGGCAAGAGCTAGTCAGGTCATGTTTGCTCACAGGAGAAGGCCACAGCTAAAAGCAGGCAATTCCAGTTCCAGCGGATCAACTAAAGTGAGAGAATGCGACACTTATTGTCCTGGACTCGAGGTAAAGCATACCGATTGATTTGTGAATAGAATCAGGTTCACAAAACACAACTGGTTGGGATAAACACATCACACTGTAATGCTTTCTTTCATTTTGAAGATGGTGTAGTAGTAGTACCAGCATTCTCAACAACACCGAATGCTAAAATCACTTGCTGTCAACAAGTGGCACCATATTGCATTTGATTTGAAAACTAGAGGGTTGGGCAAGTCTCCAAATACTGTCGTTTTCTTTAATAAGCACTTAGTGCATACAAAAGGACTAGAAAAATCTGAATACTACCCATTTGGTCCAGTGTGTGCTGTTGCTAAACAGCAATGCGTTGTGTCCTGTTTGAAACAATTTCTGCAAGTTACACTTTGAATATTGATGCTGATTCTAGATATATGTATACACCCTTTGTGGTCATTTCAAGCTCAATGGCGTCTAATTTTTGGCGCACATGTGATAGCAAAAGTAAGTGTTTGTAATGGGTCGTTGGTCAACTGTCTGTTACCTGTGGGCAACTTTAACATTGGCATTTCCTCGAAGACTATGCAAGCCTCAGACTTCAAACTTGGCACAAGGGTACTTTGTGGTAAAATAATTCTAAACATACCAATTTCTGTGACCTTTCAAATGTCATCTCAAGTAGTATTTTCAACTTCAAACTCAAACTTGCTATGGAGATACCACATGATAAGGGTGACAAAAGTTAGTTTCGGGAAGAGTTGTAGTTTTTATCAATGTTTTTGCAAACTTTTCAATAAAATTTGGCATGATGATAACACTTTTCTGTGCTACTAATGTCGAGTGTAGACACTTTGCCAGCGTAGCACTCATGTATTTTGCAGTGTTATATGGTCGATTTTGTATGAAGAGCAGTACAGGTATTGTTTGGTGTGCATGCCTATATTATGCAGACTAGGTGACACAGTGCATTGTACCCTTGTTATTCAGTTGTTATGGTATTTTGTGTTGACATCAGCATTGTGCAGTGCAAGTTATGGGGCTTGAGACTGCATTTCACTTTGTTGTGCTGCAGTTGGACACAGTGTGGTACTGTTAACAGTATTGTTTGATTTTCATGCCAACATTGTGCACAGTATCTGTGTAATGTAGTTTGGTCGCTGGATACTGCATTTCACTGTTATTATGTTGTGGGATGTGCAATGTTGAATTATATCAGGACTACAGTGATGCTCTCTCTCTCTCTCTCTCTCTCTCTCTCTCTATATATATATATATATATATATATGAGCAAATTAATATATGTAGCGGAAGGCTCTAAATGATATTATTAAGTCTGTCATTCCTTCTCTCCTATCCCCCTTCTTTTATATACTGTGTAGTTGGCTCCCACATAAATACCTCATGAGCAAGTGGTTGCCGGTGTCGGTCTCCGTTGGCATGCACACAACTAAAAATGACATCAGCTCCACTTTTCTCCCAAATAGCTTGTATACAGTCAGCACTTTGTCAATGTAAATGTGAATAATGTTACATGTAGTTGAAATATGTTCTGCAGTAAAGCTGTATTTTGAGGGGGAGCTGGGTGGCTCGGTGGTAGTGTGTTTTTGTTTCCTTATAATTTGTCACCAAAAACTGCTGGGAAACTGAGATTCAGCTAGAGAGATAGGTACATCCACTACCAATCTGTTTACAAACATCTTTCAACCAGAGATGTTCATCGACCTGCTTTCACAGAGACACCAAAGGAGCATGTAGCATTTCTTGCAGCAGGTATATTAAAACAAATTCACATCAATTAATGTTTGTAGATGATGCCAGTAAAAATTAAAAAAAAAAAACTGTCTGTGACAACACTCTTTAGTGTGCTTTTTCATTAGTGAAGCTGTGAATGATTGAATGAATGTAAACATGTAATGTAAACATGCTCACACAATGCCTGGCTGAAAAAAATGAATGAACAAATTGTACCGAGGTAACCAGTGTGCATTTTTATCCAAGACTGAATCCGGTTGTTTGGTTTATGGTTTAACATTCACATTACCACAGTGATGATAATCGCATATTGTAAAAAAAAATACCACGCGTTAATTTTTTTTTTTTTTTTGCTTTGGGTTTAAAGTGTGTTTGTTTCATTTAGCGAAGTAGAAACTGTATGGGTTTCAAATGTGAGCAGGAAAAAAAATGTCGCCATCTACGGGACTCGAACCTTGGTCACCTGCGTGGCAAAAGAAGTACCTTACCACTGCACTAACTAAATTACTAAGAAACAACTCGTGCATTTAATTACTTATAGATAAACGTTTTCATCCCGTATCTGCCGTTGTTGTTTGTTCAAGTTTACTGTCACAAATAGTAATCGAGGACTAGCAGTTTGGGCGTAGTTTGCAACAGTTTGGGCTTAGGTTTTCCCTTGTCGGTTTGGCATAGTCGTTTTCCCTTTTTTCTAATGCGGGCTTGTGACCGGCTACGGCGGAGATATGATCTGCCGGAAGTCAGACATCGCTTGTATCCCTTATTGAATACGCACTCGAAAACGACCCAAAGTGCCAAATTTTATGCGGGACCCCATATTTTCTTCATAATCAATG
This sequence comes from Semisulcospira habei, assembly GCA_036245525.1. Lineage (NCBI taxonomy): Eukaryota > Metazoa > Mollusca > Gastropoda > Semisulcospiridae > Semisulcospira > Semisulcospira habei. The sequence continues at coordinate 78,220,119 of BTPG01000006.1, read as the reverse complement.
TGATAGTTATAACATAAAGTACGACTTTATCGAATAAAAAGGGCCTGAGCAATTGCCCAACATTGCAAACACTTGTAATGTTATTGATAACATCCGGGCAATTTGCGAATTTACAACGTACACTTTTCTTGATTGCACTTAGAATTCCAATTATCAGAACACACTTTTTCTACGAGAAAATACTAGCATACTTTATAAAGTGACCGAAATGTTTCTTTTTCATTTTAACACACTATTCGATAAATTTTTATTGTTTTCTGAAATCGGCTATTTTGCGTGTTTTCCCCTGTGGGGTACCTCACAAAAAGGGCTCAAACTTACAAATATGCCCGGGACCATGGTTCTGTCAGGGTGGCAATAGCCTCCAGACTCAACAAGGCTCTCAAAAAAACCCTACAAAGGGCAGTTTTCAATTAAAAAATGTAGGTATAGTATACAACCTTAAGCTACCTCGGATTTATTCTCCTATTGTTTTCATTTCAGAACCTTGTTCACTTTTCTGCACCACTGCAGTGGGTTGAGATCACAGGTGCAGCAAATTGGTGAAACAAATCCATTGAAAGATGTGCAGTCACATGTCCACAAACCAGAGTTGGTGAATACCCCTCACACCACAATGCAGTCGGTTAGTTTGTTCCTTGGACAATTGCTAACTTTGGTGTATTTTTATGCGGCCTGTGACTTGTGCATGACACATGTTGGTGTATTTTTATGCAACCAGTGTTTGTGGGTTTGCTAACACTAAAGTGATAAAAACGGTGAGCCTGTAATTAGTGTAAATAGTCTCCCATCAGTATTGATGTGCACTGCTGCTGGACGTATGTCATGGGCGAGGAGGGGGGGGGGGGGGGGGGGGGGGGAACTTTTTGTTTGGGACCTTCAACCTGACACAAGAGACCTCTTCCATGGTAGACCTTGCTTCCAGTGACCAAAAAATCAAACAACTTGGGGTGGGAGTGGTGGTTGGGGTTAGTGTGTGTGTGTGTGTGTGTGTGTGTGTGTGTGTGTGTGTGTGTGTGTGTGTGTGTGTGTGTGTGCGATTTCTTACACACACAACAACCCCCCCCCCCCCCCCCCCCCCCCCCGCCACGCACACTTTCTGTATGGTAAACTGTCATGTTGACATTTAATCCGAGACTATTCAAACCACAATCTTCATAATTGACCCAACAATACTTTGTGGCATAATTGACCCAAAGATACTTTGTGACAGGACCTGTGTAAACAAACATGTACAAGTTTCAGCGACTTTGTCAAAAAGGCCGTATGTCGATACAGTCTGAAAAACTATTGTCAACCTCACACCTAAAATACCGTATGGTTAGACCTGCCTATCCGGGCCCACACCATGGACCCAATCACTTATAATAACCCTCCCCAAAAAAGGCAACTTACATCAATGCCAGAATTATCGCACGATCAGTCTTATATGCCACCCAAGCAAAGTCATGTTAAAGATCCTACTGAACAGGCTGAAGCCACAGGCAGAGGAAATCATAGCTGAGGAACAGGCAGGCTTCAGACCAGGGCGCAGCACAACTGATCAGATGTTCAACCTGAGAGTTCTATGTGAGAGGTACCTCCAGCACCAGCAAGACCTCTATCATGTCTTTGTGGATTTTAAGAAAGCATTTGACAGGGTGTGGCATGCCACCATGAAGCTATACAACATAAATGCCAACTTGATCAAAGTCATAGCAAACCTTTACAACAAGGCCACTAGCACAGTCTGTTTCAACGGCAAAATAGGAAACTGGTTTAGGACTACAGTCAGAGTCAGACAAGGCTGCTTGATCTCACCTACTCTTTTCAACATCTTCCTGGAAAGAATCATGACAGACGCTCTGAAAGATCATGAAGGAACTGTCAGTATTGGAGGTAGAACAATCACGAACTTGCGCTTTGCGGACGACATTGATGGCCTTGCAGGAACAGAGAAGGAGCTAGCTCAGCTGGTAGAAAAGCTGGACAGTACAGCCATTGCGTATGGGATGGAAATCAGTGCAGAGAAGACCAAACTGATGACAAATAACACCAGTGACATTGGTATCGACGTCATGATTGCAAGCCAAAAACTAGAAACAGTAAATAAATTCAAATACTTAGGAGCCATTGTGACAGATGAAGGATCAAAACCAGAAATACTGTCCAGGATTGCGCAGACAACAGCACTGACAAGATTGAAGACCATATGGAAGGACAGAAACATCACGCTCTGCTCCAAGATCAGACTGATGCGCTCCTTAGTCATCTCGGTGTTCTTGTATGCCTGCGAGTCATGGACCCTCACAGCAGACCTTGAAAGGAGGATACAAGCCACTGAAATGAGATGTTTTCGAAGGCTGCTTGGCATTTCATACAGAGATCACATCACGAACGAGGAAGTGGGAAGCAGAATCAGGCAAGCCATTGGGCCCTATGAAGACCTATTAGCCATTGTGAAAAAACGCAAACTGAAGTGGTATGGGCATGTCACGCGTTCAGCAGGGCTTGCCAAAACAATCCCGCAAGGCACTGTGCAAGGAGGACGAAGGAGAGGAAGACAGAGGAAAAGATGGAAGGACAATATCTCAGAGTGGACATGACTGAGGCTGGCTAAGAATGGCTGAGAAGAGAGAGAAATGGAGTGAGCTGGTTGCCAAGTCATCAGTGCCCCAACGGTCGGCAAGACTACGGGATATAGATAGATATCCGGGGAGGGGGGGGGGGAGGGTGTCTAAAGGCCCTTTTTGGGGTGTTACTACCCCCCCCCCCCCCCCTCCCTCCCATCAACTTTCTGTATGGTAAACTGTGTAATGTTGACATTTATTCCGAGACTACTCAAACCACAATCTTCATCACTGACACAACGATACTTTGTGGCATAATTGACCCAACGATACTTTGTGGCAGGACCTGTGTAAACAAACATGTACAAGTTTCAGCGACTTTGTCAAAAAGGCCGTATGTCGATACATTCTGAAAAACTATTGTCAACCTCACACCCAAAATACCTGATGGTTAGACCTGCCTATCCGGGGAGGGGGGTGTCCAAAGGCCCTTTTGGGGGTTTTACTACCCCCCCTCCCCCTCCCCTCCATCCCGTCAACTTTCTGTATGGTAAACTGTGTAATGTTGACATTTATTCCGAGATTACTCAAACCACAATCTTCATAATTGACACAACGATACTTTGTGGTCCAATTGACCCAACGATACTTTGTGGCAAGACCTGTGTAAACAAACATGTACAAGTTTCAGCGACCTTGTCAAAAAGGCCGTATGTCGATACATTCTGAAAAACTATTGTCAACCTCACACCCAAAATACCTGATGGTTAGATCTGCCTATCCGGGGAGATGCGGGTCCAAAGGTCCTTTTCGGGGTGTTACTACCCCCCCCCCCCCTCCCCTTCCTGTCCCAGGCGCTTTACAGCCCATCGCGGACTTGAAAGGAGCAGGGATACGTTCTTTTTTGGCTCATGTGCGAAGCAAAAGTGAGTCTATGTTCTGGGCCAGTGGTCGTGCGTCCATCGTAAACATGAACGTTGGCATTTTATCGGAGACTATTCAAGCTACAGTCTTCAAACTTGGCCCAAGGATACTTCGTGGCAAGACATTTCTAACCATACCAATTTCAATGACCTCTCACAAAGGTCAAGATCACAGGAAATATATCAAAAAGAGCTATTTCGGGACATAATTAATTTTTTTCTCAAATACAATTCACAACTTCAAACCCAAACCTGGTACAAAGATACCTGATCGTATGACCTTTATACGCACACTAATTTGGTTGATCCCTTGGAAAGGTCAAGGGTCACAAGAGCTCAAGAAATAGGTCCAAAAATGACCATATTAAAAAAAAAAAACATTTTCTCAAATACTATTCACAACTTCAAACTCAAACTTGCTACAGCGATACTATACCTGATGGTAAGACCTATCTATGCATACTGATTTGGATGACCCCTCGGAGAGGTCAAGTGTCACACGAGGTCAGGAAATAGGTAAAAAAATAGCCATATTTTGACAAGAAACGTTTTGTTTTTTATCTGTGTGGATCTGTCTATACACGTCATCCATAAGGGCTTTACCCTTCTTGTCTTAAGATGTGTCCGTCCTGGTCATGGACAGCCCTCCACTTTTTGTTTCTGTCCCTGTCAATTTTTTTCCGTGAAATACGGTGAACATTCCATTGGTGGAGAGCCTGGATCTTTTGCTGCACACTGATTTCGATGACCCGTTGGAAAGGTAGAGATCAGGAAATAGTGTCACAAATAGCTATTGTTTGACCAAAAAGTGTTTTTTTTTTCCTTCAAATACTGTTTACACCTTCCATCCCAACTTATGTACGGAGATGTATGTTAATTTGGATGATCCCTGAGAAAGGCCGAGGATCACAAGAGATTGGCAGTTATTTTTTTTATTACTTTTGTTTTTAGAATTTTAGTTTTCATCACATTTCTGCAATGCTTTTCAACCCAGTTTTGCAGAAAGGTAGCCAATGATAAGTAAGACCATTCTATGCATAGTAATTTGGTTCTCTAATTGCAAAAACCAAGGGTCATGGGAGGTTGACAAAAGCATGAAAAATGCATAAATTTCAAGAAAACATGGAATTTACAAGTACAAAAGCCAACCCTGTATTGCTGTTACAATATTAAACACTTGCTTATTTCATTGACCTTTTGCCATTCTTGTTTTGCTAATAGACAATTTCTGGAAATCAGAGGTTGGTGAACAACTGCATCTTCAGACGCTAACAGTGGATTAATAATTTTTGCAGTGGATTAATAAGCGTGAACAAAAAAATGTGATATTGCAATTTAGGCTGAGTTTTTCCCTCAAAAGATGCGCAGTTTAATATGTTTGACTGCAGTTTTGATCTGTTGTTTGCATCAAAAGATGCATATTTTTTTGCGCACGTGCGAAGCAAAAGTGAGTCTATGTTCTGGGCCAGTGGTTGTCCGTCCGTCGTCCGTCCGCAGTAAACTTTAATGTTGGCATTCTTCAAACTTGGCCCAAGAATACTTTGTGGCAAGACCTTTCTAACCATACCAATTTCAGTGACCTCTCAAAAAGGTCAAGGTCACAGGGGATCAGGAAATATATCAAAAATAGCTATTTTGGGACATCATTTATTTTTCTCAAATATTATTCACATCTTCAAACCCAAACTTGGTACAAAGATATCTGATCGTAAGACCTTTATACGCACACTAATTTGGTTGATCCCTTGGAAAGGTCAAGGGTCACAAGAGCTCAAGACAGAGGTACAAAAAGACCATATTTTTACAAATTTTTGTTTTCCTCAAATACTATTCACAGCTTCAAACCCAAACTTGCTACTGATATATCTGATGGTAAGATCTATCCATGTATACTAATTTGGATGACCTCTTGGAAAGTTATGGGTCACAAGAGCACAGGAAATAGGTAAAAAATACCCATATTTGGAGAAGAAACTTTTTTTGTCAGATGTATGGATTGGTCGATACACGTGAGCCATAAGTGCGCTGCCCCTCTTGTTATTATTTACTTTGGTTGAATTGTCTAATTGGTTGATGCTTGTAAAACATGAGGGTCATGAGGCATTGACAGATGTGCAGAAAATGTGTTAATTTGGCAAAACATGAGTTACCTATGTACAAAGGCCAGCTTTTTACTTTTTTACGACACTTGAACATGTGCATTGTCATTTCCGGTCAAGGCCACAAAGATCAGAATATACATAATTTGGTAGATCAGTTATGCACTTCAACCTTAAGGACTTTGCCTTTTTTGCTCACTTGTGAAGCAAAAGTGAGGAGTCTATGTTTTGGGCCATTGGTCATTCATCTGTCGTCGGTGGTAAACTTTAACATTGGCATTTTCTCTGAGACTGATCAAGCCAGTCAAACCTTGTCCACGGATACTTTATGGCAAGACCTTTCTAAACATACCAATATGAGTGACCTCTCTCAAATATCAAAGGTAAGAAAAGATCAGGGAATATTTGAAAAATAGCCATATTTTGACAAAGTTGTTTTTTTTCTTCAAACTCAAACTTGGAACAAAGATAAGATCTACCTATGCATACCAATTTGGATGATCCCTCGGAAAGGTCAAGGGTCACAAGAGGTTGGCAAATGTGTATAAAATGCCAATTGTTGCATAGATTTGTAGTTATAATCAACATTTTTGCACTTTTCTTGCACAAAGGTAGCTGATGATAAGACCTTCCTTTGCATATTAATTCATTTGACTCATCGCACAGGTAAAGGGTCGCATGGGTTTGACAAATGTGTGAGAAATACTTAAGATTTGAGAAAACATAGATTTTGCTGGTGCTGAAGCCAAGCCTTTACTTATTGTCACAAAGCTCATACATAAGTGCATTGGTCATACACGTGAGCCATAAAAGCTTTGCCTTTCTTGTTTGTTTTAATGTTGCATCATTCCTGTAGTTGAATGTACATTGAATTTGTGTGTGTGTGTGTGTGTGTGTGTGTGTGTGTGTGTGTGTGTGTGTGTGTGTGTGTGTGTGCGTGCGCAGATGTCCGAGTCATCAAGCATTGATGTTCATTGTAATATAGCGCAAAAGTGTCCAACACTTAGATGCTCCCGCCCCTGGCACAACTAATGTAAATTAAAATGGGACTGTCATCGGTGATGGGAACGCACAGGAAGATTAGGGCTACAGAACATTACATGCCATGTACATTCTTTCGCTTATACATTTCACGCGTTTAGTAAATCCAGTTGCTTTTATTTGGTGCCTCATCTTTGACATCACCTTCATGGTGGTCAAGACGTTAAGCCCGAAACGCTAATGTTTAACTGTTGTGCAGTTTTTACAGAAACATGAAAACTTGTGTGAATATTTTGTAGAACATAATTGTTGACTCCATGTGTCAATTGCTATATTCAAAGTCCTCTTATTTTCTTGTGCAGTCTTATTGAAACGTCATAATTTCTGTAACTATAATGTAGAATATGAATGTGCTGATGTGACTGGCCTCCCTGTACATGCAATCTCTTGTACTGCGAGGCCACCGTACTGTGAACAGTACCGGTGGCTGCGTGCATATTCACATCAATTCTATTCTTATGACAATTGGGGCTTAACTTCTTTTGTCCACTACAAAGGTAATTTTAAACATGAGACACTGGATAGGGTTTGAACACATTTTTACCCCAGCTGAATTCAAACCTTTTGGACAGAAGTCGAACGCTCTATGTCCAAGCCACCCAGATGAATGCATTGATGTGACTACACCTCTGCCATGCCCCCTCCTGGTATGTCAAACTGTGTTTCCAGTCACACTAAAGCATAACCTAGACTGCAAAAAATAGTGCATCAGACAGAAGAGACCTACAGAATCAATCCCTGCTGAAAATGGGTCAAATACGACTTGGACAATTCTGCCATTTTTGGCTCAAGTCGGATATGTAAGTGGTCGTCTGTCCATGGTAACTTTACAGTTGGCACTTTCTCAGAGAAGCCACAGGGATCCCTTTTGGCAAAACCTTTCTTAACATGGCATTTTCAGTGACTTACCTGAAAGTCAAAGTCACAGGGGATGAGGCAGTACATTAAAAATAGCTGTATTTTGAGAACATTTGTTTTTCTCAAATACTATTCACAACTTCAAACCCAGACATACTGTAAACTCATGATATAGGCGCCAGCAATTGGTTGGTTGTACATTGCTTAACGTCCCGACAGCAACAAGACTTTCTCAGGACGTGCCTGCACTGCTGGTGAAAAAAAAAAACAACAGAATATTGAATGTATGTCACCAGCCGGTCCAATACGTTAAATAAACCTACGACATGGGGCCTAAACAAAGCTAAGACCATTTAGCAACACACATCCAATATCAAGAGCTACAGGCAGCGCAGACAGTAGGGAGAGTTTAAAAAAGGCAAATACAGGTGAATGGACCAAGGGTAGACAGAAACGCATGATATAGGCGCCAGCAATTGGTTGGTTGTACATTACTTAACGTCCCGACAGCAACAAGACTTTCTCAGGACGTGCCTGCACTGCTTGTGAAAAAAATAAATAAATAAACAGAATATTGAATGTATGTCGCGAGCCGGTCTAATACCCTAAATAAATCCCAAGACCATTTAGCAACACAAATCCAATATCAAGAGCTACAGTCAGCGCAGACAGTAGGGAGAGTTTTAAAAAAGGAAAATTCAGGTGAATGGACTAACGGTAGAAAGAAACACATGCCCCAGAATATAGAGGGGAAACCCCACCCTGAGGGGCTAAACAGGGTGACCCTGGGAACTAAAAAGTAGTTAACCAAAACCCAAGTCAGACCCGCCCAGCAACTGTTCTTGTAACGTTATATCCGGTGTTTGTTATAAACAAAGTAATTTACGTTGAACAACTTCTGTTTTGACCTTTACAAAATTGCTGCTATATCTGCTTTTGTTATAATAATAATAATAATAATAATAATAATAATAATAATAATAATAATAATAATAATGAAGATTTATAAGGCGCCTAACATGGTAAGATAGTCTGACGTTTTCTGGCCAGTGGATTTTCTCTGCTTTTACGCAGAGAATGAATTGGACGAAGAAGATGGGGATGGATTGGTCACAGTCTGAGAAAGCCAGTTTCCAGTATCACTAGGCAGGCATTGTCATGGAACCCCCAGAGAAAGAGGAAAAGAGGCTGGCCGAGAAACACCTGGCGTCGAGACCTCCAAGCAGACATCAAGAGACTGGGAACCACCTGGAGTAAAATCGAAGGAGAAGCACAGGACAGGAATCGCTGGAGTTATCTCGTCGACGGCTTATACCCAGGCAGGGGTGACAGGCGTAAGTAAGTAAGTAGCATGGTAAGATGCACTAGGCGCCGTACATACGAACATAAAAAATATTACACAAAAGGTGACAAAACCAAAGCCACATGTACAATTACACTAAAGAACAGAAAATGACTAAATACATGAACACTGGCAATCAAGATGGAAAAAGATGGGTTTTAAGACTGTGTTTAAAACTGGCACTAGACTCACTGTGTCTCAATGATTTAGGAAGATCATTCCAGAGTGATGGACCCTGGTAAGAAAAAGATCTCTGCCCAAATCCTTTAGTTATATCTGACCTTGTTGTAAGCGGAGTAAACTGTATAATGATACCCGATGATTAGATCTTTCTATGCATACCAATTTGGATGACCTCTTGAAAAGTTCAAGATATTAGGAAATAGGTCGCAAACGGCCATTTTCGACATTTTTTCAAAAATACTATTTACAAACTTGATAACAAGATGTCTGATGATTAACACCTTTTTATGCATGCTATTTGTGGTGACGCCTCTAATATGTCAAAGGTCACAAGTGATCTGAAAGTGTAAAAAAAAGTGTTTTGTAGAGTGATAGCTGTTATATGCATTTTTTTTTCAAAAGTTTACAACCAAAATGGGCAGAAAGGTCAGTAATTGGACTTTTTATTGCATACTACTTTTCACTACTCACATGGTCAAGGGCAATAGGTAAACGTGTGGCAAACGCACAAATTCTGAGACTTTGAAGATGCAAAAGCCAACCCTTTACTTATTTTAGATAATCTGAACACTTAAAAGGTCAAGATCTCAAAGATCAGATTGATTATGTGGACTTGTTATGCACATGAGACTAACGGGCTTTGCTGTTCTTGTTATTTTTGTTAGTTGTTTTGCAAAACTTGCCATGTTTGGGGATATGAGGATACAGCTTGTGCCATTTGATCTGTGTGTTCCAACGTGCAATCTTCCAGCCACACCCCCCCCCCCCCCCCACTCCCCACCACACACGCAAGGTCTTGTGTCGCAGGGCCTTTTGTGTCAATGATGGATTGAACATTGCTTAACGTCCAGAGAGCAACAAGGCTTTCTCAGGACGTGCCTGCACTGCTTGCGAAAAAAAAAAAAAAACAACAGAATATTAATAATAATAATAAGCGCATTAAATAGGCGCTTTATCCCAATTGAAAATCGGCTCAAAGCGCCGCCGCGAACTTAACCCAACAAGCACGCTCACGTGAATCACGCGCATTCACTCACACACTGTACATAAACATAGAACATTCACGTGGTGCTAAGGGCAAGCTCAAGCGAGCTACTGTAGTTTTTGGAAATTCAAAATCGTTTGTATTTGAAATTTGATTAAGTGGGCTGAAACTGATACCAAAGTGGAGGGGGAGGAAGAGCCGGAGTACCCGGAGAAAGAACCCCCGTATGTCGCCAGCCGGTCCAATACGTTAAAGAAACCTACGACAAAACTCACCTCTTTCAACAGTTCTAGCACTACATCACCACACTCCCCACCCCAAGCAGACCGTCGTAATGTATTTTCACTATTTGTGGTACGTGAGTCTTTGTCTAAAGCGTGCGCATGCGTGTGCGAGTTGTGAGTGCGCGCTTAGAGTTATAATTATTATAAGATAAGCGCACTATAAATACCGTAATTATTATTATTATTATTACATGGGGCCTAAATAAAGCCAAGACCATTTAGCAACACATCCAATATCAAGAGCTGCAGACAGCGCAGACAGTAGGAAAGTTTAAAAAAGGAAAATACAGGTGAATGGACCAAGGGTAGACAGAAACACATGCCCCAGAATAGAGGAGAAAACCCATCCTGTGGGGTTGACCAGGGTGACCCTGGGAACTAAAAAGTAGTTAACCCCACCCAAGTCCCCCAGGGCAGATTGATTGATTGTACATTGCTTAACGTCCCGACAGCAACAAGACTTTCTCAGGACGTGCCTGCACTGCTTGTGAAATAAAGCCTAAACAGAATATTGAATGTATGTCATCAGCCGGTCCAATACGTTAAATAAACCTACGACATGGAGCCTAAATAAAGCTAAGACCATTTACCAACACACATCCAATATCAAGCTACAGGCAGCGCAGACAGTAGGGAGAGTTTAAAAAAGGCAAATACAGGTGAATGGACCAAGGGTAGACAGATACACATGCCCCAGAATAGAAGGGAAACCCACCCTGTAGGGCTGACCAGGGTGACCCTGGGAACTAAAAAGTAGTTAACCCCACGGCAGACCCGGGTGGAGGTCCTTTTGTGTCAGGTTGTGGGTCGAAGACATGAAGCTGGCACCCCCCCCCCCCTCCCCCCAATGAGGTAACTAATCCAAGTCAAGAACATAATAGCAATGAAACATGAGTGTTTTTAGTTGTGCGACGCGACAGACGTTTGGCAATTTTTATCACCTCATTGAGTGATTCTGCTGTGAAGAGGGCATGACTGAGCAACATGCTTTCTACTTGAAAACTGTCCGTCATCGGGACAGACAGCATAACAAACCAAGAAAGACAAAGCTGTTATGGCTCACGTATGACCAATCAACATATCTGTGACTTTTGTGACAATAAGGGCTGCCTTCTGCACCAGCAAAATCCATGTTTTCTCAAAATGTAAGCATTTCTCACACATCGTTTAAACCCCATGCCCTTGACCATTGCGATGAGTCGACTAAATTAGAATGCTTATGAAGGTCTTATCATCAGCTACCTTTGTGCCAGAAAAAGTTTGCAAAAATGTCGATGATAAAAACCATTATATGCAAAAATAGGCATTTTACACACATTTGTCAACCTCTTGTGACCCATGACTTTTCCCAGGGATCAACCAAATATGCATAGATAGGTCTTACCATCAGGTATCTTTGTACCAAGTTTGGGTTTGAAGTTTAAAATAGTATTTGAGAACAAACATCTTTTGTCCAAAAAGAATTGCTATTTTGGACCCACTTCCTGATCTTGACCTCTCCGAGGGGTCAACCAGATTAAAACTGTAGTATGCATAGAAAGGGCTTACCATCAGGTACCTTTGTACCAAGTGTAAGTTTGAAGTTGTGAATACTATTTGAAATAATATTGCATTTCTTTGTCAAAATATGGCTATTTTGGACCTAATTTCTAATCCCCTGTGGCCTTAGTCTAGCAGACAATGTTAAAGATTACCACGGACAATGGCGGACCGACATGAGACAGCGGACAGATGACCACTGGCGTAGAACATAGACTCACTCTTTCTTCGCATATGTGCCAAAATTTCGTCCCAGTCATCCTACTTGAAACACAGCTGGGATAAGTTTGGTTTTTTCTCAAGATTTGTTCATCCCAGGAACAGACGGCCTTCCATTTGCTCGTCCCTCTAAAAAATTGTCCATCGTAATATGGACATTTTCCGTTAACAAAACGCTCGAGCAACCAGCAACAATTCTAAAAACAAACACTTTAAAACGGGCGCGATCCTGCCTGTCATGTCGCTATATGGAAACACACAAAGTGATTTTCTGCCTGCTGCTCAGCTCCTTTGTTGCCGTGTCGCACAGTGCACCATTGTCACGCAGCTATAGGGAAACACACCCATATAATATAAATATGATTTTTTTTTGTGCACCTTTCAGAACTTGTGCAGCTGTTGTATGGATCTCTAACTTTAATTTTACATTGGCTCATAATTCTTTTCTGATATGTAGGCACCGATGTTATTGGCCCCCATGTGCGCACATCCACTGGCACTGTTCATAGCGCTGACAGGAACGATTTTAAGACCAAAATAATGTGTGCCGCAGTGTGCTATGTATGTGTGTGGGTTAATGCACTTTTGTCAGTATGCAAGCAGTATGCTGTTTGTGCCATGGCCTGCGAGTCTGTACCCTGTTGCTGGAGCAATGGGGCCCGGGATCTCAGGCCCCAACACATCTCAGTACCTAGTACAGCATTCACGTCTGTGCGTTATGCGCATGTGTACACACTTGTGTGGGTAAGTGCGGCTATTGACTTATATGTCACATGTTGTGTATCACTGTGATACCCGTGTGTTATTTACTTTTTCTAGTCCGTTTCGTTATTTAAAATATGAAAAAAAAGTAAGTTAGTGAGCCTTCTAAAGATCAACAGAAGTATTAGCTCTAGCAGGAAAATCATATGCTTCACTTCGTCATTATGTGCATGATGCTGTGACGATTACATGACACAAAGTTCACAATGATATCATTTTGCTCCAGGTGCAGTGTATGTGCTATTGTCTTTCAGTGAATGGCTGAAGATGGTCGAGGATACATTCCAATGCACTTTTTAAAAGAAAATCCCAAGTGCTGGAAGACATTGATCCTTATACTTTGTGGTCATTGGTATCTATACTTTGTCAGGGCCATAAAAGTCAAATTCTCATGAATTTTGTAAACTTATTTATTGTGCAAATAGCTATATGAGGCATATAACATATTAATATGCTTAGATAAGACCACCAGTTATCAATAATGCCTTTCAGTGTACATAATTGCAAAGGCCCTCTAAATCTGATGCAGCTTCCCAGAATTCCACAGCGCCTCTGGGTTAGCAGTCCATAGGCTGTAATTCCTGCATTATATGTGAAAGATAAAAACAGGATAATAAAGTCTGACATCTGTTTGTGTGTTACTGTAACTGTAAGACAAATACATATAACTGTAAGACAAATACATGTAGATGAAAAAAGGACAATCTGCAAAATACACAATAACAGAAGTTAGAAAGTGCAGAAATGGTACATGTAGTTTGATATTGTCCGTATTTGAACTAAAATATGTTTTATCACACAATAGGATTCAATTACATTTAAAATTTGTGGTTAATGCATTGACGTGCTGTACAAAACAATACGACTAATAATCCCTGATGGGGACATTATGTGTATGTTAAACCAAGAGTGGTAATGATTTACAAGCAGAAACATGCTTTTCACACACAAGTTCTGACTCCAAGGTTCCTGCAAGTACTGTGTGTAACAAGAAAGGCAACGCCCTGATGGCTGACATGTATCCATCTACATGTGCGACCTTTGTGACAAGTGAAGGGATGGCTTATGCACCACCAAAATCCATGTTACCTCAAAATGTAATCAGTTTTCACACATCTGTCAAACCTCGTGACCCATGACCTTTGTGATGAGTTTAATAATAATAATTACTTACGCCTGTCACCCCTACCCGGGTATAGGCCGTCGACGAGAGACCTCCAGCAACTCCTGTCCTGTGCTTCTCCTTCGATTTTACTCCAGGTGGTTCCCAGTCTCTTGATGTCTGCTTGAAGGTCTCGACGCCAGGAGTTTCTCGGCCTACCTCTTTTCCTCTTTCCCTGGGGGTTCCATGACAATGCCTGCCTAGTGATACTGGAAGCTGGCTTTCTAAGACTGTGACCAATCCATCCCCATCTTTTTCGCCCAATTTCATTCTCTGCTGTTATCTGCTCTGTTCTCTCCCAGAGTCTGACGTTGCTGATCTTCTCTGGCCAGTGGATTTTCAAAATTCTTCTAAGGCAACTGTTTATGAAGATCTGTACTCTGTTGACTGTGGTTTTTGTCAATCTCCAAGTCTCTGCTCCATATAGGCGAACTGCTTTTACGTTGGAGTTGAAAATCCGGACTTTGGTGTGTTGTGACAGATCTCTGGAACTCCACACTTTTTTCAACTGGAGAAAGGCTGCTCTGGCTTTACCGATTCGTGCTCTGACATCTGCACCAGTGCCGCCTTTTTTGTCTATGATGCTCCCAAGATAGGTGAAGGACTCCACCTCCTCCAACGGGGTGCCAGCAAGCAAGACTGGTTCTTCCCTGGTTGTGTTCAGCCTCATTGTCTTTGTTTTCTCTTTGTGAATGGTGAGGCCCACTTGGGACGAGATGTCAGCAAGCCTCGTGGTCTTGTCCTGCATTTGTTGATAAGTGTGGGACAGTAATGCCAAGTCGTCTGCAAAATCGAGGTCGTCAAGCTGTGTCCACAGTGTCCACTGTATTCCATTTCGTATGTGCTCTGTGGTCATCTTCATGACCCAGTCTGTGGCCAGTAGGAAGAGGAATGGAGACAGCAGACACCCCTGCCTGACACCGGTTCTGACCTGGAGCTCCATGTTGAACTGCCCTTCGTGGATCACGCGACATGTCATGCCATCGTAGCTGCTCTTGATCAGGCGGACGAGCTTTGTGGGTACACCGTAGTGTCGTAGGTGTTTCCACAGAGTCTCTCGGTCTAAGCTGTCAAATGCTTTCTCGTAATCCACAAAGTTGATGTACAGCGGGGAGCTCCACTCCAAAGACTGTTCCACGATGATGCGGAGAGTGGCGATCTGGTCTGTACATGATCGGTTTTTCCTGAATCCTGCTTGCTGGTCTCTCAGCTAGGGGTCAACGGAGCTCTTCATTCTCTCCAGGATGATCCTGTTGAAGACCTTTCCTGGTACTGACAGCAAGGTGATTCCTCTGTAGTTGGAACACTTGCTGAGGTCGCCTTTCTTGGGAAGCTTGATTAGGTACCCTTCCTTCCAGTCAGCCGGCATCACCTCCTCTTCCCAGATCTTTCCAAACAGTGGGTAAAGCATCTCCACTGTTGTCTCTAGGTCTGCTTTCAGAGACTCTGCTGGGATGCCATCTGGCCCTGCTGCTTTGCCGTTCTTCAAAAATGCCACTGCTCTTCTGATTTCTTCCCGACTGGGTCTGTCACAGCTGATGGGTAGGTCGGTCTCTGCTGGCTGGATGTCTGGGGGGTCGGGTGGGCTGGGTCTGTTCAGTAACTCTTCGAAATACTCGGCCCATCTGTCGAGTTGGTCTGCTCTGTCTGCAATAGGCTTGCCTTCTTTGTCTTTTACAGGTCTTCCTGTATGGCCATACTTGCCCGACAATCTTCTGGTAATGTCGTAGAGCTGTTTCATGTTGCCGCTGCCTGCTGCCTTTTCTGCCTCTGCTGCCAGGCTGTCTGTGTAGGCCCTCTTGTCTGCCCTGATACTCCTCTTCACCTCGCGGTTGGCTTCCGAGTATTCCTCCTGTGCCCTTGCTTTGGCTGCTCTCGTGCGACTGTTGTTGACAACTGCTTTTTTCTGCTTCCTCACTTCTATCTTCTTCAAAGTCTGTGCCGACAGCCAGTCCTTGTGATGGTGTTTCCTGAACCCTACAGTGTCTTAGCAGGTTGAGTTCAGCGCCTCTCTAACTGCCTTGCACTGCTGCTCTGTGGTGACCGCCTCCTCTTCATTTACTAGCTCCTGTAGAGCTTGAAACCGGTTGGACAGCACCAGTTTGAACTCTTCTCTCACTCCAGTCTCTCTCAGGAGGCCTACATTATAGCGCTGTCTTCTTGTTGTCTCTGTGCGGCTTTTCTTTAACTTGAGCTTTATTCTTAAGGTAAGCAGATGGTGGTCTGAGGCGACATCTGCTCCCCTCCTCACTAGAACATCTTGAAGGGATCTTCTAAATTTCTTGCTAATGCAGATATGGTTTATTTGGTTCTCTGTAGTATGGTCAGGTGAGACCCAAGTTGCTTTGTGTATTCTTCTGTGTGGGAAGATGCTGCCTCCAATGACAAGTCTGTTTAGAGCACAAAAGTCTACAAACCTCTCCCCGTTCTCACTCATCTCCCCTAGTCCCTGTCTCCCCATCACCTCTTCGTATCCGGTGTTGTCCTCCCCTATTTTGGCATTAAAATCGCCCATGACGATGGTGATGTCTCGCTCCGCACATTTGTCCACGGCACTCTGGAGTCGGTCGTAGAACTCTTGTTTCTCTTCCTCGTCACTGTCATTAGTGGGCGCATAACACTGGATGACGTTCAGCTTGAGCTTTTTCTTGGTTCTGAAAGCTGCTGTGATAATTCTTGGCCCAAGAGGTTCCCAGCCCATCAGCGCTCTCTGTGCCACTGGTGACAGCATGAATGCTACTCCATCTGTATGGGGGGCATTCTCCTCTTCATGACCTGAATACAGAATCATTTCCCCTCTTAACAGCCTTTTCTGGCCAGACTGCGTCCATCTGGCTTCACTGATACCTAGCAGGGAAAGGTTGTACTTTTGCATTTCCGCTGCTATCTGGGCGGCCTTGCCACTCTGGTACATGGTCTTGACGTTCCATGTGCCCATGGTTGTGTCCCTGGATAGAGAGAGGCGGCTCGGTCTTGTGGCTTCCGAAGACTTCCGGCTTTCACCACAGGACGTCATAAATCTTCTGGTAGAAGAACCTTCCTCCTCCAGGAAAGGAATTACTGTTTGTCTTTTCGTCGGCATTTTTGTAGCTATTTCCTTTTTTGCAGGGTGGGGAAGCCCAACCCCTTACTAGGAGGACCAGGGGTTTTCTGTCGGGGTCACCTTCCCTTAGACCATGTTGGTTCATGGCACCTTATTTCATTCGGTGCACCCCTCTCGCGAGGGACCCCCTATCCACCACCCAGGGGACGCGCCTCAACGGCATATGGTCCCAGCACGAGGAATAATAATAATAAGAGTACTTTATTATCTCGAAAAGAGAAATTCGGTTAAATTAGTATACATAAGAAGGTCTTATCATCATCAGCTACCTCTATGCCAAATTTGATTGGAAAAGTTTGCAATACTGTTGATAACTACAATTCTATCACAAATTGGCATTTTACACACATTTGCTAACCTCTTGTGACCCATTACTTTTGCAAGAAATCAACAAAATAAGTATGCATAAAAAAGTCTTCACATCAGGTATCTTTGTACCACGTTTGGGTTTGAAGTTGACAATAGCATTTGAAAAAAAAATTATGTCAAAATACAGCTATTTTTCACCAATTCCTTGATCCCCTTGACCTTTGTGATAGGTCACTCAAATTAGTATGTTTAGAAAGGTCTTGCCACAAAGTATCCTATGGGCCAAGCTTGAAGATTTAGGCTTGTATAGTCTCTGAGAAAATGCAAACGTTAAAGTTTACCATGGACACTGGCAGACAGACTACAGACGACGACCACTGGCCCAGAACATAGACTCACTTTTGCTTCACATGTGAGCCAGAAAGTATGCTGAGGCTTGCAAAACCCAGTAGCAGCCATACATGGTTTAATGTATTTATCCCAATGTTTATGATCCCTGTTTTATGTTATGCTGGTTTGATCGTTTGACTGAATTGGAAGAGCCTACACAGTGTTTTGCAAACTTTGTTTTCTCTTATAATAACCATGAATGGGCCTCCAAAACAATTAATATGCAGTGCTTAGCCCTGAAAATCGTGAGTAATTTACTAGCCATGGCGATTGATTTTGTTTGGTTAGTAAAAACAAATTTACTAGCCAAATGCGAGTGCGCTCGTGCGTTTTCCAATCAATACTTTTTCAGTCCTAAATCCGAAACATTTTCAGTTTGGCTAATAAAACTTGGAAGGCACTAGCCAAAGGCTGGTGGGCAAAATTTTATACTTTCAGGGCTGGTGCTGCAGCTGTCATCAACATTACAATTTGCTGTTATGTTAACCCTCATCATTCGGAATACACCAGTGTGTGAAATAAGTTAGACTAAAATAGCCTCTAGGCGCCAAGCTATTCTGGCACCACCCTTTTCATTGGTCTATATCCTTATCTGTAAGTACTATTATGTAGCTTGCATATGGCAGTGTACAAATTTGAAGCTTATAGCCTCAGGATATGGGTTAAAAATGCTTTACTGCATTCAGCTACACTGCGGTGCATGAATTTACATCTAGTGTGTCCCTGGCTTGTGTGCAGTGTTTGACAGGCCTTCCTGGAATATAAGGCATTGTTGCAGTACATGATAAAGAACTGCTGATGTCATTTGATACATAGACAACACAAAATGTATTACGGTTATAAACAATGCAGTAAATACATGTCAAGATGAAAGAAAACCTGACAGTGGGATAAAGACTGATATAGTGATAATAAATGATATAGGATATACATTTTTTTTTACCAGGCTTTGAGTATTTGAGAGATCATTTTGTTTGAAAATGTAAAACATGTTATCAAGTGTACATACTTTCTTCTTCCTAAGAATGTTTAGTTCGTTGTGCTTCAAGAACTGCTTTTACTCTAGCTGATAAGATTATTGAACAATCTTGCTAAAGTGCTTTTTGTATTAGCTTCTTGGCATTATTGCTGTGAAAATATGTGTAGTAAACTTTCGTGACAATGTAAATGGTTATGTACTCAATGCTGTTTGTGCAGTGAAATAACAGAAATAAAGGTTTTGTCAACACACAGGATGTGGCATCTTGTTTAGAATTTGATGTCATATGTCTGTACCTTTAAATATGGAATTTAATTTTGGATTTGGAATGTCAAAACTTCTTGCTGGTAAATCTAAGCCAGGGCCATATAATAATAGCTGGAGAAATAACTACTTTTTTCAGTAGTCCTAACAGCACTTTTTCTCACTGTACACTACATGAACACATCTGTGTAAGTTACTTACTCCTCAGTCTTCATGTCTTTCTGCATACATTGTATCTCCACTTTTCTGTTTACATTAACTGAAAGCAAGCAGTCTTCAGAGCCTCAGGGTGCAGGCACATGCTTTGGAATCCATGCACCATGCATTATGAGGCATCTGTCCAGTAGGAACTGTAAATAAACCGTTACAATTGTTTCATGTCTGGCCCTTCTGCAAATGCCATGTAATTATGATATGAACACATAGACATACATAACACGAATTTTAAAGCCCTCAAGCCTTATGTGCATTGACCAATCCACATAATGACCTTTGTGATCTTGACCTTTCAACAGGTCACTGAAATAAGCAAGTGTTCAAGTGTTCTAAATGTGACATAAACATCAGTGATTATATCTTCTTTACATATATGATACAAAGCACGCATCTACATTACTTCAACTTCAATGTGTGTGTGTGTGTTTGAAAGAGAGAGAGAGAGAGAGAGAGAGAGAGAGAGAGAGAGAGAGAGAGAGAGAGAGAGAGAGAGAGAGAGAGAGAGAGAGAGCAATAATACCTGCGGCTTTATCCATTAATTAACATTTATTTAACTTACAAATCACTAATCAGTGGAAAATACTGACTAAACACTTCCATTCCTCTATTTTACTGCGTGATCAAAGATCACTCTACCACAAACAGCTTGCAACAGTACATACATGTATACAGAGCAAACCCCCGTTGACTGAGCAAAATTACATTACAATACATGTACATGCACCATGAATTAGTGAATTAAAGCATTTCTTCCTTTCAACATTGCATGCACAGTGAAGTCGTGGGACATGCTCTTTAAAAAAAAAATCAGTGTAATCCGTTCTCAATACATACATAAATATCGTAAGCTAAATTTGTTATGTCTAAAGAATTACTATTTGTCCACAGATATGGTGGGCTGCACACATAAAACGATCAACACTTATTTTCCAGATTTTTCAAATCAGTGCTTATTCAGAAAAATAATCTGAGTGATTAGAAGGAAAACTCTCATCTAAATATAATCAAGCCAGTTTTGTAGGTTATTATATATCTGACGCTGAGGCTGTTTGCACAGCAACCTGGGTTATCCCCAAACCTGGGATGGAGTGTTTACACTTGACCCAACCTGGTTTGGAGTAGGGTTCAGTTCAACCCACTGACTTATAGTAAATGTAGTATCCATGGTTCAGGTACCCTCGTCCGATGCTGGGTTGAACCGGGGTTGGATCTAAACAGCATTCCATTCCGCGTCATCAAATTTTATGTTGCCACACACAAATCAGGGACATGACGTCACTGCCAGGAATTTCAGTGCCGTTGTCACAACACATTTTCATAGCCTTGAAGTGGATTGTGCACTTCGAAAGTGAACATGACTTAATTTTACGGCTTCTCATCATGTCTGGGGTAAAGGTGCTCATTATAAGTTAAAGTGCTGGACGATTTGCCTCCAGCAGTCTTTAGACCGTGGCACTGGCAGAGAACATACACTTCTGATAATAAGGCTGAGTTGGTATACCTCGCCCTGTACCTAGGTTAAACGCACCAGCGGCGCCATTTTTAATATTTTCGCAGCAGACCGGTCGCTCGGACCGGTCATGTGAACCAGAAATGCGCATCAGTTTTGTGTAGACTTGAAGATGGCGGAGGCTTGTGTCACGCCCCACGCCCCTGAATCAAGTCTATTGTACTTGTAGTGTGATCATCTCTCATACTTCAACTACGACGGTGCAACAATGGCGCCCCTGGTGCGTTTAACCTAGGCACAGGGCGAGGTATACCAGCGATAATAACAAGTGGCCGTTGCCGTTGACTAACAATGTAAGAGGCGGCGCTGTTCATCAACGTTGTTGTAAAGGTCATGATTTATAAAGTATAAGAAACACTATTTTTCCCCCGCAAAATCAGTTGCTGTACGATTATAATCTAAAAAATCTAGAATCTTGTGATACAGCCTGACGTAGCGGTGCCATGCTACCGAATACCGTCTGATAGACAGTAACTTGATTAGAGACCGGCCCGTCTACCTCTCAATCTATCGGTAAGGCGACGCTTCTCCGACACACTTACCAGTATGTGCTTTGCAGACGCTGCACGTTGCGAAGTTCGTCGTTCTGTTGCCCAACACGCCTTACTTGCTGACCAGCCGTAATTTCAGGTTCAGGATAGATAGATGTCAGGCCGTGGCGCCCCGTGCCGCAGTGGTTAAGGCGTCTGCCACCTATGCCTAAGGTGCAAGGTTCGAAAACGGGTTCCGGCGTCGGACTTTTCTCCTCTGGTAAGTGTCACCGTTAATTCGGGCGGACCGTCGGGGGTTCTTTCTCCGGGTACTCCGGTTCTTCCACCCCCCACTCACCCCCCCCCCCCCCCACACACACACACGCACACTTTGGTATCGGTTTCAGGCCACTTACAAATTTCAAATACAAGCGATCAAAAATCTCTGTAACTTCAGTAGCTGAACTGGTCCTTTGTCTGTCTTGTACTGTGTTTGTCTTAAATGGTGTAAATCCGTGTCTGTTACGTGAATGTGCGTGTTGGATTTCAGTTCGCGGCGCTTTGAGTCGATTCGCCCAAAAATTGAGAAAAAGCGCCTATATAATAACGGTATTATTATTATTATTATTATTTATGTACTATTTGCCGACACCGTGACCGGGTTGGTTGGTTAGTTCGGGTTTAACGTCCACAGCACCGAGGTGATCATGGACGGCCCTGACGGGCGGGTTATGGGGGACAGGGAAATCTATTGCCTATGGAGTACGACCTGAACACTGATCAACTCAGGCGCACTCCAACTGTGCCACTTTGATTTACCAGGACCTTTCAACGGACATGCTATTGAACAAATCCGTTTTTTACCCCTGGATTGTGAGTCCAGCTACCGGGGCTGGGACGGGATTCGAACCCACGACCCGGCGATTCCCTTCGCTCTCCTGCTCCGACGTTTAACCGCCTGAGCTATTTCGGACTCTCCACCGTGACCGGAAGAAACGTCAGAAATTTATAGTAAGAGTTGTGGGACTTTTCGAAAGATGTGCCTGGGCAATTGCTTCCGGTTCTAATTCCGTGAGACATAGTTCGAAAATATTCCTCTGTTTTTCCTAATTTTTCAGGGTGTAAAAGTTTCCATTTTTGCCTGTTTGGGCATTTTGAGCAGCAAGAGGCATGACGGGTGGTGTGAAAAAGCGAAAATTTGGGTAATTTGAGTTGACCTAATGTGTTTATGGGAGCCTTATCAGGGCCGGATCCAGGGGGGGGAGGGGGATGCCCCCCTTCCCCCATAAAACTACAACATAAAACTTTGATACAACTGAAGGATGATCTTTGCTCACCTTGGTAAAAAAAAAACAACAATATAAAGCCATATTCAAAACAGTCAAAACTTTGCTTTAGGTGTCTGTTTCAGGTGGTTAATTTCTCCCAAAATTCTTTGGGCCCCCCACCCCAAAAAAAAACAAAAAAAAACAAAAAAAAAACAAAAAAAAAAACATGTAAGTGATCCGGCCCTGTGTATGTGCACGATTGTATGCAGGCTTGCAGACGACAGTTTTGTCATTAGAGTGTTGTGAAAAACGCTAACTCTTAATTTTGTAAGAATTGCTGAAAATGTTTCGCCTGTGACGTGCTCCGCGTGGATGTTTGGTTTTGGCAGAAAGGTTCTTCGTTCATAGTTTTATGCTACAAGAGGCTAACAGATAACAGTGTGTGAAAAGGGGGCATAACCTAATTTCCCTGTGTGGCCTGTCTGTGTCTGCCACCATGATTGCCGCCATTGCTCGGGTCTTTCAGGAGCGTTTCCGTCAGTGATCGGAAAATCGAGCTAATCTGATCCTTTCTTCAGTCATAACGACTGATCGGTTCACCTTAGAGCGAAATGACATGTATCATTGGAATCAAAATTTAACAGTCTACCGATACACTTTTTACTTCAAAAGCTGACATTAGAGGCACTTTAAAGTGTACCACGGACGACGAGGACAGCGGACGGTTGACCACTGGACCAAAACATAGGCTCACTTTTGCTTAGCACGCGAGCCAAAAATCCTTTAATGCATGCAGTATCAACAGTACCGGCGGCTGCATTTACTATGAGGTTAACCCCTTCACCGCCGAGAAAAAATGAGTACAATCTAACTGCAAGAGACATAGATCCACGTGAGTCTCCCCCCCCCCCTCCGCAGTTACTGGGTCTCATGAGGATCTGTGCCTCTTGCTGAAATCACTTTGATTTGTATTCATGTGCCACTTACTTCCGCTGTGATCTTTGACGTTGAATTCGCGATCATCTGAGAAACAAAATCAGCGTCCACTGGCAATGAAGGGTTTATAGTAATGAAAGAATATATTAAACAGCAAATTGTTAGAAGTGAGCATTACAAAGTATACCTGAACTAGTTCCCACTGTGTGATCAACGCTCGGTCCGATGCCATGTACAGAGGCGGATCCTTGTTGTACCGCCCAGTCCTGTTGATCTGCTCCATTCATCATGTTTCTCCACCCACACAGCGTGTTGTTCTCAAAGTCACAGTCAGCTACGAATACAAACTGCTGCGTATCATGTGCGTCCATTTCTCACGAAAAAGGTTCAGTAAAGATCAAGTACTCGTATAATCACGAGCAAAAAGAAATGAGACTTTTTTTAATCATCGGAAACACAAAAGTGTTCAGAAGGTTCTCAAGGTTACGATGAAGGGAAGAAACTTTAATTTGCAAAGAATGAGTAGATGTATTTCCATTATACGAATATATTTCTGTTCTAAACACATGACATACTTGCATTATTTTTGTGAATTTGATTTTTAGCAAAGTAAAAGTATAAAAACATAGCGGCCTCAGCAAATATGGCAAGTAGACTCTAACCAGGCAAGTAGAAAACCGTTATACACCTCTACAAAAGTTGCCTAGGCGATCCTAAATGATGCAACAGTGATGAAAATGATATGATTGGGAAGCTTACACAAAGGAGACGCTTTTTGTTGATATCGATAAAAACCCACCCTCGTACTAACAGAATATTTCACATTTTGACTTTCTATTGTTTTTGTTTTTTAAATTTATTTTATTAAAAAAATTAATAAAAACAATTAAGTTTTATAAAATCAACCAAATTTATAATAACTGTGCAACAAATTTGATGAACGAATTAAACAGTATTGTCATGATATTGCAAAACGAAAAACGTGAGTCCAATATTGCATTATATACCCAGGCATGTAAGGTGTAAATTAATACGCTCGGCGTATACTGAGAATCTCTCTCGGATGGGTTTAAAACCGTATCCTTCGAGCGAAAGCGAGTAGGATAAGGTTTTAAGACCACGAGAGTGAGATTCCCAGTATCGCCTAAACACCGACGTAAGATATCTTATTCACCTTTTTCTTGAGATGAATCAGATGTGAGTTGGTTTTCGGCACAAGCCTAACCATAACACAGCCGCCATTGTGTCTTTGGCAAAGAACATAATGTCATTTACTTTTTAATGTGACGGATATTTTGGATGTCAGACAAACGATCCTACATCATGTCATAGCGCAATAATGACGAGCGAGTGCAAATCGTCAATATGAAATGGCGTCATTGCACGTGAGCTGAAAGTAGGTTAAGTTTCAATATGGTGTGTGCCCGTACCTCTTTTGTTGGCCAGATTTTCTACAAGACAATATTGTGCAGACGTGCCCGTCCACGCACTATGGCTGTATCACACACGTGTGTGATACAGCTTTCCGCTCAAAGGCGGCAAAGAAGGAGGTGTGTAAGCAATGATTATAACGTTTCCGGAAAACTTCTACTGTCGCCTTTGTAATTAGGAACAAAACTGTTCATATTTATGAACCGACTGTCGTTTGTGAAACAATTACGGCTGAGGTGTCATTCACTTCACTGCACCTAGGCAAATAATTGCATGGAACAGACGGCTCAAATAAATGAACTTTTCCGCTATATGTATCTGTTGTTAGTTTTTAAATAAAGGTTCACTATGCAAACTCAACATCCTACACGCATACAGACGCATTAATAATACATCCATCATTTCGACTCACCCAAAACACAACTGCCCCTTGTCGCCTTGACGTCATCAATGGCTATGTCACTTGTGGACGAAGCACCTCGCGTGCTCCTGAACATTAACTAGACAAAATAAGTGACATCCATTAAGCTTCATGTGAAGAGTATTTAAAATTGGGGAAGAGTGGGGAGGTGGGGGGGGGGGGGCTGACGAGTGAGGTGGTTTTGTATGTAAACACGTGTGCTGCGGATCCCAGTTCACACAGGTCCTCGGGCCGATGACGGCCGCAATTGGCTCGCGCACGAATGTGCGCGGGCCAAATCCGGCAGTCGTCGCCCCCCCCCCCCCCCCCCCCCGATCTTCTGCTATGGTGATACTAATTTATTATTTGCACATAATATGTACACATAACACCAAACCGAATAGTTCGGTACCTGTCCTCAAATCTATGACTTTAAGTGGAAAGAAAAAAATACAGTAGTAAATGTTATAAATGTAAGCAATTACTAATGTTTATACCATGTATATATCATTACTATTTTACAATACAAAAATTGAAAATTGCAAATTGTTTTACCTTGACTGGCAAAGAAGTGTTGAAAGTGATCTTGGCCTGCATCCAGCCTAGACCCTGACTTCCCGACTTTCTCCACACCGTCTTCACGTTACTGTGCATATCTGGAGTTGACGATAGGAGTTCTAGGAAACCTATGGTTTTACCGTTCATACTGTACCAGAAAGTTATGCAGGTCAAGGGTGAATCCCAGTTCAAGGTCGGGGTTACCAACATAGCCTTGTCACCGACAATCCGTGGAGCGGAGGATTCGGTAAACACGTAATAACCTGCGGAGCGCGACAATGAGTCAAACTTACAAAAACAACCACCTTGTGCATGCAGCCACTGGGGGTTAAAGTATAGAAAATGCTAGTCTCCCCAATCTGCAAGTTCTTCAAAGGACCATAAAAAATGTAGAGCTAACGTTCTGTTGCAGTCTCTCGCAGTTTGTCGTCATCATATGTTTTTTTTCATTCTTGAATCAGACAACAGAATATAGTCGAAAGACACTTTCTTGTATCAACTATCAGTTTACATCAACCACATTATCCTGACTACAAGGCAAGGAGTTCATAGGCACACAAAGTTACCACGTCCTGTAGTATGGTCCCCATCAGGTCCAGTGTCGACTGTTGGTGTCTTCCCACTGATTCTGGTCCAGTCAAACTGATCCCCTGTATACTGCTCATAGCCACACATGCCGGACTCAAAGTCACAGTCCACAGTGGAGTTGTCTGCTGCTGCATTAATTGTACGTAAATTAGTTTGCAACCAAGTGAAAAATGGATTCTGACTTTCGAAGTCAGTGTCATGAACAAATAAGCTCTTACGATTATTCAGAACACATATTCTAATCAAACTTAAATACAGTAATCTGATTTAAGAGAAGTACCCAACGGAGAAAGAAACACGCTTAGAAAAGACGGGTACAACACAATTTATTAATATTTCGGGTAAATACCCTTTGTCAAAATAGACAAACAAACAAATAGAGAGATTAGCCGCTACTTATCTTCATTGGCAGAAGAAATGTGGCAACTCAAAGTCACAGTCCACAGTGGAGTTGTCTGCTGCTGCATTAATTGTACGTTGAGTTGCCACATTCCTTCTGCCAATGAAGATAAGTAGCGGCTAATCTCTCTATTTGTTTGTTTGTCTATTTTGACAAAGGGTATTTACCCGAAATATTAATAAATTGTGTTGTACCCGTCTTTTCTAAGCGTGTTTCTTTCTCCGTTAGGTACTTCTTTGCATATTACACGCTTGGCAGTCACCTTTTTGGTCTGGATTGATTGAAGAGAGATTAGATGTTTTTAAGCATTAATACAGTTTTCTTATATACTTTATAAGACAATTGTAAAAGATGTACATATCGTAGACAGACACATGTTCCAAGCCGTACACGACAACAAGAACGAAAGACAATTGAAACTGCAAAAGGCAGTTAAAATGGAAATAAACCACCAAAACAACAAAACCCCGAAACAAACAAACAAAAAAAAACAAAGAAGAAGCAAGCAAGCAAACAAACAAACAAAAATGAGAACTCAAACATCTCAAATAATTGAGAAAAAAATATTGCTCACCATTTGACGCAGGCAGCACAAGCAACACCACAGATACATAAAACAGCACGGCCATTCTTTCTATAATGCACGAAGTTTCCGTGAAGTTTGTATTCCGTTTCAGGAAAGAGGAGAAAGAACATCGAGAAATGTTTTCACACAGTCAGAGTTCGCCGATTTCAATTTAGTTTAAACAAAGACACGTAGAACTATTCCGGTTTTACTCGCACTGATTGAAAATCAGTCGATCAGTTATGTCGCATTCACCAAAACGTAACTTTTATCCACCATCGATCACTTCTACTCAGTAGTCGAGGGCACTTCTCTCTGTGCATTTTATATCGACAGAGTACATATGTATGCTGATCTGTGATTTTGGACTTACGTAAGGTCCAGACGTAAGGTCTAAAATCACAGACCGGCACACTTATGTTCTGTTAAGCTATTAATACACGGAGAGAAAATCAGCAACACGCTCACACGCATTTACATGTGAGTCTGTTTACATTTGGCACTATTATTATGCTGGCACGCTGGCACAGAAGCTGACATCACACATCAACACCAAAGTACAACGAATACATGTATATGCTGGTACAAGTTTGATTTTGATAATATTTCGATAATTCATGGGCGCCTGTCTGACAGGGCCCTGATAACGGCCTCTACAGAATCGTCATCATCATCAGCAACACTGTCGATATTTAATGATTACGTATTTGTCATAGGTACATGCAATCGAATACCTAACAGTTGATTTCAGAATCATTTGATCAAAGCCAGTAGATTAAAGCCACTATATAAGAAACCACTAATATTAGTATCCCAAGCAAATTAATTTGTGTGTGTGCGTGCGTGCGTGTGTGTGTACATGCGTGCGCGCGCGCGCGTGTGTGTGTATGTATGTATGTGTGTGTGTGTGTGTGTGTGTGTGTGTGTGTGTGTGTGTGTGTGTGTGTGTGTGTGTGATCGACTGTCCGGGGACCTGTACAGCACGGGGGCAGAGTGTTGATCTCTCGACCGAAAAGGAGTTGGTAAGAACTTGGTTGGGGTCAAAGTTCGTTCATATCCTTTTCTTTAAACATCACCTCTGCCGTGGCAAAAGTAGTTAACCTTAACTCTTGACTGCTGCTGACGGTACTGTTCGGCGGAAAAGACACGTGACTACGCGTCTTTTCCGCTGAACGGTATTGTCAGTAGCAATCAAAGGGTTAAAATATTGATTTTCAAAACAATAAACATCACACATGTTCTGAATAATTTATGTGGATTTGCTGTTTGTCACTGTCACATGACTTAAAACAAATAAGAAAAATGATTAAACAACGCAGAATCTGAGCTTGAATTAAACCAAGGCATAAATTACACATGCACTAAAACGTCCAAAAAGCGTTTTCACTCTTTATTCAATGTGTAGCACCCAAATATTAACCCATTGTGAGTATAATTACCAGTACTGTGAACAGGACCGGTTGCTACACTCACGAGGGTGTTAATAAATTCGCGTAAATTTTGCGCAAAAGTGAGTATGGCAATAACATGTACATGTATTGTTTTTACGATAATTTTTAAACCTCACGCACGCACACTCAGACACAAGCATAGGGGACGTAGCTTAGTGGATAAGACACTGCGCTGGCAGTCGTAAGATCCAGAGTTCGAATCCCCTGGTGGGCAGGAATGGGATGTGGACTTTTCCTCATTCCCATCGAGTCAAATTTACCTACAGACTCGGCTTACGGTTGCCTGTCTCGCCTTCGTGTGCACAGCACGCATAATCATCAAGTGCGCACGTTAAAAATCCCATTACCACTAATCGAAAAGAGAAGGCCCGGTGGGACAGATCGGACACAGATCGACCATGATAGTTCAAGGGTGATGCCAGAATAGCTTGGCGCCCATAGGCGCCAAGCTATTCTGGCATCACCCTTGAACTATCATGGTCGATTCTTATCTTGTTGTGGTGTGTCTGGGGTAGAATGAGTTAATTAACTAGCAGCAGGCTTTCAAAGCTTCAGCTTCCATCCCTACGGCGGCGCCTTGAGCATCTTTAATTAGATGGAAATGTGCGCCTTGGAGACACCGTACCATACCATACCATACCATACCATACCATACCATACCACACAATACCAAGCATAAACGCACACAGCGTATAAATAATAATAATAATAAACGTAATTTGTATAACGCCTAATCACCAAGGTGCCAAACACATGCTATGCTAAAACTGGAGATTAAACAAAATTCAGTTGCGTGGGAGAGATTGAAAATAATTGTGCGAGTTATGATTAAGACGAAGTCTGACAATATATACTATAAATAAATAAAATAAATAAATAATAATAACGGAAAAGTATCGGGAACAAACACGAATATTGACAATAATTGAAGCGGGAAAACACGTAACAACTGCGGCTAAATCACTGATTGGCAAACGTTATTATAGAAGAAAAAGCCAACTGTGCAAAAAGCAGTAACATATGATTCTTTCACCCTTTAACTGCCGGGGCAGGGCGAACGCTACCCAGCTACCCATGTGCAAGAGACATAAATCCTCATGAGCCCCCGCAGTCGCGGGGGCTCATGAGGATTTATGTCTCTTGCTAGTCCAGTGTTCTTTGTGCCCACGTTTGGTCGCGTTTTCACTTGCGTTCTTCACGCGAATGTCGGTCTTTGTGCAGTGGTTTCAGACGCGAAATCCGCGTCCGCTGGCAGTGAAGGGGTTCAAAGAATACACACAACATTATATTCCAAAAGAAACCCAAATACAAACACGCGTTGTAGTTTTCCAGTCCCATTGGTTCCTTACGTCATAACGTAACCCTTTGGGCGTCGTTAGCGGTTTTAGTCGCGATGATTCCTGCAGGAATCGTCGCGACTAAAACCGCTAACGACACCCAAAGGGTCAGCCAGCAGAAAATGCACCGTTAGAACTTCTTGTCAGCCAGACACTTTTGAAAGAGACATCATGAGAGAACTGCACGCCCAAAACACGTTAAAACGATGTATCTGTGGTTGCATTTCTTTTAGATGATACTATATGTCACGCACTGCTGATTATATCATGTTGCAATACTCGACATAAGCACTTTAAAATGAAAGTGTGAGAGCACCGTTCATATTAATATAGACATTCTCGATGATTACTAGCAAAAACCAAGCATATACAATAAATAATAGCACGTCATTTTTACATTAGAGCAAATGTAAGCAAATGTCTCATTTTTGTTATACACGTTGATCCATTAAAACAGCAGTGAGAACAAACAAAATAAAAAAAGCAACAACAGCAAGGACTGTTAAAGCGTGTAAAAAGCGAAAACGAAATCCTGTATTAACCAGGACGAATTAAAAATTAATCCATTTCTGTCCGCCACTCTTGCGATGTCCAAGTCCCGTTCCAGTGCCACGTTTTGTACGAACCGAAGTTGAAGCCATATTTTTTAGATTCACGTGATACGCATCTAATCAATATTTAACCCCTTCACTGCCAGTGGACGCAAATTGCGTTTTTGAAATCATTGCAAATTCAGTGTCAAAGGAAGAGTTTTCAGCAAGAGGTATAGATCCTTATGAGCCCCCTCAACTGCGGGGGCTCATGAGGATCTATACCTCTTGCAGTTGGGTTGTGAAGGGGTTAATTTAATTTAATTTAAACGACAACACATACCCATAGAGTTAACCGAACAGGCCCCACATCGCCTACCACAATGACAATTCGTAAGTCTCCTTCTCTTTTATCTGGTCTGGCCGCGCCTCGGGTCCATCGTGAAGGGCCCGACACGTCTTGCGGCACTGTATTACTTTCACGGGAGACAAGCAGCTAGCCTACATCCTGCAGTCAATCACATCTGGCTCTTCTTCTTCTTCTTCTTCTTCTTCTCCAGTGTCCCTCTGCCAAGGAAAAAAACCGCGAAAGTTTAGTTTTTGGCTGTTGTTCAAAATTTTACAAATCTAAAACATAAGCAGGCTCACCTCAGTAATGACCAGAAATCACAAAGTTAAGCAATTGACGAAAATAAATAAGTAAATAAATCAATGCATAAATAATAAATGCATAAATAAATAAATGCATAAATGGATAAATAAATACATAAATAATAAATGCACTAAAAATTGCTTCAATCAATCAATCAATCAATCAATCAATCAATCAATCAATCAATCAATCAATCAATCAATCAATCAATCAATCAATCAATTAGCCAGCCAGCCAGACAGCCAACCAACCAACCAACCAACCAACCAACCAATCAATCAATCAATTAATCAATCAATCAATCAATCAATCAATCAATCAATCAATCAATCAATCAATCAATCAATCAATCAAACAGTGCATTAAAGGCCTGGACAAACATGCAAAATAACACAGTGGATTAAAAGCCAGGACAAATATACAATATCGTATGGTTGTCCAGGCAGTTAATCCACATGCAGCTTTTGAAACACGTGCGACCCTTCCATAGAAACTAGATTCACAGTGGTGTCAGCAAAAGGCATAGATTCGCAAAAGCCCCAGCCACTGCGTGTGTGAATGAGGATCTATGCCTTTTTTTCCAGTGGAGACGTATTCACATTTCCTCGACAGTAAAAGGGTTAGAGACTGACCTCTCTTCTCTCAACGTTGGCTGTGGACTCAAAGTCACCAAGGCCGGAGTCTCTGTCAGAGAGTTGTAGTTCCAGCACACCTCTCGGCGCATTTGGCTGGAGCTAAGAAATAACAGTTTATTTGTGGTAACACTGAAAACATGGCCGAAATCTTAGTCCATTGTCCCTTTAAACCCCTTGCCTGTCAATAAACGCATATTTATTTCTCAAATCTCTGTTCCTTCAAAGACCGAATGCCACAACCGTCCAAGGGACATGAACACAAAATAGTCTCAGCAAGAGGTATAGATCCTCATGAGCCCCCGCAGCTGCGGGGGCTCATGAGGCTCTATACCTCTTGCGTTTAGGTGGCGGTCAGTTTTTCACAGCACGGAATTTGTTCAGGGTAGAAACTTTCAGATGCAACAAAACGTCAAAGGGCCCACATTGTATTTTGTGAAATCTGAAGTTTGTTACAAGAAAAGTAATTTACATCAAGAGTGCAGTCAAAAAATCCTCTGAAGAAGTGTTGTTATAAATATATATCGGGCATTAGTTATACCCGAACGTATTATAAGGGAAGTATTTTTTTAAACCTATTTATTTTTTGGCTTACGTATTTATTGGCTGACATAGCAGTTTTTTCTTTCTTTCATTTTCTTTACTTATCAGTCAAGAAAATGAAACTGGTTCGACAAAGTGCAAAAGTCACAGACTGCTCGACAGAAAGTACTACAACGAAATCATCTCGACAAAAAAGCAGACAGGAGGAACCCAAGGAAGAGGGAAATATGTTTAGAAAAGACAATTACAATCTTTTTTTGAAAGTAAAAAAAAAACAAAAAAAAAAAACAGCGCTGCCAACCACCAAGGGCATAGCGAATTACCTCGACAAAACACCCTGCCGACAGCCAAAGAGTACCTATGCTCTAAAATGCAATGCAACAGAAGAGATGGCTACATCACTTTCAAACGCATCGTGAAAAAAGCGTAACTACATCATATTCTCCCTACAGACCTGTCTATCTAGGTACGTAAAACGTTATCCCCTGTGACTTCAATGACTGGCCAGAATGCTAGGGGCTGTCTCGTGCGATTTTTAACAAGAAACTAAATACGTCAGTTTCCTCAGAGTTGTGCCAGAACGAAGAATATTTACAGGCAAACTTTTGACACAAAACCGTGATCATGATTTCTGACAAAAACTGTCAAGCGAGGAAAGCAGAACGGCTAAAACATAGTCCATCAGGTCATTACAAATTGTTTTTTTCATGTTAATGTTCATTGGTATTGTAATCCAGACCAAAAAGGAGACTGCCAAGCGTGTAAAATGCATAGAAGTACCCAACGGAGAAAGAAACGCTTAGAAATAACAGTAACAACACAATTTATTAATATTTCGGGTAAAATTAATACCCTTTTTCAAAATAGACAAAATAGACAAATAAACAGAGAGATCAGTCTGTGATAAATAAAGATAAGTAGAAACTGATCTCTCTGTTTGTTTGTGATTGGTATTGTGATTATATTTCACGCATTTACTATAAATAATTTCATAGCCAAGTCATGTTTTTAAAAAAAATTCTGCGCATTGACTTTCGGAGTCATATGAAATAGATCAATTTCCACCGACGCCATTTGTCGTTGAATAAGCTGAGAAATGGCACGGTTATTTCGAGGCGAACAAAGTAGGCTAACTGAGTGATAGCAATTGATACTCACGATAAAAAGAAATGGGAAATTTTTTGAAACATAAGAAACACGAAAGAGTTTCCGATGATTCCGAAAATGTCGCATTTCTTTCGCTCTTCAGTGTATATAAAATGGAACATACTTCACTTGAATCGAGATCCATTTCAACAAACGTCTGGTCGTCGTAGGGACTGGAATCACCGTTGTTCCTGTGGAGAACAACGAACACATGTCAATATCATTAACCCTTATACTCCCGAGAAAAAGTGAACTGCAAACTGAAAAACTAACACAAATCATTTAACCCCACAGACGCATTTGAAAGTGTCACCTAAAGATTGTGTATCAGTTGCAGGGGATGGATCGACGATGATAATTCAAGGGTAGTGCCAGATTAGCTTGGCGCCTGATGGGTCGACGATGATCATTTAAATGTAGTGCCATATTAGCTTGGCGCCTGATGGCGTCGAGCTAATCTGGCACTACCCTTGAATTATCATCGTCGATCCATTTCCTGCTAAATGGGTTAACTCCCTTGTGCTTGCAGCCATCTGTACTGTATATACACATGCACACATACACAAAGGGGTCTCTCGACGCAATGAACACAAACAATTACATTTTAACACCCCCTCTACCCTCTTTGTGCATATAAACATTATACAATATCGTCGGGTGAAAACAAGGGGATGGGGTTTTGGTTGGGGGTGGGGGGGGGGGGGTGGGAGGGGATTAAAAATAGCACCTTTCACTATAAATAATTTTAATAGATTATACTTTTTTCACTTCCTCACCAAAGAGAGACTTTACCGTGATTGACAACATCCTATGAAGAAGGAAACACGCTTAGGATAACAGGACAAAACAGTTGTATTCTGCGGTTGTTATTCCACAGTGTGTCTCTTTTTTTGCTGGTTATTTCATGGGATTTTCTCAGCAGGATACTGAAATCATGAATATAATCAAAACCAAAGTCTGTAATGTATAAAATAATAATAAATAATTTTCCTCGTACCATTGACTACTCGTCAAAAGTATTTGATTCGCAAACCATTTTAAAAACGCACTACACATTTCATACTGCAAAATAAAATAAATGAAATAAAATAAAATAAAATAAACAAAATAAATTTAAAAAAGAAAATAAATGAAATGAAACAAAATACTGCAGAAATAATAAATCAAAGTAAGCAATAAAAATGATCAGACACAAAAATATCAGACAAGATTGATAATAATCTGAAATAAATCAATGATGAAACAAATAGCAATACATAAATAAATAAAAATAATAATAAATAATTAATAAATAATAAATAAATAAATAATAATAAATAATAATAAATAAATAATAAATAAGATCCTTTGTAGCAGGAGCATAATAATGATAAATATTGTTAGCAGCTTGATTACTTGTGACTGAAAGAGAAAAACCCTGACCGACGCTTTCGGCAGAGAACAACAGCGACAATCGCCACCACCAGAAAAGCTGCACCTCCCCCACCGGCCGCAGCAGCGATCACAGTAGTCTCTGAAACAATTAAACGTGAATGGGACTTTCAAAATGCTCCAGCAAGGTTCATCCGTCTGCTTGATACATAGATGCACACGAGCCCCTGCATTCGCAGGGGCTAGTGTGAATTGATGTCTCTTGCTCACTCGAACACGTCGTTTCAAGTTAAGGCTGCTTTTCCAGTCTGAATGTGATATTTCGATACAACTGCCTAGATCTGCATTTGGCAACATACCATCTTACGCTCGTCGCCAACTCACGCAATGAAGGTAAGACTAGGTGGCTCTGGGGGTAGAACGTCCGACTATCGATCGTCAGGTCCTGGGTTCGAACCCCGATGGGGGGGGGGGGGGGGGTCACAATTTTGTACGGATCCTATTCGGTGCCCCGTCTTTGCAATCTCACCTGTGCTGACTTAACTCATTCATCCCCGACACACCACAGCAAGACATGGATCGAGCATGATAGTTTAAGTGTGGTGCCAGAATAGCTTGGCGCCAATAGGCGCCAAGCTATTCTGGCTCCACCCTTGAACTATCATGTTCGATCTGTCTCTAAAATTGTGATGCAGTCTTTCGGAGGGCAACTTCAAAATTTGGGAATTTCGGTCCTGGGGTAGAATGTGTTGAGCCACTAACGTTTGATGTGTTCGCAGTCATATACTACTTGCGGGTGACAACGACTGACGTACGAGCGTAGGTATAATGGGATGTTGCCGCGCATTTCGAGAGACCGGCATCAGGAGGTGCTCTAGCAGTGCTGACTGGCTAGATATGCTTTAAGTCTCAGAGCTGAACTGTGGAATTAAGAGAAAACGGCCACACCTCGATTCCTTACACTTCCTCTATAATTTTTATTCATAAAGATAAAAGAAAAACACAGGCGCGAGTTTGACGTTAACATTTAGATTTTTGCCTCCATTGTGAAACGACTATTTTGGCTACGTATCAAATAAAGTGGGCGGCCTTTAAAGAGTTAAAAAGAGTTCTTTTTAAAAACAATATTTTAAATGTATATAATATTTTTTAATAGCCAAGATGTGAAGAGACATTAAGTAAAATTCAGTCATTGGGCGGCCTTCCTGAATCAATGTAATAACTGCCCGTATGTTTATGAAATCAATGTCAACAGACTTAACACTTTTGACTGTCGGTAGCGCTTTTAGTCGAAACGATTCCTGCAGGAATCGCCACGACAAAAAGCTATACGGACAGTCACAGTGTTAAAGATATCATCCTACACTACTTACGTTTTCCTTTGTTTTCTGAATTTTCTCCAAGAGGTGACAGCGTGGTACTCCCTGGCTTGGCTTTGATCGTGGACGGCTCGCTTGTACTCCTGGTGGTCTTTTTCTCTGTGGTTTCATTGTTGATTTTCATGGTCGTTATTATTGGTGATGTGGATGAGTGTGGGCTTACCGTTGTTGGACTGACTTCTGATCCGGATGTGGTTTCAAGAGCTTGAGGAGAGGAGTTCTGATCTGCGCTGGTGATCTTTTGAGAAGTCACATACTGCGTGACAATATTTGGAAAGGTCGATCCAGTACTTCCAGGTCTAGGTCTAGTGATGTAGGTACTTTGTTCAGGCACTGCAGTTGAGCGTGAAGCGATGCTATATGCTGTTATCATTGTGTTAGTACCTCTAGTCTTACTGGTAGAGGTGGACATTATGATAGACCTTGGTGTTGTCGTTGTTGAGATGGTGGGCCTTGGTGTTCTCATTGTTGGTGTGGTGGTGGGTCTTGGCGGTGATGTGGTGGTGGTGCTTGGTGTTGTGGTAGCGGTGCTCGGTTTTGTTGTTGTTTTGCTTGGTGTTGTGGTGGTGGTGAGCCTTGGCGTTGTTGTGGTGGTGCTTGGTGTTGTGTTGGTGGTAGGCCTTGGCGTTGAGGTGGTGGGCCTTGGCGTTGTGGTGGTGCTTGGCGTTGTGGTGGTGCTTGGCGTTGTGGTGATGGTGCTTGGTGTTGTGGTAGTGGTGGGCCTTAACGATGTGGTGTTGGTGCTTGGTGTGGTGGTGGTGGACCTTTGCGTTGTGGTGGTGCTTGGCGTTGTGGTGGTGGTGCTTGCTGTTGTGGTGGTGGTGGGCATTGGCATTGTAGTGGTGCTCCTTGGCGTCGTGGTGGTGGGCCTTGGTGTTTTGATGGTGGGCCGTGGCGTTGTGGTGGTGGTGCTTGGTGATGTGGTGGTAGTGGACCTGGGCGTTGTGGTGGTGGGCCTTGGCATTGTGGTGGTGCTTGGCGTTGTGGTGCTGATGCTCGTTGTTGTGGTGGTGGTAGGCCTGGGCGTTGTGG
Source organism: Semisulcospira habei (assembly GCA_036245525.1). Classification (NCBI taxonomy): domain Eukaryota; kingdom Metazoa; phylum Mollusca; class Gastropoda; family Semisulcospiridae; genus Semisulcospira; species Semisulcospira habei. The sequence continues at coordinate 78,182,713 of BTPG01000006.1, read as the reverse complement.
TTGTGGGCCTTGGAATTGTGGTGGTGGGCCTTGGCGCTGTGGTGGTGGGCCTTGGCGCTGTGGTGGTGGGTCGTGGCGTTGTGGTCCTTGACGTTGTGGTGGTGGTGCTTGGTGTTGTAGTGGTGATGGTGCTTAGCGTTGTGGTCCTTGGAGTTGTGGTGGTGGTCCTTGGTGTTGTGGTGGTGGTCCTTGGCGTTGTGGTGATGGGCTTTGGCGTTGTGGTGGTGGTTCTTGACGTTGTGGTTGTGGGCTTTGGCGTTGTGGGGGTGGGCCTTGGCGTCGTGGTCGTGGTGCTTGGCGTTGTGGTGGTGGTGGTGCTTGGTGTGGTGGTGGTTGGCCTTGGTGTTGTGGTAGTGGTTCTTGGCGTTGTGATGGTGGGCTTTGTCGTAGTGGTGGTCCTTTTTGTGGTGGTGGGATTTGACGTTGTGGTGGTGGTCTTTGTCATTGCGGTTGTGGGCCTTGGCGTTGTGGTGGTGAGCCTTGGCGTTGTGGTTGTGGTGCTCGTAGTTGTGGTGCTTGGTGTTGTGGTGGTGGGCCTTGGCGTTGTGTTGGTGTTCCTTGGCAATGTGATGGTGGGCTTTGTCGGTGTAGTGGCGCTCCTTGGCCTTGTGATGGTGGTCCTTGATGTTATGGTAGTGGTCCTTGATGTTGTTTTGGTGGTGGTCCGTGATGTTGTTTTGGTGGTGGTTCTTGGCGTTGTTGTGGTGGTGATAGCTGAAAAGAGAAGTTTTACCTCTTTCGAAATTTGCAGCATTTGGGAAACGGCACAATCGCTTATTACACGGTATACGTCGAGCTTTATCAGACGAAAGCTACCTGAACATAATGATTTCGGCATTCATTTTCAGTCGCAGCTGTCAATGTTCTACATATATCATGGTGTAATAAATATATGCAATCGATGTTAAATAGACAAAACGCCGATAAAAACAACACTGAGATTAAACGATCGATATTGTATAATCCGAGATTTGTCTTACTTCAAATTGTGATTTTTTAAACCTTTTTCATTCTCTTTCCAACCACGGAAACCGCAATACTTTCCTTTACTAACTCTTGAAGCTACCAAGCATGGAATACGAGTTTACCCAAATAAATTATAAAAAAAGAGTAAACAACAAAAGCAACAACAAAACTCAAGGCGAAAAAACTAGCATAGGACAATATAAGTTATTGGTCGGAGGGGTTGGCTATACGGACCCTTGTAGGCCTGAGGGAGGTCAAATGAATCATTGTACCCCGAAGGCCGAAGGCCTGAGGGGTACAATGGTTCCTTTGACCTCCCTCAGGCCTACAAGGGACCGTGCGGCGAACCCCTCCGACCAATAACATATTTGTTTTCATTCCTCCGTGTATTCTTTAGAACAAAATCCAGTTGACAAAGCCCGTTTCTCCAGCGAATAGGTGACACCATTGAATATACATGTTCTGCTGGGGATTCACATTTCCTTACGAGACAGTGTGACGTGGCATGATTATGTGTAAAACGCAAACTTCGAGAGTAAAAAGTATATTTTGGCTTGTGTAGAGAATGCTTCAAGATGCAATGTCAACAAAAGGTCGTCAAAGTATGACAGTGACACAGAAGAGTGCTTCTTGACTGCTGTGTGATTTTTAAAAAAAAATTAAGAAAATTAAGTCTTCAAAAATTCGTGTGATGTTTATCTTCAGATAGTCCGGTATTGAGTGACGTGAATAGAAACCTTTGACAATATTGAGCTTTGTGTGTGACAGCTTCAAACAAAACACTGAAAATAATACGACATGCATCGAGATTCGTAAATATTTTAATTTAAATTTAATACCAGTTTGAACAAAGAAAGTATAAGGAAGACACATTAATAATGAGCAAAACAGCTAATAAGGACTCCATTAGCCACGTTCGATTGATGCTCATCTAACGCACTGACCAGCATCAAAAGCACAATAGTATATTTGTGTCTACATATATTTTGCGTAGTTTCAATGTAAAATCTTCAAGTATAAATATTGCAAACACTCTTAGAAAAATGATTTTTAAATAACTGTGCTACCGGTTTCAGGCCACTTTATAAAATTTCAAATACAAGCGATCAAAATTTCCGAAAATCTCAGTAGCTGAGCTGACCCTTCGCACCATGTGAATGTCCTGTCGGTTTGTCTTGTACTGTGTTTGTCTTCTTTGTGTAGGGGGCTCTGGATAGAGGTAGTACCCTTGCTGTTCGGCAGCTGCGTCCTACATAGGACGGACGGGCATCACTGGTCCTCATCCATCTCCTTAATCTCTCACGTGCTGGCTCCAAGCGCCACACCCTGGCAAACCACCTCAGCTGGTGGGCTAAACCACGTGAGGGGGTGGTGTTCACATTGCACCACTAGGCGGATGAGCTGTTTCTGACAGCCAACGGCTAGAGGACGGAGGAGATCAGGTTGGATCCAACGGCCAAATGTGGGGGGGTAAACCCTTCAAATCAGGAGTGGAGCCCCGAAGGCAGACAGCTGCCTGTATTCACGCACTGTTCTGGCAGCTCCTGCAGCCAAACTGATGCCAAACGTACTGCTTTGCATTCCTTTGGATACATCAGCGAGGCCGAGAGGGGGATCTTGACGACTGGGCATCCCAGGATCTCCATACACTTTGCCCAGGCTTGCGCACTGGAGAGGTCACTCCAGTGACTGACCCAGCAAGCGCATACTCCATTGTCTTCCGAGACAGGATGCCGAACGTGTTTGTCTTCAGTGTGTATGTGTGTGACGTGAGTGTGCGTGTTGGGTTCAGTTCGCGGCGCTTTGAGCGATTCGCAGAGTTGGGAAAAACGCCTATATAATAACCGGTATTATTATTATTATTATTATTATTATTATTATTATTATTATTAAATACATGTAGAACATCAACGCTCTTTGGAAATCGGTATCTTTCATAATGTCAACGGACCTCGTTTCCTGAAGGTGCCGACTGATACCGTAACGAAGACCTTCTAAGGAGGAGGTCTTGTAATGATCACCCTCCACCGTTCTGACATCAACGTAAAAATGAGAAAGGATCAAGTTTTTTGTTGTTGGTTGTTTTCAAACAATTCGAAATCTACATCCTGGTTCGTTTCTTTGAGGTGTTCACCGCTGTGTTGTTAGATTTTATAGTGGTTTTGGGTGTGTATTTTCGTTTTGTTCTTGAATTTCTTGCTCGGTGCTTTGGTGGAATCGTGGCATGTTGGTAATATTGAAATCTGCCGGCTGAGCAGACGACAGTGTGTTATTCACAAGAAATGCTGTCTGATTGGTTAAAAAATAACTCGGATGCTATTTTTGTTCCGTGGTTTCCCGAACTTTGAAAATGCTCGGTGCATGGCGATGTGATGGATTTGGCGAAGGTTTTTGCTATTTGCGCTGTGTAATTAGTGGTGAAATATTGTTTAAGTTGGCTCCCCACGTTGTAACAAATAAGGCAGAGGATGTGTATTATGTAAAATAGCACTACTTTGGTGCGTTTCTTCTGTTATTTTGTCGAACCGAGTTGCCAAGACTCGAAAACGAGGTTTTAACGCGTTATAGAGAGGGCTACAAAAAGGCCGCCATTTGTCGCTACAAAGGATTTTGTATCACGATCACAATGTGTTGTAGCCCACACCATTGCGTTCTGTTCAGAATTTTCTAACTCTTATCACACCGTCAGAAACATCACTTACTTAACATTACTCTCTGTAAAAGTGATTGAGTTTCATGTTTGTCCCGTTGAAGACATTTACCCTTAAAAAATAATAATATAACAAGAAGGTCTGTAGTAGATATATCGCGAATGCGCAAGATTGCAAAACTCAGTCCCCCCTCATCCCGCTATATGTAAACTGCAAGAAAAAAATGTTGGGTATCAAAACACTATATGGCGTTTTCTAAAAAAATACCGAGATTTGAACGTGAGAAAAAAATGAGAGATGGAATTGTTCTAACCTAAAAACTTGTTACGTCAAAAGATTTTTTGTTTATTCAAGTGCAATAATATTAAACAATTTCAATTTAATAAAAAAAATTACTTTGATATTTTAAAAAATCATCGTTGATGTCATCATTTTTTGTTGTTGCTGTTATCATACATGAAATTGTATAACACGTTTGATTTAATTGGACCTTACGGAAACAAACACTACCAAACAAAAGCCGTCTAAATGCCTTACACATCTGTAAAATCAAATCAGACAAAATCGAATACGTTTTGCTGTTTTATATATAATAAATCTGCGAAATTCCAAAATAATATTTTGGGTTGATAAACTTTAACATGAAAAGATATTGAGTCATTAAAAACAATTCGGACCAATTTTCATGTAAAGTCTTTGCTGACAGCTACACAGACCACAAAATGTTTATTTAAAAAAAAAATACTGGCGGAACAGTTGGTTAAATGAAGCTTTTAGAGAGACATTATTGTGCAAACTAACGTACTCTCAAATAAGTCTATAACACTTACCTTAAACACCCCCAGTCTTTGAGAAATAACCATCAAGCAGAGCTTGGCCCATGTTAGTGACAGGAGACCTCTTGTAAAATTTGGTGAAGGTTGACTCACTGGCCCAACCAGCCGCTTTCATTACTGCATCAACAGGAGTCCCACGGCCGACTGCTACGGATGTGCTTGCAGCGCGAGTTGAATGTGCCCCAAATTGTTGCGTGTCTATGCCAGATCGTGTGAGAACATCCCGAATCCATCGGCCTACAGTTTCTGGACCTATGAGGTTTTAGCACGCCTAAGAAAAGTTGACGGGCATTTTGGCGTACGGTCTCTGTCCTATGTAAATAGTCATTTAACACTGTGACAACGCACACACTTTTGTCACTTGGGTATACCAACAGCTCAATAGGAGCTAAATGTCTGCCCTTACGAGTCTGTTTCACACAAAAGTCAGTGTGGAAGACCACACGCGTCTCTGAGAGTTTCATAGATTCTATTGCCAGATTAGCAATAGTCTGGCAACGTTGTCCTTACAGCAACACAATTAATATCACAAGTTTTTGTGTCAATTCTTTGAGTGACAGTTTGTCATGTGGCACTAGTAATCTGATGTAGTCAAACACAACATCAACATTCCATATAGTCGCATATTTTGGAAATGTTGGTCTAAGTTCATAAACTCTCTTGATGAACTTTTCTTTTAACAGTTTGTTTTCCCCAAATGACTCACAGTCACTAAACTCAAATAATCCTGAAAAAAGCTGACCTGGCAATGCAAATTGCATTGTACCCTGCACCAGTCTTGTAGAGGAATGCCAGAAAATGTAAAATGTATTCCATCTTTAAGGATGGCGAAAGTGGATCAAAAACTTGCCTACTCGCATACCTTTTCCATTTGCGAATGTAGGTTGCATACGCCTTTGAGGTATTACTTCTCCAAGAAGAGCACAGGATGTTTGCACTTTGGCACGAAAAGCCCTGTTATGAGGAATTTGAGAGTTTTTTGCAGGCGATGAAGTTGAGTTGGGTTTTAAGGCATTTTCAGCCGGTTTCGCATTGCCGAGGGCAGTACAGGCTGCTCCGTGAATAGACGTGCCAGATGCGGATACCAGGTTTGGCTTGGCCATTCTCGAACTACTATAACTCCCCGCGCTTCGTCTTTCACTATCGTCCTCAGAACTAGTGGAATGAGGCTAAAAGGGGGAAAGGCATAAAAGGATTTATCAGCCCAAGCAATGTCAAATGCGTTAACAGCAACCACCTCTGGATCTATTCTGTAAGACAACATAATCCTTAAACTGTTTGTTGACCCGTGAAGCAAAGAGGTCAATGTCAGGCTAAAAAATTAACACTCTCAGAGTCTCCATTAACAAGTCAGGGTTTAACTGCCATTCTGCATCTAAGTTTAACTGTCCTGATTGCTCATCTCCTGCAACATTAGCCTTACCAGGAATGTAAGCTGCACTAACCCAAATATTTCTTTCTTTGTAAAACAACCAGAGCTGCTTAGTTACTGAATTACAGGCTTGTGAATGGTTTGTGCCCATTTTATTTATGTACGCAACTGCTGTTGTATTGTCTAGCATAAGTCTGATATGCACATCATGCATCTCAGCTGAAAAAAATATGTAAGCCAAACATTGCAGCCTTCAGTTTTAGTACATTGATGCTTTGACTTGATTTTTCTGAGGTCCAATGCCCCCTTGTTTTTCCGTTTTTACAGAAACATCCCCAACCAGTCAATGAGGCTTTTGAGTTGATAATGAAATCAGGTTCCTTTATCTCTATTTCATTATAAGCACTGCTGATATTAATTTCCCACCAGAGTATTTCCATCCGGGCATCTTCTGAGATAACAACCAAAGCATCAAAGTTACCAGCATTGGCCTTCAATGCTTTAATTTTATCATCCTCCATATTCCTGTAGTACAAAGGTCCGTATTTAACCCCTGGGAAATTAGCCACTGCCAAACCTATCAGCTTACCTAACTCTCTCACAGTTGTTTCGTCCTGGCCAAGCATTTTTTATGCCATATATGAGAGTAGGCGTCTTTTAATCAAGAGAAGCAAACCAGCATTTTTTTCTGACCAGAATAATGGCTTTTTGAAACGTCTCCATTTTGAATTGATGATATTCAACATCCTGATTTAACTTTCTGAGGTTGAGAATCATTCTCAGCTTGTTGTTTTTCTTTGGGCGTACAAATATTGCTGATACATACTCTCCCTCCGATTGGTTAGAAGGTAGAATAACTCCTTTTCCTAACAACTCTTGTATTTCTATAGCCTGTATTTGCTCTTCTGTGAAATGAAGCTCAGGGGATGGTTTATCTTGCCATGGGATTTCTGAAAACTCTATCACTGCTCCTTGAACTAATCTAAGGATGTCTTTATCTGTTGTGAGTTTTTTTCCACTGATCTAAATGAAACCTTATTTGGCCAGCTTGAAATTTATTTGCCTCTTCGTGCAAAGATGCTTTCTTAGGTTTAATGTCTGAGAGTAACTTTCTCACCGTAATCTTCCCTCGTATTGAAGAAGCTGACACACTGGGCGCTACGTTTACTTTCCGTACCCCCGTCCGCCCCCTCTCCCCCCTCCCCCTTTCTGGGAAGGGAACGGCCGACGGAAGCCCCGATTTCCTCGTCATAAAAAAAGCACTGGAAGAACCCGTCATCCCGCTTCTGTAGGGGTAGAAATGGTGGGCATTCTTGCTCGCATTCCGTGCTGTGTGTGTGTGTGTGTGTGTGTGTGTGTGTGTGTGTGTGTGTGTGTGTGTGTGTGAGACAGAGAGAGAGAGAGAGAGAGAGAGAGAGAGAGAGAGAGAGAGAGAGAGAGAGAGAGAGAGAGAGAGAGCACATATACATATTTGCCTTTGCTGTATGAAATCTAATGTACTTAATGATTTTCTGTGTATTGCTTTACTTTGCATTTTTACTCATTTTATATTTTTGTGCGTACGCGTTATGCGCGTACGTATGTCTGGAGTGCGTGTCCGAGAGCGTGTGTGTATATGTGTGCGTGTGTGTCTAAGTGCGTGCGTGTGCAAGTTTGTGTTTGTGTGTGTGTGAGCGTGCGTGTGCGTGCGTATGTGCGGGCGTGCGTGCGTGAGCGAGTGCATACATGCGTCAGTGTGTGGTATGTGTATGTTTACATGTCTATGTCATTTATGTAGTAGATGTAGCAACGGCAAGTTTGAAAACTGGTCCTGTTACCAATAACTTCTACCGTTGGAAAATAAAGGTTCATTGTTCATTGTTCATTGTCCGTTGCTGTTCTATCAAATGACCTAATAGTTTTTTCCACCTCTTCACCAAAGAGCTTGTCTGAATCCGATCTTTTAATCTTTTTGATACAAATTCCCTGAATGTCTTTCGGCAGCGAATTGTGTGCATTTGGTACCTTCTTCGAATGGAAATTTCCTGTTGCACGTTTCCAAGAATCGCGATGACGGGTCACCAACAATTCCGAGGTTTTCATTAGTTGCTTGAACCACACTCTTATTATCCAAATTCCGGGACTATTTAGCTATCTGCGTAGCGAATTCATGTAAATTCACTGACACTTTCACTGCTGCAGCCACAACGTTTGCAATTTGCAATTACACATTAGATAACATTAGATCAGCCCTTTTCCCTTGCGCATTTAATTTGTCTCTGACAGCTTCATTGAGTGTGGGTGGTGCCAGTATTTTACAATTCTCAGGAATGGGGTACTTCTTGAGAAGTTCTGACAGCGATGCATCCTGCATCTGCACACTGAAACGATTTCTGACAATCTTCTCCAACTGTGCATCTAAATCCCCCACAAGAAAGTCGAGCATAGAATGTTCCCCCTGGGATTTTTCAACTGCCTCTGGCAGTGTGACAGTACAGTTTAGATCATCACTCACAGAGCCGGCCCCCGGTTCGATCTGATTGGGATCCCTGATCCCCGCCATCGTAGCGTCACCACGCTCGCTGTCACTTCCAAAATCTACTTCACCCTGTGAAGTGTCAAAACTGTCCTGCTCTAACCTTGAAAGCCTGCTTTTGACATCTTTCATGCAAGCCATAATGTCAGTCAGTGTTATGGTCTCTTTACTAGAGTCAGTTTTTGTTTTTATCAGCGCAGCTAGTTTCTTCCACAGGGTCCGCTATGATTATAAGATCTAGAACGAGAAGCGTCAACTGAAAACGAGTTCTTGAAAACCTATCTCCTGAATTAAGAGCAATATCCCTAAAGAAAAGAAAAGGTTGTATCCTACCTCATGGTATCACCAGAATTCTGACACAAACCACATCGATGATCAAAGGAAAACCACAAAAGATAAAGATCCTGACCAGCACATGATGTGAACCGTATCACCGCGTTCCCAAAAGTGAACCTGTGCGCATACGTCACCTCTTCTTCATTTGACCAACTGTTCCGCCAGTTTGAGGTTAAATAAAACTTGATAAAACGCATCGGAAAGAGTGTATGAAGGAATTATATGATACAAAATGTGATAGTATAGATTGCATCTTCGTGAGAAAATACCAAGCGAGCTGGCGAGCGAGGGAAGCTCATTTGACTGCGGATATGAGAATGCTTCCACCTATTAAAACATTGTCATAGCCATTTTGCGATGTAAACGTTGGCGATGTAAAGACCAGACACTTCGGTATATTAATACGGGCTCTTATACACAACTTTCAAAATGCACAACTTTAAAAATCACTCGTGCGTGGCGTTACCTTCTAAATTTGCTTTAACAGGGTTGCAGAGGATTGCAGAAGTGCCTAAAGGAGAGGCCCCCTTTGAAATATACTCTAAGTAACATGGTTATGTTGACTTAATATTCAATCTGTAAGTGTACTTTTTGTCGGATATAACAACCCCGCATTAGACTAACTGCCAAACATTTTTTTTTTTTAGTATTGTAGCTGGCTAATATGTTATGCGTAATCAATACATAACCCTCACACAATACCCAATGCGCAAAAGGCCATCAGGCCGAGCTGGGCCCCCTGTCCTTTTGCGTATTGGGTACCATGTTCACCATTTTCCATCACCAGCATTATCAAAATAACAAAATTCTCTGAACAACCAACAAAACTGAAACACGGCAGCAGCTCTACAAAAATGATGGGAATGTAAACGTGAAATCTAAAGGAAACATAATACATAATAAAGATCAATACACACTGAAAATGCAAAATCAGATTCTAGGCAATGGCCAGCATGAAATTACCACGTCACTCTGTTGGTTTGTTATGTCACGGCTAAGGAGATTTTAAAAATATGGTTTTTGTGTTTGTGTGCATTGCAGTCTTTGGTAGTACTAGGCGATTCCTGTGCTTTTGGTGATCGTGACTGATACAGACTAGTGTTTATTGTGTGGTATTTTCTTGATATGACTGTCACTTGTAAAAAAAGGCGATTTCGTAATCGGTATCTGGTGCCATATGTTCATAATTTGTGCAAAATAATCATCATAGATTTGCAAAGGACATTTACTGAAATTTATTTTGTGCGAACGACACTGACAGAATGTCTCATGAATATCTCAGCAATCTTTAATTAACACCTCTGCTCGTCTACGTTTTCAATATACTGACACACATGAGCTGTTTCCTTTAGAGTAAAGCATCTGCCACCCTCACCCCCCTCCTACACACACACACGTGACAATGCCGTTGATGATCAAATCTCTGATATATTAACCCATAAAATCCTGCGGCTCTATTTTGAACATTTGCTTATTGACCTATGAAGGCTAAATTACAGATTAGGAGATAAATCAACCATGTTAGCTCAAGGGTGGTGCCAGAATGTCTTGGCGCCTCAGGCGCCAAGCAATTCTGGCACACCCTTGAACTAATACAGTCAATTTTATTTCTTACAATAGTGTATCAGGACAAGGGTTAAAAGAATAGAAGAATACAGGGCGTGCCATGTTTCACAAGATAATAAGCAAGAGGTATCATTAGCGGGTTTGCACTTATGAAATTTGTCATTCACCGTGAATTTCCATGTTGGGAGGTAGATTTGTGCAATTGTCAATAACACCATCAAATGTCCGTGGAAGCCAACATTCATGTTGTGTTTACAGATAGCAGGAACCTATTGCAGTGAAGGAAATTGATTTTTGCGATCTTTGTGCTAGCGCGATAATCTGCTACAGACCCTCTTGTAACATGTGCTTTAGGGGTAAATGTCTTCTACTGGCCATACAGATACCACCTTCCACGGAAACACAATGAAGTTTACAGTGATTAATATAAAATAACTGGTATTTCGACGGCGTAATAAGAGTTTGAAAATTCATAAGGAAGGGCTCGGTATGGGCTGCAACACATTGTCATGAGCTAAAATTACGACCTTGCGATTTTTAATTTGGGAGATACTCGTGTTCCATGAGTCAGAGCTTTAAAAGTTAACAACGGAAGATGATGCGGTTTGCAGGATTGGACAGAAAATTAAAAAAGACTTATAACCATATGATAATTATGATATCTAAAGTATAATCTATCATACATTATCGACCGTTAATCGTGTGTTTTCTTTCGTTTAGAATACATTGCCATTCACACACAAAAAGATTCAAATAAGTCTGTATCAAATAGTAAAAACTGTCAGAAGGTGTCGTGTCCATTCTTTTTTAAAATATGTAATAAACATTGACATTTAAATAAACTGTTAATTGGTTAGTTAACAGCACAACTCACAAGAACAGCTGACGTTGAAGAACATGATGTCATCTAGCGCAACAACGGCTGGTCCATTATGGTTGCTTGCCGAAAACAACACCTGTATTGAAAATGAAGGAAAGAAAGAAAATATACAAATCGGGTCGAGGCTTGCAAATAATAATTATATACACGAAGCGTAACGTCATTAAAACAAAACTCTTGAAAAGCTGGTATTATTTCTGCAAAAAGTCCGATCTTGATATGCCGCTGAAAGACATATTTGACTTATATAGTGGGTTAGCTTAATCAGTGACGTAGGAGGGGGGGGGGGTATTTTTTCGGGAAGTGGCCATATAACCCTTTGCGTGTCGGTAGCGGTTTTAGTCGCGATGATTCCTACAGTAATCGTCGCGACTAAAACCGCTACCGACACGCGAAGGATGAATAATTCGTTTCACTCTGCGGTTATTGAAAATGACTTTTCCTGTTTAATTGTAGCAAACGCATACGCATCTATTTGGTTCAATCACTGCGCACTGCTGTATTGAGAAGGTAAGATTTTCAGCGTCCGTAGCCGAGATAAGCTTCTTGTATTTTTCTTTCACATTTTTTTTCAGGCGTTTGGATCTAGTCGCGGAGTCCATGTTAGCTCGCTCTGCGTTGTTGCTGTTGTGCGTCGTATCGGAAACGCGTTCACTTTCAACGTTTGAAGCGCATCAACGCACCTTGCTTTCTTTATTGTTGCTTTATCATACTGTACTTATTTACTAGACATGTCAAGTCTAACGTTTATGTGCACGGTGGGTGTTCATGCAGGGCAGTGGGGGAGATCTCTTGATGAACTATTCGTTAGTCTAGCTTGGATGACTGCGTGAGCTTTCTGTTAGGCATCACAGCCTGCTGCTGTACTTGAAACAATTCACAGGTTTCGTCTCACTTCCCGTTTAATCCACTAACTGCTGGGGCAAGGCGAACGGTACCCAGCTGCAAGAGACATAAATCCTCATGTGGGAGGTCATAAGGATTAATGTCTCTTGTTAGTCCTATGTTCGTTATGACTATTTTGTTCCCATTTCCATATGTGTTCTTCATGCTCATGTCGGTCAGTGTGCAGTGGTTTCATACGCGAAACTCGTGATCACTGACAGGGAAGGGGTTACGAAAGACAGGCAGAAGCAGCTAAGCAGACCTAAGCTGGATTGCAGCAAGGGTGCTCAATGATGTAGCATCACGAGGCTCAAGAAGCAAGACATTAGGCATCTGGTTAATTGGGAGAGGTGCCGTTGCTTGGCGGTGTTCGCCACTTACACGCGCTACTGAATGTCAGTCGAGATACCCCTGGATGCACTGTATCATTAGCTGATTTACAAACCAGTTGATTTTCTTTCTCATGACGCAGACTATTTCTTTTTGTCTACCGTACTGAAAATACGGTAGGCTTTGAGATGGGGCTGGTCGGAGCACGTTCCATAACATTCAAATGACGAACAACGGCGGGCACACATCAGACTCTGACAGTGAAGTAACACGATAAAAATTACGTCATGTCTAGTGTTACGTTTGTGCTTGTGTCATTCTTTGAGAGCATGTGTGTGTTAATCATCGAAAAGATCCGATATTTATTTATTTTGGATAAGAATTACATACCTTTTCAGTAGGATTCGTTTTCTTTTGCACGGAGACTTGCGATCGATTTTGGTTGTGACGCGTACTTTCGCTACATTAGACTGGAAGGTTCGAACAGGGTCGTGATCTTTCTAGTGACCTCAGATATGACGTCAAAGTTGTCGGCAACATTTCGCAACATTGTATCAAGAGCGCTTAAAGGGTAGTGGATATTTGTAGTAACTTCTGTACAGTTCTCTTTTATTGAATAAGAATAAATTTTGGTTACGTTTTCTTTTCTGTTTGGTTGTGTTGGGAGAATTTGCTGGATTGTTCTGGAAATCTGTAATAGTATAAAAGACTGTGTTAGGAAGTATGGGTGTACATTGGATGAGAGACGCAGTGTGTTATAAGTGGTGATGCATTGTGGAAGAGACAGTGTATCAGTGTTGGTGCATTTGTGGATGCATTGTGTGGAGATCGCATCGCTGCAATAAAATTGTTGGAACTGTTACTCCTGCGTGGTCTACAACCTTGTGTCACGTGTGACGAGTTGCAGCTGAGTGAAGTTCCTTTACAAAAAACCTACTGACCTGCGTGCGTCTGGTGTGATTGCATCATACTACGACTACGACTAACATGAAACATCTAGCTACACTAACCGTGCTATTGAAAATACATTTGGCGGGAAACGCTGTGTGTGTGTGTGTGTGTGTGTGTGTGTGTGTGTGTGTGTGTGTGTGTGTGTGTGTGTGTGTGTGTGTGTGTGTAAACACGAGTTTCTCCTGTGTTTGTGTACGTACAGGTCTGAAACGCTAGGAAATGCTTCCCTCAAGATGTATAGACTGGTGCAATTTCCCAGAAAAGGGCTTACTTAAAAAGTGTGAGGCATTTCTCTTTAGCATTGTTCCAATGACTGTTCCTGAAGGATTTGGGTATGCAGAATCTAATATTGGACTATGCCGGACGAATTTTTGTGTTGTTTGTGAGTTATAATGAAATATTCAACCCATTAATTTATATCCAAATACAAAAAGGAACACATTTCCCGACCTTGAAATAGCTATGGGTCCATACTTTGATTGAAAGCTCAAACACAATTGTAAAAATTGATATGCCCATTTAAAAAAAAAACAACACGTTCATTACAGTTTGTCTTGAACAGTTACTTCACCTAAACATGAAAAATCCTCCCATGCACAATTTTTCAACATCAGCAATAGATTTATAAGCTTTTGTCTACAAAGGGGAATGTTAGGAAGTGGAGGGGGTGCCTGCGTTGGGTGGTTGTGGGGTTGCGGAAGTAATATTACACTGCCCGTACTTAGTGTTGTTCACAAAGCCCGACACTGCAGTACACGTTTTGTTTCCGTGAAATTAAATGTTTTTGCATTCATTTTGACTCGTGCTGCATTTACATGCATCAGTACATAACAGGTTTGAGGTCTTGCATTTGCACTTGGCCCGGCCGCATTGTGTTGTGCAGCTGCAGCAAATCAGTGCTATGCAGGACTCCGGAACTGACGGCAGTGACTTTAGGACTGGATCCAGGGCACCACACTCAATCTTCCATCCATTGGTCTCTGGTGGAGATAGCGCAGGGCGCTGCATGTCAGCTTGTTGCCACACTGATGCCTGGTGATGTGCTCGCTTGGTTTTGAAAAGAAAGGGCATCCTGTGTTGGGGGCAGGGTTTCCAGAGGGCGGGCTTGAGCACCTTTGCCCAGAGCTGACAGGAGTGCATAGTGTTCTTTGAACGTGTTCCAGCATGATTTTTGTATGGCCAGCCGGGAAAAAGGTAGTGTCACATCCTGTCAGTGAATGAAAAGCTGGCAAGCTTTCAAGCAGGATGTCAAACTGAGCTGCAACTGTGTGAATAGGAATGTACTTGCGCTTCTTGGAAGTGCCTGTCTTCATCCACACTCTGGGAGACTATATCTTTGAAAAGTGTGCCAGAAGAAGCACAAAGACATCTGTGTCCCTAGCTTGAATGACAATGCTTGAAGCGTGACTTTTCGCGCAGTGCAAGATGATGCACATATCGGCTTCCGTATGACGGGCCTCAAGGTCTTCCGTACTGACTTCTGGAGTATACGACTTCACTTGCTCTTCATTGCTGAATCCGCCTGAGCCAACAATGGTCTTGTTTTGTGGAGCTTTCAGAATGAGTTGCTGGGACAGGAATCTTGCGAGATCTGCTTTGTTTCCCCTAGTGTGATGAAACTGTTCCAGTTTTGAGGAAGAGGGACGTCCCTGTATTGTATCAGCTTTGCCTCTTTTCTTCCGTTTCAAGCCTTTGATAGGCATTTCGCGGTATCTGTTAAACAAAATGTCAATGCGGCGGAACGCGGCTCCACTTTGAAGCACAGACGCAACAAACGTGTCAGCAAGGTCACCAAATGTTTCGGCTTTCGGTGGTTTTCCAATAGCGATCACATGAGCTTGGCCATCAATGATGAGCGTTGCCTCTTCGCCAAGGTCAGCAGCCTGCAGTATCTGGGTGCAAGGTGTGTCGCCAATTACTGTTCTAGCAGAAGTGACTTTGATCCTGGTCGAAGCTCGCCATTCATTTCTGCAAGAGCTGGAGGAGCCGGCATAAGCTCATGTTTTAGTATTTCTGCTAAGTCCACATTTCTCCCAGCTTTGTAGGCTGTTATGAGACGCTGTAGGAACTTTCTATCAGCCTTGATGACTTTCTTGGCACTTGTTTGAGCTTCGTTGCGTTCCACTTCATAGAGTGAGGAAAATGTGCGGTACTTGTTCCTGGGCAAAGGGTCCCGAAACGCCACTTTGCCTACCGGCAACAGTCTTTCCTCTACAAAGCTGTTCAGCTGTGCCTGGCCTTTTTCACGTGCTTTCAGCAGATCATCATAAATGTCTTCTGTGACGATGTCCTTTGTTGCAATGTTTAGCAGGTGTTCAGATGCGTTGTCACAGGAGACATTGTTGCACTCATTATGCGTGAACGAATCGTCTCTGCCAATTCCA
The DNA here is from genome assembly GCA_036245525.1 of Semisulcospira habei. Taxonomy (NCBI): domain Eukaryota; kingdom Metazoa; phylum Mollusca; class Gastropoda; family Semisulcospiridae; genus Semisulcospira; species Semisulcospira habei. The sequence goes on along the minus strand of BTPG01000006.1, from coordinate 78,167,041 downwards.
TATACCAGCTTGGTCTCACTGGCAATGTGTGATCCGAGGTTGTAGGAGAGCGCCCAGCGGCTCAGTGGTGACTTTGTCTTGGTGATCCCAACAATGCCGCCATTCTTCTTCCCGACGTTGTTCAGCCACTCCTGGCTCTGATCAGGATCTACTTGGTTAAACTGTTGGTTGGGTCTTTTAACAAAGAAGTTGTCATCTTCAAACTCTTTTTTCACTGGATCCGGTAGCTGCTGCATCTCGCAAAAGTAGACCGTTCCCCACCTTGCGTAGTTGGTGTGGTTGTAGCGCATGAAGTAAGGGAGCATCAAGCCAAAGGCATGGAGGTGCAGGTGCCACAGACCCTCTCTCTGCGCTCTGGTAAAGAGCAGTAGGATGTGCACCATCATCATTTAGGTCCACCAGAATGTCCAGTTTGGGTTACAGTCTACGAGGGCTCCAACTCTCTCACTGACTTCTTCCTCCGCAAACAAAGAGATCATACCAGGAGTGTCGCCTTTGGATGTCTTGTCCTGAATCTGTTGTGCAAAATCGTGATCTCTTTCTCTGATAAACTTAAGCAGCTTTGGCAGCAGAATTCTCCACAATGCTTCGACAGTGACCTTGTGTCTCATCCCTTTGGCGTACGATTTGCCAGACATGGCTTGTTGTGCAGTGTTTGGTCCCAGCGCGTTGCCTTCGATCCCCGCTTCCAAAAGGCCGGATGACTGTACATGCTTCCCGATGACTTCAATGAATTTCATGGCTGTTTGTCCCCTAATCTAACGACCAAAAAGTCTTGATACTCTGCCTTGGCCCATTTTAGTGCCATGAGCCTCCAGTATAATGCTTCATCAACAGTCAAGACAACGTAGTGTTGGCCGAGCTGACTGGCTACCTGCTTACAACGCAAGACAACGGTGTGCAGTGTGTCAAGGTCATGAGCTGGAGCTTGAACAATTGGCAAATAGACAACACTAGTGAGTTCTGGGGACACGCCAGTAGCACATATTTGTAAATGATAATTTTACATTTTAAACTACTACACATAAAAAAAATGATGATGTATGTCGTAATACCGTTGGGCGCTAAAGTTGCATTTGATCCGTCGGCCATATTGTTTTCGTCCGTTGTCAATGGCAACTTAGGCAAAATTTAGCTTGGCATATTCATGAAATCAATTAAGCATACCATAAACGTCACAAAAATGTTATATGCCATAAGCTCAAGGGAAATGCCTTGGGATGTCTGCTTTCTAGAAAATGGCACCAGTCCAGTATTTCTGAGTACGTTTCAGCATATTTAAATTGGATCACTCATTAAAGAAAAATATTGACGTTTATAGAAACTCGGTTGACCTGCATTTGAGCCCGTAATTTGTGTTATGTGTATTTGAAATTTTGAACGTAGCTATCTTGGAGGAAGATATTGGATGAGGTCATTAACCAGCTTTGTACCTATTAAACGTTTTGGTAAAAAAATTCTTATGGGGAAACCAGAAAGAAAACGCAGGGCCCAACACAACAGAAAGAACTACCCTGGTAATGCAAAATATCTGAGGACGACGCATAAATCGACGACAGCTGCGGATATGAAAACTCAAAGGACTTTTCAAAAAACGAAGATATAAGCCCCGTCCCACCACCGACCCAGGCTCACGTAGAGACCTAAAAGGGTCATACAGACGCACCAACACAGAAATCAACAAAAGTAGCGGAGACAGAAGCCCACCCGGAAGGACAGCCGAAAATATTAGAGACGGACATCGATAATCGACCAGGCATAGACCTGAGACACTGATCTACACAAGCCATGAGCGCGCGCGGGAGCCGCGCTATGCTGCGCACAGCCGACGGAACGAAACACAAGGAAAGAAGAAACCTGTCCCAGCCAATCAAAAACGCCATTGTAACCTTGGCCGAAAGAACCTGCTATTACGCCACCAACCGTATAAATACCCGACCTGCTGCGCCGCCGGGCGGAGTCCGAAATAGCTCAGGCGGTTAAGCGTTGGAGCAAGAGAGCGAAGGGAATCGCCGGGTCCTGGGTTCGAATCCCCCTCCCGGCACCGGTAGCTGGACTCGCAATCCAGGGGGAAATGACGGGCTTGTTCAATAGCATGTCCGTTGAAAGGTCCTGGTAAATCAAAGTGGCACAGTTGGAGTGTGCCTGAGTTGATCAGTGTTCAGGTCGTACTCCATAGGCAATAGATTTCCCTGTCCCCCATAACCTGCCCGTCACGGCCGTCTATGATCACCTCAATGCTGTGGACGTTAAACCCCGAACTAACCAACCAACCGCTGGGCACGATCATTCGACCCACAGCAGCCCGACGGAGCGGACGGTCCCCCGCGCTCCTCCTCAAGCAAGCCACCTCCACGCTTCACCGCCTCGCTGCCCACCGCACAGCATCGTACGAGTACCGACCACAGCTACTACGTCAGCTCGCCGAAACAAACGACAACCCACCCTTATCAGGGCGACTGAACAGAACAGCCACGTCCAACAAGGCACAGCCTCTTCATCCGACTGGACGCCCAACCAAGATAAACCAAAATTCAGCGAAAGAGCAACAGGGGAAGACCCCATAGCCTACGCAGAAGAATTCACCGCCCACTACGCCAGGATCCATAACCTACCAGTCCAACCGACCACTCGCTTCGCAAGAGAGATGACCACCCACCAAGCTGCGTACCAGTCAAGTACCACCAACGCCAGCTACTCACCAGTACACGAGGCCGACCATCAGTCGGAGCCTGAATCCGAACCGTACTCTACGCCAGCCTCCGCGCTGGTCCACAAACCTTGTCAAGAGAGAGGGACTGGACCAAACGGGAGAAGAAAGTCCGCTTGGGGACCATGGAGCTGGACGGCCTCGTGCGACTGCTGACAGCAGCCATGCCAGCCATAATCTCCTCCAAAGGAGACAGTTACCACCGGGCACTGATCACCACCCGGTGGTTATTCGAAAATGGAGACCTCAAGGACTTTCATCCGCCAAAGACAGCCAGCCTCGGGTGTCAGGGAACCCCCCTGACACAGGAGGCGGAAACACAAAGCTCCCCACCAGCCACCCCATCTACGGAGACCAAAGAAACTAACACCATACCGACGACCACCAAAGAAACGGGCAGCGGCACTGATCCACACCCCACCTGCATGGAAGCCAGCACCTCCACAACCCTAACCATGCAGATCCAAGCCACAGACCCAATCCCGAGCGACCCCTCCACCGCACCTCCGACTGCCGCCACGACACCACAGCGCCCCCCGCACATCACAGCGCCCGACTCATCGGCCCCGCATCCACTGGCCACCCGCCCGGCCCAGGCACCACCACCACCGCCACCTAACCTCCTCAGGCCATACTGCAGCCAGCCACGGACCTACCGGCCACCACCACCCCCGCCACCATTCCTACAAGATCTTCTTGAGTGGCTGACGTATCACCACCTCCCCCTAGCCTGGCACTGAAAGCAACGGTTCCCCGGCCACACCACCCGCCTCCTCCACCACCACCCGCCCGGCCCCGGCACCACCACCAGCCGCTGCGCGACGGAGCGACAGACAGGCAGACGGATACCCCCTCCCCCTCACCCCCCCCTCACCCCCCCCTCACCCCCCCCCCCCGGACGAAATCAGGGAGAGCTGGAAGTCCTTATCCTGCAAAATTAGCACTAGCACTAGCCGCCGGGCACAAACACACATCCTCACATTACTCGCCTCACAGCAGCCGGACGGAGCGGGCGGTCCCCCGCGCTTCTCCCAAGCAAGCAAGCAAAACAGACAGAGCAAGCCTCGCCTCGCCGCGCTTTAAGTCTACTTGCTCACAGCCGACAACGAACGGACACCGCGTTGCGATCTACACAGCACACAACCTACGATCATGGTCGCCACAAAACCTCAACCCGCCCTTGTCAGGGCGTCCAGACGGAAGACGAACAAGCAGCAAGTGGAAGTGTACACAAACAGCCTCCCACAGTCGCCGCAACCAAAGAATCAGAGGGAGACAAGGACATACAGAGCGCCCATGTCCCCCCCCCCCCCCCCCCCCCCCTGATACAGAGACATGAACCAATGTGGACTCCACTCCTGCGCAGACTACCCAGCCCTCGCCAGCGTTCGAGGAGACCACCTTCATGAACGAGCTACTAAGAAGATTCCCACCTCCGCCAGAGATTATTCAGCTCATCAGGAACCCAGGAACCTCCTACAACCCCCAAGGCTACCATCAACAGCTAGCAACCTACCAACCAGAGAGAGGAACGGCCCCCGCCCAACCCCAATCGCCCCTACCACCAGAGACAGAGCACGAGGACTCGTCAGAGCCCACAACGGAGCCGGATTTTCCCCCATTCCCGCCACCAGTCCACATCCCAGAACACCTCTTGAAGGAGAAACCGTGGACCAAGAAGGAAAAGAAAGTCCGGCTCGGTCAAATGGACGTAGATAACCTCGTGCTGCTGCTGGAAGCCGCCATACCAGCCATACTTGCAGTGAGTGGTGACCACTACCATAAAGCCAAAGTCACCACCCGATGGCTGATAGATACCGAAGCGCTAACGGCCCTCAGTCCACCAAAGACCACCAGCAGCGGTTGCCAAGCGGTCCCGGCAACCCTCGACAGAGACAGCCAAGCGACAGTAACATCATCCGACAAGAAAACAACAGCCGCCCCAGCGACCGAAGAAAAAGAATCGGCAGCCGCCCCAGAGTCCACCGACAAAGACAGTAACGCCGCGCCACCCCTCACCAGCGATGTGGGATGCTCCACCGAGACCTATGAAGCAGTCACCACCTCCATCTCCACCACCGACCAGCCGCGGCCACAGATACCCCCAGGTCCACCACGCAGGCAGCGCCGACGACCCCCCCCCCCTCCCCCAAGCACGCCAGAGTCAAGCGCCCTGCACTTCCCCCGACCCCCCCCCCCCCCACCACCACACCTCCGCCTACCTCCACGGTACCACGACGCCCCCCGCACGTCTCAGCGCTCAACTCCACGGCCCAGAATCCATTGGCCACCACCACCACCACCACCACCACCACCGCCACTACTCCCCAGACCCTACAGCCAGCCACCACTCATTCAAGACCTGCTATAGCGCCGCTAGAGTGGCTGGCATACCAACACCCCCCAGCCTGGCACTAAAGCGACGGTCCGCCGGCCACATCACCCGCCTCCTCCACCACTACCCGCCCGGCCCCGGCACCACCACCAGCCGCTGCGCGACGGAACGACAGACAGCCAGCCAGATGACGCCTTATCCCATCCCCCCTCCTCCTTCCCCCCCCCCCTCCCCCCCCCCCCCCCCCCCCCCCCCCCCCCGCGGACGAAATCAGTGAGAGCTGGAAGTCCTTGTCCCGTCATAAAACAAGCAAGCAAGCCGCAGGGCACCACACTCCACTTCGCTTGCTGCAGCCGGACCGAGCGGACGGTTTCACCACGCCTCGCCCACAGCAAGCCACGCTACGCCCAGCTGCCCAACCACCACTCAAGATTCGCTACCGCCTACCAACATGTCCAACAGAAGACGACAACTGGCTTTCTCAGGGCGCCCAACCTGACGGACAACACCCCAAGGCCCACGAGAAGCCGAATAGAAGACATCCCTGATATGCCCCTGTTAGCACGAGGGGAAGACTTCAACGACTATACCCAACAACTAACAGCATACTCCAACTTCGTGACGACGACGCTTTCGCCATACAGTGAAAACGGCCGCTTCTCTTCTAGCCAGCAAAGAGCGCAGTCGTATTCTACAATGCACGCAATGAACGTGTAACTAAACAGACCACCAGTCTGCCGGGCGGCAGACTCATACACACAGCCGAGGCCGACGAGACTACAAAATTAGAACCGAAATGGCGACCAACACTCTAATAGAGTGAACAAGATCATCAACGTTCGACGCAAATCCACATAAAGTGGTCAGGCTTGGTCCGCTGACGAGAGTAGTACCGGGCAAATAAAGCAAAAACTTACTCGAAATACACAAAACGCAAGTAAATGACAAATCAAGACCAAACGTCAAGTAGTTTTGTGTATACGGCCAGACCGGATAAATCCTGAAGCCTGCGTGTGTGCGATGAGAGCACCGGTTTTTTTTTTTCATCAACATGTACACAAATTGTTGGAACTGTTACTCCTGTATGGTCTACAACCTTGTTTGAGTGCGTGTGCAAGGACATGATTGAAAAAAAGAAGGTCTGTGTACCTAATAATTTATCCTTGCGAAATAAATGATTTAGGAAGACCGCTTATAGAAAGTCGTTTGCCCCACATTTGAGTCCCCACATTAAGTTTCGTTCTATTCACTTGGAATTTGGGATTTTGGAAACAAACATGGGATGAGTTCGTAATCCAGCGTTGTACCTCTTAATGTTTTTAAAAAATAATAATAATTCATTCATTTTTGCAAATTGTGGATCCACTATATATTCCCATCAAACAGTCCGCCCCTGGTAAAGGTTGTGTGAAAGAAAACAGTCAGCCCTTTAAGAAGGACGATGAGTGACGTGAAACATTAAATTCGTCACTGTGTACACGGCGTCGTGAGACTAGCGATGCCATGACGTGAAGCTTACTGTGACGTCATTTTGCTGCTCATGTAATTTTTCTTCAGAATTACTCCATAAGCCAGTCCTGGCTACCATGCACTCCCGCCCCCCCCCCCCCCCCCACCCCAAGTACTCAATAAGATGGGTTTCAAAGTGTACTTTAGTATGTCCTGAGATGTTTCAGCCATGTTCCCCTAAAATCCTTAGGAACATACCAGAGATATAGCCGATGGCGCAACGGTACCCCCATTCATGCTTTTAATTTCTACTTAAACGGCAGGCTAGGAGAAAGTGGAGTTTTGGCACCAGTGAGCCGCAACCCAAAGGGAACCTCAGCCACCAGGATCCTCTTCTCCCCCGACACGGGTCTCCAAGCACGGCAAACACTTGGGATCCAAAGGATAAAAAACTAATGAGTATTCTTTAGGACCAATCCAACAGGGTAAGACCTGGGTTAGCACAGCTCCTTAAAAACCGTACCAGTGAAAATGACTGAACAACATATCTGCTGATGTCAAGTCCTATCCTAGACAAAGATGGCACCCCTTCGCTAGTCCACTCAGTCAGTGACTAAGGAGATTACCCACCCACGCCACGTGGAGGTCGATGCCGAGTGGGCACATACACACACACACACACACACACACACACACACACACACACACACACACACACACACACACACACACACATGAACACAAAACCCTCAGACTGGGTGACCTACCATTTTATGTGAAAATGGGTTCCCATATTTCTATTTATTCTAGGGCTCTGGAGTTGATGCCAATGTTTAGAACTCACCTTATAACTAAGCTCTACAACTTAAAATAAAATAGACATTTTCTAGAAACAGAGCCACTGGATGGAAAAAAAATGGGTGTTTACCCCAAAAGTGGGTGCCTCTCACACAAAACTGGGATTACAGTGAAAATACCTCACTAAAGATACCTTTGGTTGATTTTACTATTATGATTGTTTGAGTGGGGTTGTAAGGGGGTTGGGGGGGGGGGAGAAGTGTGTGTGTGTGTGGGGGGCGGGGCGGGGGGGGGGGGAGGGGAGGGTGGGGGGGGGGGAGAGGGGGTCATCACTTTTGGTTTATAGAGCTGCTCAATGCACTCTTATGAATGAAAGAGTTTCATTATCAGTGGAATCAGTAGGTCATTTCAGAGGCGCACACTGAGTTGCACGTCAAACCACTCATTTGGAGTGCACCAGATGGATCCAGTTGGCAAAGTCCCACATTCCATACTATAGGACAGCTAAGACTGAAAAGCAATCGCGGCGTTTATGGCGCGGTACAAGGTTTAAAACTAAGAAAATGTTGTTTTTAGAAGCGTGTCGGGCAAAAGTTTTTATGAAAACTGTTTTAAAACCTCTTTTAACTCAACTTTTCTTAATGTTAAAAGTGTTTTATTGTACATTACTTAACGTCCCGACAGCAACAAGGCTTTCTCAGGACGTGCCTGCACTGCTTGTGAAAAAACAACAACTAAACAGAACATTGAATGTATATCGCCAGCCGGTCAAATACATTAAATAAACCTAACACATGGGGCCTACATAAAGCTAAGACCATTTAGCAACACACATCCAATATCAAGAGCTACAGGCAGTGCAGACAGTAGGGAGAGTTTTAAAAAGTCAAATACAGGTGAATGGACAAAGGGCCGACAGAGACACATGCCCCAGAATAGAGAGAAAAACCCACCCTGTGGGGCTGACCAGGGTGCCCCTGGGAAATAAAAAGTAGTTAACCCCACCCAAGTCCCCCAGGGCAGACCCGGGTGGGGTTAAAAGTGTTTTAATTTACAAGCATGTCGTAACTGATATGCATCTATTCCAACGTATAGTGCTGGATATTTTTCCCATCCTCGCCTTCTCTCGGGCTTCGCTCAACACTCGACTTTCCAGTCCTTCCCTGAAACACCCCCAACCGGTCTGCCCTCAACACTCGACTTTCCAGTCCTTCCTTCAAACACCCCCAACCGGGTCTGCCCTGGGGGACTTTTTAGTTCCCAGGGGCACCCTGGTCAGCCCCACAGGGTGGGTTTTTTCTCTATATTCCGGGGGCATGTGTTTCTGTCTACCCTTGGTCCATTCACCTGCATTTTCCTTTTTTAAACTCTCCCTACTGTCTGCGCTGCCTGTGGCTCTTGATATTCGATGTGTGTTGCTAAATGGTCTTAGCTTTATTTAGGCCCCATGTCGTAGGTTTTATTTAACGTATTGGACCGGCTGGCGACATACATTCAATATTCTGTTGAGTTTTTGTCACTAGCAGTGCAGGCACGTCCTGAGAAAGTCTTGTTGCTGTCGGGACGTTAAGCTATGTACAATCAATCAACCTTCCTTCAAACGGACAGCATTCACACAAATAATACTTTACTATTACATCAGAAAATGGCCCATCCAAGCCTGCACTCTTTTCAAAACTGCACTAAACGACTGACTGGTGCAGACGACGCATGAAACGACGCTGACTCTGTGACGTCATTTCCATTCAATCAATTTGTGCATACAATCCAAAAGGAGATGCGGCATTGATAACATCGACAAACCTACAAAATAAAGCAACAGGTTCAACCAAAAGGTCGGGCAGGACAAAAGACAACAGCAGCCTCACCCAAAGTCTAAACGTCCTCTCTTACAATGCGCACTCATACAATCACTTCACTTCTTAGCAACCGGCGCACGAATATAATTATAGGCTAAGTCAAACTAAAACAGAAGATAGTGGCGAAAAACACTTTAAAATAGAAACAAAGAACGACGTTTCAGATCAAATATTCTTCATCTGACATGGAAACAAACGTAGAAAACGTATAGGCTAAGTCCCTGGTGAACGTATACATGAATCTCAAATCTGCCACTAGACTTTCTCCACATCACCCCGGAAGTACATTACAACTCAACACTTTTTTTTAACAAAACAACCACACCCTCAAATAACAAACCTAATTCTGTAGAAACATAAACAATTTACTCCCTAAAACAACAAAATATCCCCCCTGACCCATATCAGCTATGAAGTTATTTATAGCTAGCTGAGAAGGGTGATGTAATACATACACGCTCATTTTCAGGGTTCTGTGTCACAACACACACACACACATTGCTGGGAGGGACAAGTTTTCAAACACACTACCGGCGTGTCTGTTAAAACACAAAAGTGCATGTGTTAACGCCAAAATGAGAAAAACGGATTTTTTTTTACTTTTTATGAATCTTTACCGCAAGACAATGCAGAAACAACCCTCAGAAAAAATGGGTGTCTGACTTGGAAACCCAGAATTATACACATACCCAGTTTCCATAAGGATGGTAAAGACAGTCACCCGTTTTAGGTCTTTCGTCTACACACACACACACACACACACACACACACACACACACACACACACACACACATATATATATATATATATATATATATATATATATATATATATATATATATATTATATATATATATATATATATATATATATATATATATATATATATATATACATACATACATACATGCATACATACATACATACACACATACACTGATCAACAAAAGAAACGCAAAATTCGAGTGTATTTGTATTTGTATGATAAATCCACGAAAATACAAGTTACACTATTTTTGATAGCCAGTGTACGAGCAACAACATGTAAGCATGCAGTCATCGTACTGTAGTAACCGTGTTACCCTCCCTGTGCACCAGGCACTCGTATTGGTTAGGACGCACGGCGTATGCTTTCCACGCACGTGCATACACTGCACAGTGATGTTGGGTCATGAACTGTGTTCAACAATGCAAGGCTATAAAACAATCAGCAGTGTTACGCCTTCTTTCACTTTTGCCGTTGCCACATCAACCATGCCAAGGCTTAGTGCTCCCCAAAGCGAGCTCTTGGGCGTTTGGAAGCCGGAGAAGATCCACAAGATGTGGCAGTGGCCTCTAGATGTCACATTTCGACCATTTACAGGCTGCAGGAACGCTATCATGCCAACGGGTCTTCTGCTGTAGCTCCCCAAAGCGGACGATCACGTGTGATAAATCCACAGCAAGACCGCCACATTTTCCGGGCTCGCGTGCGAAATCGCTTTCAGCCGGCCGAGGAAACAGCAAGAGAAGTTATCGGCAACCACCAGACACTCATCAGAGGCCAGACAGTGCGACGACGGCAAGAGGAGCATAATCTGCACAACCGCCGTCCAGCCCGTGGACCTGTTCTTACTGACCGTCATCGCCGTGCACGCCAAAAGTGGTCACAGGCTCATGTCGACTGGACCTGGCGACAGTGGCAGAACGTTCTGTTCACGGATGAGAGCCGCTACTGCATCAGCCACGCAGATGGGCGCATAAGAGTGTGGCGGAGAAGGGGTGACCGCTATGCTGATGGCTGTGTGCTGGAGAACAATGCCTGAGGCGGGCCAAGCGTGATGATTTGGGGTGGGATTACCCTGAACCAGACAGTAGGACCTGTGTTCTTCCGTGGACTCGTACTAGGTCGCGGAAATGGCATCACAGCTCAGCGCAACATTGACTGCAACATTGACTGTACCCATAATTATGTCGTGCCATTTTCTCAGGGACGCAGAAACTTCATCTTGCAGCAAGAATATGCGCGTACACACACTGCACGTATCAACCAGCACTAATTGCAGCAGCACAACATCCCAGTCATGCCTTGGCCTGCCCTCACCCCGGACCTCAATCCCATCGAACATCTCTGGGACCAACTGCAAAGGGAGGTCAACGCTGTACTCTCGAGAGCAACGACAGCCACAGAACTGGAGAATACCATTGTCAGGCCTGGAACAACATCCACAAGGAAGCTGTCAACCGCCTGATGCACTCTATGCGCCGACGCTGCCAAGCGGTCGTCAACGCCAATGGGGGTCACACGCCATATTGACTTTGTGCTGTGCCAAGCTTACTCCAAATACAAAGAAGTACCCAACGGAGAAATAAACACGCTTAGAAAAGACGGTACAACACAATTTATTAATATTTCGGGTAAATACCCTTTGTCAAAATAGACAAACAAACAAACAGAGAGATTAGCCGCTACTTATCTTCATTCGCAGAAGGAATGTGGAAACTGAAGGAGGTGACGTAAAATAAAATAAAAGAAAAGGAAGAACAAAAGTGCGGAAAAAGTAAAAATGACGTCAACGAAAAAATCATAGGAGAGAGACTCGGAGACTGAGAAACTGAACACGAGAGACAAGAGTGTGTGTAAGCACGCGCAGGAGCGAGCAAAAGTAAATGCGTGTATGTGAGGCCAGAGAGAGAGAGAGAGAGAGAGAGAGAGAGAGAGAGAGAGAGAGAGAGAGAGAGAGAGAGAGAGAGAGAGAGAGAGAGAGGGAGAGAGAGAGAGAACGAAAGGGGAGTACCCTTGGGCACGAAGTAGGCTGAGTGTCTAATACACAAAGCCTGCTAAACACCAACCCGAAGGCAAACTTTATATCACCTTCAATTTGAGGACTACCTCGGGGAAAAACGGGAGGACCCAGGGGAAAAAAACAGCATTTAGCACGGTACACAACAAGTAATAAGTCATAGAAATAAAGCAAATAAATTCAGTAAGAGAATATTGGTATAAGTGGAGAGTAGGTAGTTGTGAAACCGTCTTCAAGGGTAACTCAAAACAAAAAACAAAAACAAAACAAAAACAAAAAACAAACAAAACAAAAAAATAGGGGGGGGGGGGGAGAGACAATGACAATGACAATGACAATGATTCTTTATTTTACAACGGTTAAAGTTTTGGCGGGCACAACCATTTTTCGAACTTGCCGTTGCTAATCTAATTTACAAATAATGCATAAAGTGTAAAAATATTATATTGAAAAAGAAAATAGTGATAAATGATATAAAAACAAAACAAAACAACAACAAAAACGTGCACACACACACACACACACGCGCGCGCGCGCGCACACACACACACACACACACACACACACACACACACACACACACACACACACACACACACACAAACACGCGCATGTACGCACACACTGAGTAATATAGGGTCGCAGTGAAAGTATTAACTTAATAATGACGTGAGGTAATTGAAAATACTGGCTTTAAAATACGAAAGGGTTGTTGATGTTGTAACTTTCCTAGGCAAAGTGTTCCACAGGCTATGGCCTGAGAACGCTAAACTTGTCTTGTAGAGCTCGATTCTAGGTCGTGGTACAATAATGAATTGCCTTGATCTTGAGTACGTTGGTGATGGAAAGGCAAATAGTTTCTTAATATAATCAGGCATTCAATGTTTTGAACATAATTATTCCCTTATTGTACATTAAATGATTTTTCAGGGGAAGAATCTCCAAGGTTTTCAATTTATTATCGGTAGTTGAGTTAGGGTCAGGTAGGATAAGTTTTGCGGCTCTACGATGAAGAGAGTTAAGTCTCTTTGACTGGACCTCGCTTGCTCCATCCCACACTGTAGAACCATTGTCGATATGTGACCTGATGTGGGCGTTAAAGAACAGTTTACGTGTTTTCTACATCAGTGATTTATTTTAATTTGGCTAAAATGTAAAGTTTCTTTGATATTATGTTGCATATGTTAGTAATATGACACTGCCATTTAAACTTGTTATCTACAGTAACACCGAGAAGACGATGTTCTGTTACTTGACTGATGAGTTTTCCTTGAAGAGACAAGCTGAGTGAGAGAGAGCCGAGCTGGTGCTTTTGACGGGTACTTAATACCATACATTCAGTCTTCACTGGGTTTAGGATCATGGAATTGTTACTACACCAGTTGTCAATGTCTTGTAGTGCGTTTTGAGGGGGAAGTATCAATAATAGATAAATCCTCGTCGGGCGTGTGTATTGCAGCATCATCCGTGAACATATCGCATGAAACATTATGATCGCTAATTGTGAGCGGAAGATCGTTAATGAACAAACAAAATAGAAGAGGGCCTAAAATAGAGCCCTGGGTCACGCCAAGCTTGACTAAGCGGTGATTAGAATATGTACCATTAAGAAGGACTTTTTGTCTTCTGTCATCCAAGTAGGATTTGAAGAACGTGGCAGCGCTGTTAGTGTATAATGAGATTTTCTTATCAGTATATCATAGTTTACTAAATCAAAAGCTTTACGGAAGTCTAAAAAGACTACACCTGTTAGTTTGGATTCATTGATAGAATCTAACCAGGTGTCTGTCATTCTAATCAGCGCGGTATGGCAGGAATGGTTTGGTCTGAAACCTGACTGCAATGAATGGATAAGATGTCGGTTTTCTAAATATTTAGATAGATGTTTATGAATATGCCTCTCTAAAGGCTTTGACAAAACTGGCAGTAATGAAATGGAACGAAAGTTATTAATTTCACTTAGATCTTTTGATTTTGGTAGTGGGTTACTTTTGCATCTTTAAATGCATCCGGAAAACAGTTTTGTTTTATACAGAGATTGTAGATGTATGTGAGACGTTCAACGATATATGGAAGAGATGTCTTGAGTATTTTTGAGCTGATCTCATCAGGCCCGGATGACTTTTTATTTTCCATCGAGGTAATTAACCTGCCCACTTCATGAACCGCTATAGGCGGTATGATGAAAGGTTCGTTGTTTTTATTTTTCTGGTTACAGTAGTCTAGTAGTTTGTCTGGACAAATATACTCATGTGAGTTATTTCCCAGTGGCATTAGTGATTCCGCCACAGAGACAAAATGGTCGTTAAAACTGTTGGCAGTGAGGTGGGGTGGTAAAGACGCACTACTTTTATTTGTACCTTTGGTTACTAAATTATGGCACGCCATACAGTGGAGGAGTCTTTACTTTGCTTAACTACCTTACTGAAGAGAGATTTTTTCACTTTTAAAACCATTGATTTTCCGCAATTACGCTGTGTTTTGTATTCAGCAAAACGCTTCGCTTTTTTTTTTAGCTCGTCTCTGTGTTCCATAGCCTCTATCAGATCCGTAGTTAGCCAGGGTGGTAAGGCGGCGTACTTAACTCTCTTTTGCCTCAGGGGCGCGTGTTTATTCAGCACACCGAGAAAGACGCGGTACCAGGTGTCTAATGCTTTGTTCGGGTCACAATCGTTATACACGTCCGTGAACTGTGCTCCAGCTAAATCAGTCAAAAAGCAATTTCATTAAAGTTTTTAAATGATCTATAAGTGATGCATGTGTGACATTGCTTTTTCAGTTTTGGAAGTTTTGACAGCCATATGCAGCTAACTGGATAGTGGTCGCTGATACTCAGACTATCAACTTGAGTGTTGCTAACTGCGAGGGGTTTGTTGGTATAGATATGGTCTATAATAGTGGCTGATATTGGCGTAATTCTGGTGGGGGATGTCACCATTTGTTGGAGACCGACTAAGGTAGTAGTACACTCCCATGATGGATGAGGTTTAAGAAAGTCAATATTAAAATCTCCAAGAAGCAGAACGTCTTTGGTCTGAATGTCTGTTTTATCGATCATGTGTAAAAAGCTATCGTACCACTCAAAGTTGGCTGCAGGGTTTCGATACAGAAACCCGACAAGTAAAGGAGGGGATTTAGAGTGTTTGATTTCTACCCAAATACATTCTACATCAGCCGTTTCTAGGTCTTGTCTCCTGCGGGTTATGTGTAGAATTGATTGATGGATGTAAACCGCTACACCTGTCTCACCCTGGACTGGCGGATCTCTCCTAATAATAGAATAATTTGGGATGATGATGGCTTCATTACTGATGTGGGAAGCGGTATGATGAAAGGTTCGTTGTTTTTATTTTTCTGGTTACAGCAGTCTAGTAGTTTGTCTGGACAAATATAGTCATGTGAGTTATTTGTCTGGACAAATATGGAGAGAGAGAGAGAGAGAGAGAGAGAGAGAGAGAGAGAGAGAGAGAGAGGCGGGGGTGTGGGGGGGGGGGAAGAGGAAGGGGAAGAAGGGTAAAGGAAAAAGCGTAAAGAGAGAAAGAGAGCTAGAGAGAAGTGTTAAGGGTGGTAGGGGTGGGAGGAAAAGAGAGAAAGAGAGAGAGAGAGAGAGAGAGAGAGAGAGAGAGAGAGATAGAGAGAGAAGGGGGGAAAAAGGGGGGGGGGAAGACAACCAGCCAGACCCACCAGCCCCACCCAACAGGCACCCACCAGCCCACAGAAAAACACACAGGCACGCAACAAGACGACCACATTATATCCCCAAGGGATGCACACGATCGCCCCGCCCCACAACCGCGCATCACTCCGTGGGCCGGAGACCGGGCGCCCGACAGGGAAGGGCAAGGGTTAAATGCTGGGTTTTTTTCCCGGGGTTATCCCATTTTTCCCCGACATAGTCCTCAACTTGAAAGTGATATAAAGTTTGCCTTCGGGTTGGTGTTTAGCAGGCTTTGTGTATTAGGCACTCAGCCTACTTTGTGCCCTTTCGTTCTCTCTCTCTTTCTCTCTCTCTCTCCCTCTCTCTCTCTCTCTCTCTCTCTCTCTCTCTCTCTCTCTCTCTCTAGCTCTCTCTCTCTCTCTCTCTCTCTCTTTCTCTCTCTCTCTCTCCCGGGGGGGGGGGGGGGGGGAGGGGGATGGGTCTTTTTACTTACATATGTTTTATCTTTTGATGTTTCGTCTGATGTATTTTTATATGTGTAGAGTAGCAGGACAGTTTGGAAGATAGGCATTGCTATGCCTAAAACTTTTTATCCTGAATAAAAACGTTTCATCATCATCATCTCTCTCTCTCTCTCTCTCTCTCTCTCTCTCTCTCTCTCTCTCTCTCTCTCTCTCTCTCTCTCTCTCTCTCTCTCTCTCTCTCTCTCTAGTCTCTCTCTCTCTCTCTCTCTCTCTCCGGATACCACAACCCTCGTTATAGGATGTTCTGTCCTGCGTAACGTGAAGGGAAAAAAATGACAATGTACCAGGGTGAGAGGGCGCAGGTCATTTCTGTGTCGGGCCTGCAAACCTCCCACCTGACTGACTGGTGCATAAAGCAGGCGCCGTCACCCCGCGTCCAAATGGTCACCTTCCACGTGGGGGTGAACGACTGCAAGCAGCAGGAGATCACCAGCCAGCAGTGAGAGAAGCTGGTTACAGCCTGCATAACGGCGTTCCCCAAAGCACGAGTCCAGGCCTCTTCCATCATGCCTGCTGGGCAGGGAAGAAATCTCGTTTAAATCAGCGTATCTTCCCGTCCAACGCCAACCTGTGCCACGTGGCGAAGAAGCTGGGCGCTACCTTTATAGACAACACCGGCATCTTTCACACGGCAAATGGTCTACCTCGCAAGGCGCTGTACCGGGTGGACAACAATGGCCGGCACGACCCTATCCACCCGTCCCTCGTGGGCACGCGGAGGCTGGCTGGTAACATCAAATACGGCGGCGACGATGGCCACCGAACAACCTTTCAACGGGACGCTACATCTCCTAATGTAACAACCGCTAAGCAGCTTTACTCAGACATTGCTGCGGGGCGGGCACCGGTGGGCTTGTCATCCGCTGTTCAGAAGCACCATCAGCAACAGCAGCCAAAACAGCGATGCCCACAACAGGAGCAAAATGAGCTACAGCAGCAGCAACTGCAACTAGAACAGCGTCAAGCTCCGCAACAGCAACAACAGGAACCACAAGAGCAGCACCTACAACTACAGCCCATTCAGGAGCATCAAGATACATCAGTTGTTGCCCCCGACTGGCTGCAGCAACAGCAACTGATGTATCCGCCTGTGACACCGTGGCAGTACCAACCTCTCCCTAGCGGTGCTCATTGGACTAATCACCCACCATCTTTCGTTTACCAGCAACCAGGAAATGGATAGTATGTCCCGTACTACCCGAGCTACCCAGCGTCCATTATCGGTGGCGCCCAGTGAGAGAAAGGAAGTATGAGTCCCGATAGACAATGAATTCAATAGAGCCGCATCAGTCATTAATTTACATCATTTTTTAATATCAAAATTTTGACCCCAATTTTACCCCCGTTAATTCTGAATCAACCCTTTGATTTTAAAAAACTGACAAGCATGACTGATGCGGCCTTATTGATCTGATTATCTATCGGGACTCATACTTCCTTTCTCTATAACTATTGTCTCTGTCAATACCTAATCATTTACCTGATAAAGTGATGCCAAGTGAAACTTAATACTTATTAACAAGTTGCAACTAACTTTTAGGAACCTGCAGAGGTAACCTTTAAGTGTGTTGCCATAAGAACTTATTAATTACTTACCCTAAGTTCTTACAAGTACTTACCCTAAGTTCTTACAAGTACTTACCCTAAGTTTTTACAACGACTTGACTTAAGTCACAACTTACTCGGTCAGATTTGTCAAGATACAAGGACAATAAAAAAACTTTTTTTTCTCAGTAGTACTCTGGCGGTGGTGCAGATGGGGTTAAACAATCAGGCACAAGTGGTGTAAATGACGTGTCATCTCTCTGCGAAGCATATGACAAAAATATTGATTGATTACCAAATCTGATTTTTATTTGTTTAAAAGATTGTGTAGTTTTTCTGTGGTTTCCTGAACACCGATCTGTTTCCCCATTTCTAAAAAACTGGCTTTTAGCTCTTCAACATTCACAGGAGATTGACTACGCATCTTATTCTGTATTTCAGACTTCTGTTTCTTGTAATTATTTAAATCATCCTGGACTCGCTTAAATTCTTCATCATCAATAAAATTATCGTTTAATGCCTTACTGATAATAAGTTTCATACTGCTCAGCTTTGCACCAGCAAGCGTACTCAATGCTTCATGTTTCTGTAATTTTGTGTGAAACCTCTTGTTCAAGGCCTCCAAACCAAAGCAAGCCAGACATGTAGCAACGCTAACACCCTCAACTGCTATTCCAGCCAAACTTCCAATTCCCGTGGCGAACAAAACTATACCCCCTACAGAACATGAAGCTGAAACTGCACCAATAGCCATAGATGTGTTTTGTACAGAATTGAAAACGGTCTTATACCGTCTTTTGCACCGTGAATATTTCGCTTCTTCTCCTTCCAAATATTTCAAAGCTTCTGTAATATTATTTAATCTGAATGCGTCTGCCTGTAATGTTTTATCTGATGCAAGTGGCTTATGTGGATCAGGCACAAATGATGACACAGTCTCAAGCGTTGGTAGTTGCGGATAGAAGTTTACCATTTTTTTTATTGACAAATATTTTTTATTTAATCATCAATTACATTTTGCAACTCGTCAAAAGTAGACAATTTGCTGGCATAATAAAATGCAACAAGATCAATGTGTTCAAGGTTTATGTAAGTTAGACGAACAAAAGTTGTTTTGTCAACCACCACCTTGACAGCGGGAATACTGCTCGAAACATTAATAACATCAACATTTTTTGTAATAGCAATAAAGACCTTTGATGATTCTGTTACTGTTTCATCCCATGTAAGTTTTATTCCCTGTGCAATATTTGCCTCTTTTGCAGAAGTTACAGATTTCATGATAATTTCAAATACTATTGTCGCTTCTCTAGCCATGACTAAGCTTGCTGGCATAAACACAACAGAAGTATCTGATCTACCCTTTCTAGTTGTAAGAAGATACCGCCGTCTCTCATAATTTTCAACTTTCAGTTTATCTCTGCTATTGTTGTCTGGGGCAAAGCTTGGAACAAGGCTTACAATAAGCGGCCCAGAGTTAACAACCTTCCTAAACACTAAGGCGCCTTCGTCATCAGTGTATACATAAGGACTAATAAATTCAATCTTTATGTCCCAGTCAATTGTTGGTGCTGGCGTAGGTGCAGGTGGTACAGGTGAAAAAACCCACTTACTACCCACATGTATTAAGTTGTAGGGCGAATTATTTACAGGTGGAGTAGGTACAGTAACATCACGAAGCTGACCAAGTTTAGGAATCTGTTTTTCACCATCTTTCATGTCAACAATTACTTTCCTCTTGTACATGCCATTTGAATCAAGTTCAAAACCATATATTTCTCCAACATCCCCTTCCTTCTCAAAAACCTGGACGTCTGCCAAATCTTTCAATTCTGTTACTGGACATGCAACTGGTATGATTGTTCACTTCGGACCAAGACCACTCATTTTTATAAACAAAAATAAAATTATTTTAACTTCTAACACAACACTAAAATCATGCATAAGAACTGGTTTGTCATCCTGATTAGTTACAGATATACTCAGTGACTCAAAGAAACTGGAACCTAATTTCTTAAACTGCAAATTAGGAAATCTAACAACTACACTTTCACAATACGGAGCAGTTCCAGTTGGTAAGCATCTCAACAAAGTTGAAGGCTTTCCATTGTGAACATTCTCAGATGTGTTTAGTTCTTTCAAATAAACATTTAGCACTGTGTGTACTGACAAATTGACAGGACGTTTTCCAGTTATTTTAAGTTTTTTTGTCTTCATTGTTATAATACCAAACTTAAATTCATCTAAATCATCTGATCTATACCAATCTTCATCAATATAAAATCCAAGTAAATATGCAAATCTATCTGAAATTTTTAACCAATCTTGTGTCGGAGATTCTAATGTAACAAGTAGGTTAGCTGGATTTAAAGTTGCTTTAATTTTAAAATTACTTTGAAACCATTCAGCTATAGTACAAAAGTCATAATACCCAGGCGGTAAAGCTTCCGTCTTACCGCCAAAAATTACTTTATTATATATATCATCCTCTACATTAAACTATTTTACTGTGTAGAACATTTCATGGATAGCTATAGACTTGCTACCATCACGATTATCAATCCCATTAGTTAACCACACTGGTTTGCTTGTGTCAAGATTTGTTAAGGTAATAAACATTTTTATTATCTCATATAAAAAAGGATGGAATTTAAATCACCAACCATTACCACAACAAACGCATTTCAATTTAATGTGGATGCCAAATATAATGTTGCACCTACTTATGAACAGAAAATAATTCAACTAAACCAGCTGGACATAGCTGTGTCTGAACAAGATCTATTCCAAGTCAAAGTACCGAATCCGTTTGACCATTACCTAAACCCTCCAATAACAGATGACTCTACTGCAAGAAAGTGGTCTTCAAGTCCACTACAGATGTTTCAAAACCAACTCAACTTTGCAATACTATGCTCAACTACAGGCTGTGGTGTTTCATTTACAGACCATTTGAATCACTCAAACAAACTGATTAGATCTGTGTATCATTTCCATGTTTATTACCAGCTTAGACGTATACTGTCAGAACTGCATACACCACTACCCACTGAATCCAGTTTCAACAGGTATAACAACCCTATGGATATGAAAGCGTTTGAATGCATCTGTAATGAATTTAACATAAGCCCCAAGTATGACTTCTCACAAAAACTTGATGATCACAAAGGCATGGGCACATTGTATTATGCTATGAGTCACAGACAATACCCTCAAGATTACTACCCTGGTTACACTTCATTCTCATCAAAATCACAAGTCTGGTTAGGATCAATAGAGCAGAAGCAGACTAATGCATGGACCACATTTATTTTAGACAAAAGTGACGGGTTTACTCAAGCGGGAGTTGAGCGCGTAAATGAGTCTATCAGAACATATGTCTGGTGTTTACTAGGAGCACAATCACTAACAAAATCAAACATTTTGAATGGAAGTGGTAAATTTGAAGCACAAAAACAGTTTCTTGCAAATCTTGAAGATTCAATTAATTCAACAGTCGATCTCCCATCAAGCATACAACGCTATCAAGACGTACTCAGATATGCCAGATCAAAAGTTGACTTTGTAGTTGGCATCGGGTTATACATGTTACCATCTGACCTTCAACTCCAAATGGGTACAATAACAAATTATAATAATGAAATCATTGTTGCAGGTGTTGGTCAAAAACTCGGTCTCAATCAATCTGTAAACTTGGGGGCCACAACCACACATGTACAGTCATT
Source organism: Semisulcospira habei (assembly GCA_036245525.1). Lineage (NCBI taxonomy): Eukaryota > Metazoa > Mollusca > Gastropoda > Semisulcospiridae > Semisulcospira > Semisulcospira habei. The sequence goes on along the minus strand of BTPG01000006.1, from coordinate 78,145,654 downwards.
AAAATCATTACAGACGGTAACACCCCCGGCCCCGGCCCCGGCCCCAGCCCCATCACCGGCACCCATACAACCAGTACAGTCAACACCAACCCCTGACACACATGAGTCAGAAAGAACTGCATTGGTAATAGGATTAACAGGATTAGGGGTTTTACTTCTTTATCTGTTTCATTAAATAACCCACCATCAACCCTCCTACTGTAACCAGAAAGATCCATACATGTTCTGCCATAAAACCAACTACCTTTGCTGTAGTAGTAATCAGCCAGCTGACAACAGTGCCAATTATGCCAGGCAACGCGTCCACTGCTTTCACAGCCAATTTCTTAAGCAAGTCTGATATATGAGACAGTTGTTTCTTTACCCATGACTGTAAGTCTTTTGGATCTGTTGGTGGTAGGGGGTCCGGGGTTGGTGGTGCTGGCGGTGGCGGTGCTGCACCACCACTGCCGGAGACAGCTAACACAACAGTACTGATAATAAATCCAAGAGCAGTAATTAAACTAGCAATTGTAATACCCTGTTCTCTGAAAAGTGTTTTAAGTCTCTCAGCCAGAGTTGTGTCTTCGTGAAGTATTTTCTGAATAGTTTCTCTAATTCTGTTGACCTGTGATTTCAGTTTTTGTCTTCCAATACTAATTGTTTCTAACCGTCCTGATCTTTCTATCTGCAAATCATTTAATCTGTGCTGTATTCTTTCTTTTATTTCTGTGTCAAGATTCTCATTGTCTGCTGTAGCCAGTTTCTCTTTTTCACGTTCTATGTGTTTATCAAGCTCACCTAGTTTGGCAACATTATTTACCATCTCACCTCTTATTGTCTGCAGTGATTTATCCAACCCTATAATCTCCCTCATTGACAAAGGTGGATCGTCTATTGTTTTCATAGCATCATTTATTTGTCCTTCAGTAAATGAGGTTTCTTGTATCACAGTGTTTGCTATTTCTGGTAGGCTTGTTACAGGTGCCATTTCAATTTGTTGCCCTGTTGGCAACTTTGTTTGCGTGTCGTGAAGAACACTAGCCAGTCTAGGCGCAAGCGGCGTGACAGGAGACCCACCAATACCCAGTTGACGCAAGGCACCAACACCACCTTCATTTTTTATTGTACTTAAAGCCCTAAACCTACTAGGGTCTTTTTTGTTAGTCAATAGTACTTTTCCTTTGTCAACAGTATTTAAATATAAATGTCCCTTGCCATCAAGTTCAAACTGGTTAGGGTCTACGTTGTCTAGGCGATTACCAACATGATCATAAAACGAGTTCACTTTGGTTTCTAAAAGTTCATGACGTAAACTGTAAATATTTCTTGTACCAGTCATATCTGCCATATCTGTCATATCTGTTGTATTACCAAAATCATACGTGTTATCCATTTCAAAATCTTCATGATTAAATCCTCCCGCTGCCATTGTTTTATTAATTTATTATTTTTTATTGTGCATAATAAAAATGACACAGTCTTACGGATCAAAGTTAGACCCATACAGAAAACTACGTGAGCCTCTGGGTGTTAAGGGCATAAGACAATCAATCGTCATCACAAACAATCCAAGTACTATAGACCAGAACCAAACACTTACAGTCAAGTTTCCAAACCTAGGTCCCAGTGACGTTATTGTTCCTGGCACTGCACGCCTAGCATTTAATATTGAACTTTCATCAGACGCAGATGTGAACAGAACACTAGTTAACAATCTTGGCAGAGCAATTGTTAGAACTATTAAAGTAAAACTTGAAGGACAGGAAGTGTTTAGTCTTGACGACTCAGATGTATTCTACTGTTACAAAGATCTTTGGCTCACAAGAGAAGAACGAGAAGATCGTATTTATCAAGGCATACAGCCAGATAATGTTTGTAAACTTCGAATCAATGCTGGAGACAAAACAACTACTGGGGTACCAAAGGAAGTTATTATAGCAGAAACGTATGGAACCAGGTTTTACATTCCACTTGAGTTTGAAATCCTAACAGCTCATTTGCCTTATTATCAAGGAGCACTGAATGACCGTCTGAGCTTTGAACTAACTTTCAATGACTACTCCAAAGTTATAAAATCATCTGCCACAGATGCAACATACAAGATCTCTAACATTTCCTTGGAATATGAGATTGTCACACACACTGATCTAGCCAGACTCATACAAAATCAGTACCAGTCAAGACTTCCAATTTATTATGACAGGGTGATTAGACATAGTTTAATACCCAAAGACAAAAGCGACCCAATGTGGAACATAAACTTAAACACGCCTGCTAGGTCACTGAAAGGTATTCTTATGTTGTTTGTTGAACCAGCAGAACCATACAAACGGGATTCAGAAAAATTCTACAATCCTAAGATTACACATTTGTCCTGCACAATCAAAGGCCGCCCTAATCAAGTGTACGCGTCTGGAATGTTACCTTATCAACACTATGACGAAACCACAAAGTATTTTGCGGGTGGAAGGATTAGAGATAAACCAGCAAACATTGCGTGCAAAGATCTACATCTGTATGATGTTAGGATCGGACAATACCTTACAAACAAGTATGCACTGTGGCTAGACCTTCGTAGTACAGATGATGACTACCTTCATGGGTCAGGACGAACTGTCGAGAACGGTAGTGACGGAATAACAATTCAGATACAAAAGAAGGTTGAAACTGCTGCAGCCATAAACATATATTTGTACCTGATATATGACGCACAACTCAATATTGCAGAAAGCAGACTGAGTGGACACATATATTAAAATTATATTGTGTATTAAAATGAACCTGAGCTTAATGACACTCGACCCACACTGTGGATTATTTTGTGGCGCCACAGGGTGTGGGAAAACTGAATTTGTTCTTAACCTCTTACAAACAAGATACAACCACCATTTTGAAAACATTGTCATATTTTGTCCTACAATCAAACACAACAAAGCTTATCACAACCGTTTATTCATTTGGACTGACAGCAACATATACTTAGTCGACCCTGAAAAGAAACTGAATGACTACCTACAATATTTTTACAAGCAATTTGAAGGACAGCCAACATTGTTCATAGTTGATGACTGTTCTGCAGAGAAAGACATTGTCAAGAAGAGAAACACTCTAGCAGAACTTGCCTTCAGTGGTAGACATGCAAATATCAGTGTATGGATTCTCACTCAGAAATATAATGCTGTACTGAAAGATTTTCGAGAACAGTTAAAGTTTATCTGTTTGTTTTACTGCAAGGATCGTGACAGCTTTGAAGACTGTCTCAGAGAAAATGACGTCATACAAAATAAGCATGAACGGGATGATGTAAAAAATAAACTGAAATCAACTAAGCATCTAAAGCTCATTTTAAAGACAGATCAGCCCACAGGGTATGGGTTAGTAAATTAATTTTTGTTTTTTTAAAATAACAATATAAATGAACCCTGATGAAATCCTTCTATTGAATGATATCAATGCTGTAGAGAACAAAGACTTAGACTCTAAAAAACAGCGTCTTCTTTCTGTAATTGTCTCAGGCAAGTCAAAGACTTATCTCGGGAAACAATACATGACAGAGGATATTGAATCTCTTACGGCTGACGAACTAATCAAGCTTCATTCAAAATATGAAAACCACATTGCCTCACTAATGACTCGTGATTTAAGTCGATCTCTTGTATGCCTATACACAAAAGCAGTGAGTCACTTTCTACCTGTGGATAGTGACAGTCTTTCACACGACCTTGAAAGCAATCCTATTGTTTCAAGTTCAATTGGCAAATTAGCATGTGTCATGTTTTACAAGTTTGGAAATTACCTTGCACCTGTTGTAACATTGCTTGTTACCGGGAGTCATATTGATTTTTCGAAAATAAATTTTACTGCAGAAGAAAATGGACGAAACCCAGACGACTCCACAACCGAACCCCAGTCCAGTTTTGACACAGGTTCAAACTGTGACTAAGGCTAAAAGTCCAGGCCGCGTTGATGCAGGAAAAAGATTAGCCGAATGGAACAGGCAAAAAAAATTACAGCTTCAAACGCAAACAGAAAAGGCTCATGTAACTAACCAGGTGTCAGCACCGTCAGAGCCTGTGTCAATACCATCAGGACTGACACCGACAGGACACCCTCATCAAAGTGAGAGACAAACAACTAAGTCTGACCCTGAAACAACAAAATATATAGTTGCCGGATTTGTTGTCGGATTTGGTTACGTAGGTTATCAATTATACAAAAAATACAAACCACAGACTCGTACAGTGACCAAAAAATCAGACACTCCAAAAACAAAACCAGAAGTCGCCACATTGCCAGTAACAACCAAAGCCATTGACCCATTTTATATGCAGTAAATAAAAATATTATTTTAATTTTTCTTGTATTAGAAAATGAATGACTCAAAAAATTTAATGAACCTTGTGTATCACTCTGCTGTAATCAGTGGATTAGCAGTAGCTTATTCTATGCTGGGGAAAAGTCTACTCAAAATGAAATCAGCAGACCTCAGTAGACTTGACTTTGAAGACAGCGCTAAACTAATTGTAGTTGTCACAGCGTCGATTGCGACAAAAGATTTTCTTGTCAAGCAAGGAATTATTCCTGAAAATGTTTCTATGTAAATAAAAATATTATGGCGACGATAGCTATTATGATTGGTGGGGCAGTTGTTAACGCCCTCGCATTCAGTGGCTCTAATTATCTCTTTTCTAAAATGGGTAGAGAAGAATCTGCAGAAGAATTGAAACGTCACAATGAAGCGTCAGAAAAACTTGCTCAAGCTCAACAGGATTATGAGAAGAATAGAATTGAAAAACTTGATTTCATCAATGAAAAACTCAGACTTGAAGGCCACGCACAACATACATTTTCAAATACAGACGAAGCAATCAGGGAATATTTTCTTGTCACAGGTGAAGACATGTCTATCCCGAAACCAAAACTAAGTGACTATTACCAACCAAGCACACAACAAAGAAACGGGGAGATAATCTTTGTTCTAGTGGGAATGACATTTGTTTATTTTACAGGAGTTTTCATTGCTAGAAAAAATGGCAGCCGAAAATAAACTATCAAAAATATATTACTCCCCATCAGGCTATTGGAAAGGAGCAACAGCTATTCAGAAATTACATGCCGCTGTGGGCGGAGATATAACACTCAATCAGGTCAAGCAATGGTTACAGAGACAGGCAATTTGGCAGATATATCTCCCTGCTCCAAGAAAGATAACAAGGCCTCATTTTGAGAACACTACCCCAAATGACACACACCAAATGGACCTCCTGTTCTTACCACATGACACAATAAGAAAGAAACGATACAAGTATGCATTAACTGTTGTAGACATTGCTTCAAGGTATAAAGACGCTGAACCCATATCTGACAAAACTGCTACCACTGTTGCTACAGCATTAACAAAAATATATGGTCGTGGCCCTTTAAGATACCCCAGACTTGTACAAGTTGATGATGGATCTGAATTTAAGGGCGCAGTTAATCAGTTATTTGCTAAGCATGGTGTACTGGTCAGACAAGGCATTCCAGGTGTGCACAGATCACAGGCAATTGTAGAGAACTTTAACAAACAGTTGTCAGAGAGACTTTTCAGTTACCAGTATTCTAAGGAACTCATGCATGACACCCGTAACACGGAGTGGGTTAAGCAATTACCACATGTGATAAAAGCAATGAACAATGAAGGACACCCAAAACCTGCTGATGCTATTAAATTGAAAACAATTACAGAGTCAAAAACAACCCCAACCCCACCTCCAGACACAAGTTTATTTACTAAACAGGTGAGATATTTATATCAACCAGGGGAGGCTGAGAACGACGACAGACGCAGGGCAACAGACCCCATCTGGTCAACGTCTGTACACAATATAAAAAAAATAGTCCCCGGTCCTGACGGTCCTGACGCAACAATATATTATCTGTATGACCCTGCACCCCAGAGGGCATTTGTCAGAGAAGAATTACAGATTATTCCCTCAGACACCGTTACTCATTTCAGTAACTAAGTCGTCAATTAATTCATCAACCAGTTCATCACAAATATCTCCAGATAACTTGAGCCTGTAATGACCTGGTGCATAAGCTTTTTCCTTACTGTGAAACACTCTTTTCGTGTCCCCAACTGCCAGTGATTTCTTATGTGTTTGGATCATTTCAAGATTATGTTTATTTGATCTCAGTGACTTGTTTGGATAATCAGGCATCAATGCACCATCTAACACTTGCTTGTAATGTTCATGACGTATGTCTTTATTTTTTATTGCTGTTTTTTTAATTCCTTTGGCTTTGGACTGACTACCCTTCTGGTGCAGTATAGAATACATTTTTGATCTCAGTCCAACATACTCAACTATTGGCACACCATTTAGTTCATCCTTAAACTTACCAGGCACTTTCTTGTTTTGTGTGCTGAACAATGGATGGTCTTTAGGATAGTCAGATGTGTCATACATGTGTAACTCTGTTTTCATGTCTTCATAAAAGTCTTCAGTACACACATCAATGATCATAGAGTCAGTGTCAGTGTATAACAATCGACAGTCAGGATATTTTGGCTTAAAGTAATCATAATAAAATTCAAGCATCAACAGTTTTGATAACTCAAGAATTGCCATACCAATGAATACTGGCTTGTCCAGTTTGACAATCTTTTTTTTGAGTGACACAGCATACAATGATGAATGAAACTCTTTGTACCCTGTGTACTGTGGCTTGCCTGTAAGTTTAATTGCACCCAATTCAGTTGTGACTAGTCTCACATCTTTTCTGTGATGAGGATTTTCCATTGTCTTGCCAAAACAGGCATTGTTCATAAGCTTAAAGAAGTCTTTGTCAAATGCAGTGTTTCCGTCTCTGGCACGCAATGTTGTGTTCTTTATTATGTAATCTTTCATGAAAGCACTCTGATCAAATTGAATTCCTCTGTGAACTTTCTTTAGTACTAACCCGTGTCTGATGTAAAACTGTAACAAGCGGTAGTGACAAACGTAATTGAATTTATCATTCAGATTCGGTACAAGTTTGGTGTCTTCTTTTTTCCCCGTCATACTCATTTTCTCAACTGCTAAGGGATAATCATTGTGGTAATCATGTAGATGGTGTGGGTACTCCAGGTCGACTTCAAAGATCCAACCCTTTGCGTCGTTTCGGTCAAGATTCATAATATTGTTTGTTAACCCTGTTATGTCATACTGTGATAAATCATGCAGACAAAAGTTTTTCAAGGGCAATAATTCACACATCGCCCAGCCATACAAATTGTTAGCGTCAAGGTACGTAATGAATGACCTTGACCTTGAGGGGTCAAACCCCCGGCCAAGGTCACCATGGGCGTCCATATATTTATTGTTGGCTCTGGCATAGTTGTTTGAAGCTATACTAATGCCTCCTCTCAATCCGCGTTCTACCATTTCACCCATCGTACGATCAGACAACAGGTCTATAGATATCTTACTGGATTTCAAAAATGCATCCCATGTCATGCCAGGACTAGTTATGTAACAAGCAGGGTCAAGCTTGTAGTGTAACAACCCCTTTTCACGGTAACTTTCAAATACGTCTGCTAGCAAACAAACGTCAGCTTTCAAGTACTGATCGTGATAGTCACCAATTGTCTGACACCCCAACTTCCCCCACGCATCAAGTGCATGTTGATATTCAGAGTCAGAAATACCTTTTCCAGTTAGTGTAGAATAAAATTTCTCTTTTGGTGGCAGTCTTGTTTCCTCAAACACAACCCAGTGATCAATGTACTCATACGGATACACACCTTTCTTAACCAAGTCTGGCTCAAAATATTTACTCGTTATTGGATACTCGGTCAGTCCTTCTGCCAGACTAGCCAACCCTAAAGACAAATGTTGCATGGAGTCATAAAATGCTAATTTGTCTAATCTAAAAGTCAAGTACTTCTCAGTTGTCTGGGCAATACAACTTATGTTTTTGTACGACTCATCTACAGCCTGCATGATGATGTGTGAATCATATCCTTTGAGATTGTGGAAAAAGATTGGCAGTTTGTATGTCTTGGGATCTATTTTTAATAATAAGTTACAATTGTTATGTGCAGCACCTCTGTAACGACCAGTTATGTGATCGTGGTCACGAACTTTATCACCCTGGAGGGGTTGTTCACAAATCCAACACGTCTCAGCTGTATCAAATTTCAGTTTGTCTTCTTCTGTCATCACCAGAGGCATCTGACATGTTGTGAGATACTGTACTACCTGACTATACAGATGTCTCATTTCTGTTAAAAACAAACATGCTGCATTTTCACCCCTGTAGATAACAGGTTCTGAATGCAGACCGTCTGACCTAACAAGAATGTATCCAAAAGAACACACCACTTGGTCACTCAACTTTATAGTCTTTGGTAATGATTCTGGAACAGGACCCTCATACGGAACAACTAATGATTCAAAATCTGCGTACACTACAAACGGCAACTTTTGCTGATTCCCATAGTTCTTAAAATAAACCTTGCTGCCAGGCTCTGGATACTTAAGTACAGTCTGTATGTCATCAGCTGACCTACAATGCAGGACGTGTTTATGTGCCACTGCAATAGAAGAAAATCTTTGTAAACATCTTTTACACACTTCCTGTTTACTCTTGTGTTTTGTTGTATGATTATGAATTAGACGTGACATATTCCTAATAATTGTGTAGTGAAAGTTATTGTTATCACCGGCAGGACCGATTAATAACATGTCAGCATGTTTATCTTCTGACTGCCCATATGTTGGAGCCAGTGTTGATACTCTAATGGGTTGTAACTTGTTCTCAGATTCATTATCCCACACATACACATTTACAGATATACCAGGATTTAGTTTTTCAAACAAATCTATGTCCTCTATTTTAACAGGAAACTCAATGCCACTAAAATCGAGTTCCTTTACAAATTTGGTGTAGTTAGAAACACGTTCAGGTTTTATTTTTACAAAGTGTAGTTTAGCAAGCACACACCACATGAAACAATAGTTGTCATTGTTCTGTATGTTGACGACAGCCTTCTTGTTTGCAACCTCTGTTGGCAGTGGCAACCACGATTTACCTAATATAGGATGATACCTAGACTGCTTTAGTTGCAGTTCATGTACATGTCCTTCGTGCCAACCAGATCCTTTCATTTTTGCACTGTCAATTGCCTGTAGAAAGTCTGGTAATAGTCTGTCTCTAAACACATTCTCCAATTCTCTTCTTGTGTTAACAGTGTGTTGTCTTGTTGATATATACGATACAATTACCTCACCGTCCACCCTAGTGAATTCGATTTTTGCAACAATTTGAATCTTCACACTGCCTGTGAGAAGATTTTGTTGTATGACAGAAAAAGAGTTTTCTATTGATTGATAGACATTATTAGTATTGGATATGGGTAAGTTTGTTGTGTGAAACACGTTTCTTAAACCAGATGAGCCAGGGCTTTGAGCATTGTCCGTCATTTTTATTTGTCCGACAAAATAATAAAATAAAAAAAATTACTGCTGTCACACCATATGTAATACTGTATTATCCGTAGTTATGATAAACAAGTCAACTACTTTTCTGGTGTTTGTCCTGCAGGTGCAAAATTACTTTATTGAACGTAACACTTTCAATATAACAATGTAGTTTTCTTATTTGATTAAATATGTCTTCACACAGTACCTCAAACCAACGCAAGTGGCCACTGTTAGCATTATAAACTTTAAAAGCATTTGTCTTAAGATCAACAGTCTCATAATCATAACCTGGTAATCCATCTGAATATTCCAGAGTAACATTATATGTCGTGTATATCCTTATTGACGGTGTTGAGAGTTTAAAGCTGGGTCCAAACACACGTGTTTTTAAGTCAGTAAAGTGCATAACATCTTTGAAGCATTCTGTAACATCAAACACTTGGGTTTGTCTGTCTGTCATTTTTATTAGTCAAACAAAAGAATAATTGTTATCAAGCAAAATCATGTTTTCTAGGAAATTACACTGAATAGTAATTTTATACGTTTGCACCAATCAGCTATGTTGGCAGTAACGTTTTACATTTACACTGTGTTACTGCTTCTATGTAAGCTAAATGGATTTAGATTCAAACCACAGACACACTCACTCAGGTATAAAACTCTATGTATTTCCTAGTCAATGACATAAGGGGCATAAACACTTGAAAGATTTAATCACTGTACAGAGTTGTCTCCCATAGACTATATGTTGCATACCCAAGTTGGTAGACAACTGCGTCACTGATTTGTGAGTATTCATTGATGATATCCTGTTTATGTGTAGCAAGGATAATGATTTCATGTATGTTCATTTTGTAGTCTTAGCTCAGTGACATGTCTATTTATGTGTGTGTGTGTGTGTGTGTCATTGGATTATGCAGAGATTCAAAAATCTTTACAGTTGACTCAAACCCGATTAAAAACAGTGGCTCTTGAGAATCTCGCCATGCTCATAAGAATCTGTGATCGAGTGGGCTACATGTGAGAACATGTTCTGTGTGTTTGTGTATACATGTTCTGTGTGTTTGTGTGTGTGTGTGTGTGTGTGTGTCAGTGCGTGTGTTTGTCTGTGTGTCAGTGTGTGTGTGTGTGTGTGTGTGTGTGTGTGTGTGTGAGAGAGAGAGAGAGAGAGAGAGAGAGAGAGAGAGAGAGAGAGAGAGAGAGAGAGAGAGAGAGAGAGAGAGAGAGAGAGAGAGAGACCACCGTTTGATTTCACAGACATGAGTACATTAAGCCCACTTGAAATCACCCCTTCTTTAAAAGTCCCTGTTGACTTTTGACATCACTTAGTGATTTAAAAGGCTGTATTTATGAAAGGCTTTTGACGGCTGAGGGCCTTTCAAAAGCACAGTCCCGCTTGCGGCTTGTGCCCGAATTAAAAAGGAATGGAATGCCACCGCTATTCAATTGCGCGGCGTGAGGGCAACACAAAAGGCGACCAACCGTGACACTAGCCGGCAGCTCAGGCTTACGGTAAAATTGTACTGACATGAGTGTCTGTAAGTGTGTTTGTAAGTGAGTGTGTATGTTTGTTTATGCGTCTGTTTGTTTGTTTGCGTGCGTGCGTGTGCGTGTGCGTGCGTGCGTGCGTGTGCGTGCGTGCGTGCGTGTGTGCGTGTGCGTGCGTGCGCGTGCGTGTGTGCGTGTGCGTGCGTGTGTGCGCGTGCGTGTGTGCGTGCATGCGTGTGCGTGCGTGTGCGTGATTACATGGCATGCGTGTGACTGAGGGTTCTTGCAACTTCTCGCAGCAACTGAAAATCAACAACACACAAAACATATAGTGTACAGAAACCCAGCTCACAAAACTTGCTCGACAAGTCTGGTCGGGTAGCATAAGACTCGTCAGGCTTGTTCCGCATTTAGACATAACATTTTGGAAAGACCAAGATCGATTTTAGGATCAGGTTTTGCCGGATCGGACTTATTCTTGCCGGTTAGTGTTTGAAAATGACCGGTTGTTTTTGTTATAATTTATTCATTGGACTATTAGCCGGTTGAGATGTATGACGTCAGCTCTGTCATACCAAGTTGTGTATGCGTGTCTGTGTTGTTTGAGTGATAGTGTGTCTGTGTGTGCGTGTGTGTGTGTGTGTGTGTGTGTGTGTGTGTGTGTGTGTTGGGTGGGGGTGGGTGGGGGTGGGGGGTGGGGGGGGGGTGTCTTGAGGATCTGTTGTATATGTACTCAGTCGGGTGTATAAAGCAAGGTATGATTTTCTGAGGTGCGTCTCTTTTCAGCTTTTACAGTCATGTACACCGCCTAACCGAACAGGGCGTGAAATTCAATAAGAGTTATTATCCTTTCACGGGCTGGTGGGTTTCAATGGCTCGCGTATGCACCCGGAAGAAAAATCTCGGTACAGACAGACAGGTGTTTATGACTCACTGTAGGCAAACAGTCTACAGCTTTTTCATGTTACTGTACACCACGCATGCAAGGGCCCATGTGTAACATAGCTGAAATTGTATAGACCACAACAGCATACTGAGTGTGTGTGGCAGACATGGTCTACCAGCTCTGTCAGGCGTGTGATTGTCATGGGATATTACCCTTGTGAAAATGATGTGTACCTGTGTTGCAAGGTTTGCACTTAATGTTTTTGTTTATACATGTTTTATGTTAGTATGTATATATGTATGTATGTACGTGCGTGTGCATGTGCGTGTGTTTATGTGTTGGTATGTGTGTGTGTCTGTGTGTATGTTTGCCTGTGTATATAACTTGTATGACAATCTGGCACTGCCCTTAAATTATCTTGGTTTGCAACTGGCGTGTCTGTGTGTATTTGTTTGGCTTTTGTTATGAACAGAGACGTGCTTAAACAGAGCCAATTCAATAAAGTTAGCACTGAGCGGTCCCCCCTGCACAACACTTCTATAGACCTTTTGACGCGTGACGTGTGAATGGCGCTGTGAAAGCTTTTACCCAACTCATTGAAAGAGGGTTTGGCATTGAGTCTTGTCATGCGTGAACTGAAATGATATGTGCGGGACAGAGCATGTGAGCTTTTTCGGAAATCGACTCTGGCAGTATTGAGAGAAACGGTCATGTAAAAGTTAATGACCGTAATTAGTAATTAATTAAGGTCATTAGGTGTTGACAGAGACAATAGTTATAGAGATAAAACAATAGAGTCCCGAAAGATAATCAGATCAATAAGGCCGCATCAGTCATGCTTGTCAGTTTTTAAAATCAACGGGTTGATTCAGAATTAACGGGGGTAAAATTGGGGTCAAAAATATGATATTAAAAAATGATGTAAATTAATGACTGATGTGGCTCTATTGAATTAATTGTCTATCGGGACTCTATTGTTTTATCTCTCCAGTGGGCGCAGTTTGTGAATGGTGTGCGTGCGTACTAGGCTGTGCAGTCGTACATTATTCCCTACTCACTACTCACTAAAAAGTGTGTTGGAGTGTGCGTTTATCTCCTGTGCCCAACTGTGAGTACACTAGGTAATCTCGTTGGGCCTATCTGCATTCTTTGTTGATCAACAGTGTGTTGTTGCGGCTATAGTTACAACTTCGTGGAGTTCGGGATTCTTTTGTTGTTGTTGTTGTTGTTGTTGCCGCTACAACGGAAAATACAAGGTGTTCTCCGCTGCAGCGGTAAACAGAATCAACTGAATAACATAGCCGGATATTACCGCATTGTGCCAGCAGTGTGTTGCTTGCTGCTACAACAGAGAATACAATGTGTTCTCCGCTATAACGGTAGACAATTAACCATTTACTTCCTTGTGGAAATCATTCTACATGTGGAACATTTAAGGTGTTGTCCGTGTAACGGTTAACAATTACGGCCGCTCATCCATATCTTTGGATTAGTCGTGAGGAAATCGTGTGATAGCATTCAGATCCACACCCACTGTGTGCCTGGTCTTATCAACGCATTTCAGGGCTTTTTTTCTTTCTTTCTTTTTTTTTTTTTTTTTTTTGCCGCCTAGTGTGCTGCTGACCAGAACTCTTTTCACGTGTGACGTCTGATAAGTGCGCTACACCACAGTCACTATTTAGACAGCTTGCGCAGCATTAATACGTGGATACACTATTAATCAAAAGCGATCTTCATTGTTGGACACCATTTGTGACGTTTGATACGAGGTGCTATAACTTCAGCCGCGCTTTACTGCATTGAGACTTTATTCCTTATTCCCTCTGTTTATATTTTTTGTATTGTGTTGCACTTCATTTGTGAGAGTTAGAATTCAACATGACCCATAATGATCAGACACACGGAAGCCTTCAAACTGGTCACTTGAACATCTACCATCTTTTTAACAAGGTGGCCGATTTGAATGTTTTTCGAAACTCGTCTAAACCATTCCACCTGTTTGGTCTTAGTGAGACGCGACTTAATTCCGACATAAGCGATGAAGCCGTTCACATACCTAACTTTAGCATCACTCGACATGACCCTCATGTACTTGGTCAGACTGGGCTTGCCGTTTACATCCATAACTCAGTCCAACATTTAGTAAAAAGGCGTAAGGACATAGAAACTCCGGAAGTTGAGTGCATTTGGTTGGAATTTAGGGCTCCAAAAACTAAACCCGTCTTCATCGGCTTTTGTTATCGTAACCCATCAGCCAAGTTTGAATGGTACGACGATTTCTTGCATGCAGTAGAAAAAGTTGGCTTACCTAACTGTGATGCGTTGCTACTAGGCGACTTTAACATAGATATGTTGAAGCCCCATACCGCGTGGGATTGCATCACCACACAAACCGGCTTAGAACAATTAGTTTCTGCCCCTACTAGGATCACAAAAACAACCGCAACACTCATTGATCACATTTACACCAACCGTCCCCTTAGTGTGTTCAATGTTAGTGTTCCTGACCTCAGCATCAGTGATCACTCTCCTACTGTGTGTTCCTGCCAGTGCATCGTAAGAACGGGCACACAACTATAACGTACCGCTCATTTAAACAGTTTAATCAGTCTCTTTTCTAGCAGACCTTGATCAAACACCATTTAATGTCGTTAATAACGAAACTGACCCTGAAAAGGCTCTGACTGTTTGGTATCGACTTTTTACAAGAGTACTTAACAAACACGCCCCTTTACGGCAAAAGCGGGTAAAGAAAACCATACGTTACCGCCTTGGCTAACACAAGGAATAATTGAAGCTATGAAATTGAGGAATGACTTAAGAAGACACAAGCTATTTCTCTCTCTCTTGGCTTGACTTCGCGAACGAAGATTTTATAGGAGTTGCCCACGACGTCTGCAGGCTTGTTCGTGGCTGCGGAGGCCAATCCGAGACAGGCAGGTTCGACCGCAGTGGCTGCAGGGGAAGGTATGGCCAGGGTTCTGAGCTGCGGCATCTCTGTTTTTTCTCCTGAGCCGCTTGTCCTTAAGGCTAGCTCTGTGAGAGTCCTCAAAGGAGACAGCTGCCTTGTAAATGGTGGAGCGCCAGGTGTCACTGTCCGCAGCAAGCGAAGACCACTGGTGGTGGTCGATTTGGCAGGCACTAAGTGCCTTCTTGAGACAGTCTTTGTATCTCTTCTTTGGTGCCCCTCTGTCTCGGTGTCCAGTAGCAAGCTCGCCGAACAGGGTGATCTTTGGTAGGCGGTGATCCTCCATCCTGGAGACATGCCCCGCCCAGCGGAGCTGTGTCCGCAGCAGCAAAGCCTCGATGCTCACAGTTTCAGCCTGTTCAAGGACCTCGACGTTGGTGACATAGTCACTCCAGTGAATGCCCAGGATGGTACGCAGGCAGCGCTGGTGGAAGCGTTCGAGGAGTCGTAGTTGGCTGCGGTAGAGGGCCCAGGACTCGGAACCATACAGCAGGGTGGTGAGGACCACAGCTCTGTACACGCTGATCTTGGTGCCTGTTTTCAGCTGTTGATTGTGCCACACCCGCTTGAAAAGTCGCCCGAAAGCGCTGTTCGCTTTTGCCAGCCTGCTGTCAAGCTCCTTGTCCCGCTTGGCGTCCGACGTGATAATGCAGCCAAGGTAGGTAAACTGGTGCACTGACTTTAGTTCAGACTCGCCAATGGTGATGTGAGGAGGGCGATACACTGTCTTGGGTGCCGGCTGATGGAGGACCTCTGTCTTTTTCAGACTGACCTCGAGTCCAAAGAGCTGGGCAGCATCTGCGAAGCAAGACGTGATGCGCTGTAGGGCTCTCTCTGAGTGTGCAACGAGGGCAGCATCATCAGCAAAAAGCAGCTCACGAATCAGTTGGTCTAGGGTTTTCCTGTGGGCCTGCAGTCGTCTGAGGTTGAACAGGCTGCCATCGAGACGATACCTGATGTACACTGCATCGTCATCATCGAGATCCACTGTGGCCTGCTTCAACATCATGCTAATTAAGATGGTGAAGAGGGTTGGTGCCAGCACGCAGCCCTGCCTTACGCCGTTGAGAATAGGGAATGGTTCTGAGAGGTCATTGTTGAGTCTGACCTGGCCTTGCTGGTCCTCGTGTAGCTGGACAATCATGTTGAGGAACTTTGGGGGACAGCCAAGTCGCTCCAGGATCTGCCACATGCCTTGCCTGCTCACAGTGTCGAACGCTTTTGTTAGGTCGACAAATGTTACGTACAGCCCTTTGTTCTGCTCGCGGCACTTCTCCTGTAGCTGTCTCAGCACAAAGACCATATCGGTGGTGCTCCTGTTTGCTCTGAAGCCACACTGGTCCTCTGGGAGTTGGTCTTCAGCGATGGCAGGTAGCAGCCGATTCAGGAGCAGCCTTGCAAGGATTTTCCCAGCAATGGACAGCAGGGTAATTCCCCGATAGTTGGAACAGTCAGACTTCTCGCCTTTGTTCTTGTACAGGGTGATAACGACTGCATCACGGAGATCTTTTGGTAGTGTTCCTTCCTCCCAGCAGCAGAGAAAGAGGTCATGGAGCTTGCTGTGCAGTGCTGTGCCTCCATGTTTCCAGATCTCTGGCGGTATTCCATCAATGCCTGCTGCTCTGCCACTCTTGAGCTGG
>BTPG01000006.1:78096741-78124241 GCA_036245525.1 Semisulcospira habei | reverse complement strand
TACTAATGGTCAAAACGTAAGGGCCACTTTTTATCGCAGACGCACCGACAACACCACACAAATAATGTAACAATACTTGGAGTCAGTACTTTGCTAATTTATGCAGTAACAATTTCATTTACGTTTTGAGTAAATCAAGTAATTGTAACAACATCAGTACTTTAGAATGTTCACCCACCCCTCATTTGAAAAGTCACACAAGACTGGTCCAGTCAGCAGCGAGTGTACCCGCCGTTTGCAGCCAAGCATCCAATGCAGCGTTAACGCATGGAGTTTACCAGGGTTCGGAGAACATGTTGTGGGATCGCTTCCCACTCTCGATGCAGAAACTGAGTCAGCTGGGGGACGCCTTTAGGTGCGGGGGTGGTTGCTGACTACACGTTGCCCCAGCACGTCCCAGAGGTGCTCGATGGGAGCCAGATCAGGTGAACGAGCTGGCCACTCCATCCTCATGATGCCCCGTTGTTCAAGGTACTCATTGAAAGGGGTAGAGGAGCTTGCGTTTTCTAAGTAGGCAAGCAGGTGTTTGTGGACATGTCTTTCAATGAAATCGGCCGATAGTTGTTAGGGTCAAAACGATCTTTAGTTTTTGCAAGTGAAATGACTTTAGCGTATTTTAGTTTGTCAGGGAAAGTGTGTTGCTTGATATAAAGGTTATAAATGTACGTAATATTAATAGACTCTACTATATACGGCAAGGATAATTTAAGAATATGCGGGCTGATGTCGTCAGGCCCCGAAGACTTTTATTTGGTAGTTTACTAATAAGCAAACCCACCTCATGAACTGCTAGCAAGGGAATGTTTAAGGGGTTTGTGTCCTCTGTTCTTTGTTTACAGAATTCAGAAAGCAAGTTAGAACATGTATACTTACTGCTATGAGTTGAGGCATTTAAAGTTTCAGCGACTAACAGAAAATGATTATTAAACGTTTCTGCAGTAAGACTGCTGGGAATGGCTGTTGAAGTGCCAGGGGAGCCTTTAGTTAGAGTGTTCAATAAGCGCCAGATAGTGGAAGTATCCTTACTGTCTTTAACCGTGTCACGGACTAACGTTTTCCTTGCCTCTGTGATCATGCACTTAACACGGTTACGTTGATGCTTGTAAATAGTTTTTGACTACGTAGATCATCTCTGAGCGCCGTAGTTTGCTTTATTTCTGAGGTTAACCATGGAGGGAGAGTGTTCGATTTAACCCTTCTCTCACGAAGGAGTGCGTGTTTGTTTAATACATTTAGAAAAAGAGTGTGCCAAATAGAAAGGGCAGTGTCCGAGGAATTGGAGAGACGTACATCGTTGAACGGAGTATTATTTAAATCAAATAGGCATTTGGCTTGGTTAAAATTCTTGAATGTTCGATATGTTATGGTTGTATGGCCGTCTGTTTTGCTTTAGGAATCTTTGTCGACCATGAACAAACAACTGGATAGTGATCACTAACACTTAGATTTGAAACCTCAACATTACAGACGTCTTTGGGTTTATAAGTGTATATTATGTGAGGACGTATTCTGAGTAATTCTGGTGGGCGATTTTATTAACTGGGACTAGACCAAACAATGAAGATGTATCCCACGCAGTGTGATTCTTAAGGAAGTCTATATTAAAATCTCCCATGAGAAGAAGGTCAGCCTTTCTTTTACAAGCTCTGTCAATGTTCTGACTAAAATGGTCATACCATTCAAAAGTGGCGGCAGGGTTTCTGCAAAGGAAGGAGAGAGGGAGAGAGAGAGAGAGAGAGAGAGAGAGAGAGAGAGAGAGAGAGAGAGAGAGAGAGAGAGAGAGAGAGAGAGAGAGAGAGAGAGAGAGAGAGAGAGAGAGAGAGAGAGAGAGAGAGAATATGAGATTTCTAGAGACAGCTTTACATTGTGTTAAGTTGGACCTAATTAATTAGCTAATTAAGCCCATCACCCTTCATCATCCCCATCACCTCTCACAAAGTCCATGTCATTATCAGTGCACTCCGTACATTTTAGTCATTTAAGACAATGACACTCTATCACCCTCACAAAGCCCCCACATTTTTTAGCGCAAGCGGTACACACGGCACCTTTCAAATCAAAACCGACGCCTGTCTCAACACTAACCACAAACGGCATTGAGAGAACTCCCGAGAATCCTATTCAATTATATCTGATTGAATGTCTAATGTGATAATCACTCTCTTCACCTCCTAAAACAACCAGTCTGCCAACACAGGGGAGACAATGCTTTCACCTTCCATTCAAGTCATAGAAACTAAAGCCATATGCATACATTAGGCCGCTCCCTGCATTCAAACAGAGGACCGGCTGACCCACTTCCTTTTCAAACCCCCTCGCAAGGCGAGAATGTCTTTCATTCAGCAAGTGCAGACAGAGTCGAGCATGGGAAGGTCATTTTGACTTACCACTTGACTATAAGCACCTAATAATAGATTAGATAGGATACCTATCTATCTATCTATCTATCTATCTATCTATCTATCTATCTATCTATCTATCTATCTATCTATCTATCTATCTATCTATCTATCTATCTACCTATCTATCTATCTATCTATCTATCTATCTATCTATCTATCTATCTATCTATCTATCTATCTATCTATCTATCTATCTATCTATCTATCTATCTATCTATCTATCTATCTATCTATCTATCTATCTATATCCCGTAGTCTTGCCGACCGTTGGGGCACCACTGATGACTTGGCAACCAGCTCCCTCCATTCCTCTCTGTTCTCTGCCATTCTCAGCGTATCGCCCAGCTTCAGTCCTGTCCACTCTGAGATATTGTCCTCCCATCTTTTCCTCTGTCTTCCTCTCCTTCGTCCTCCTTGCACAGTGCCTTGCAGGATTGTTTTGGCAAGCCCTGCTGAACGCGTGACATGCCCATACCACTTCAGTTTGTGTTTTCTCACAATGACTAATAAGTCTTCATAGGGCCCGATGGCTTGCCTGATTCTGCTTCCCACTTCCTCGTTTGTGATGTGATCTCTGTATGAGATGCCAAGCAGCCTTCGAAAACATCTCATTTCAGTGGCTTGTATCCTCCTTTCAAGGTCTGCTGTGAGGGTTCATGACTCGCAGGCATACAAGAACACTGAGATGACTAAGGAGCGCATCAGTCTGATCTTGGAGCAGAGTGTGATGTTTCTGTCCTTCCATATGGTCTTCAATCTTGTCAGTGCTGTTGTTGTCTGCGCAATCCTGGACAGTATTTCTGGTTTTGATCCCTCGTCTGTCACAATGGCTCCTAAGTATTTGAATTTCTTAACTGTTTCCAGTTTTTGGCCTCCAACCATGATTTCAGTGCCAATGCCGCTGGCGTTATTGGTCATCAGTTTGGTCTTCTCTGCACTGATTTCCATTCCATATGCAATGGCTGTACTATCCAGCTTTTCCACCAGCTGAGCTAGCTCCTTCTCTGTTCCTGCAAGGCCATCAATGTCGTCCGCAAAGCGCAAGTTCGTGATTGTTCTGCCTCCAATACTGACAGTTCCTTCATGATCTTTCAGAGTGTCCGTCATGATTCTTTCCAGGAAGATGTTGAAAAGAGTAGGTGAGAGCAAGCAGACCTAGATGTTGTCGTGATCACCGAAACGTGGCTCCGCTCAGCTGGCGATGAACCCATCATCGCCAGCGTCACTCCGAGTGGCTACCGCCTGGCCTCCTTCCCGCGTGCTTCCAGAGGGGGTGGCATTGCCATCATCTACAGGGACTGTCTCTCAACTCACCTCTCCTTCTCTCAGTCTCTCCCTTTTGCTCATCCCTCCTTTGTCGAGGCCGTAGCAACACTCCCTGGCCAGTCCCTCATCTTCTCATGTATCTATCGCCCCCCTCCAAGCTCTCAAAACAAACTTACAAACTCCATGTTCCTCACCGAGTTCGATCTCCTCCTCGACCACTACAGCACACGACCCGGAAAACACATCCTTCTTGGTGATTTTAACTTCCACTTCGACAAACCCGACCACCCCGACACAAAACGCCTTTGCACGTCACTTTCTAACCACAATCTTACACAGCACATCACTAAACCCACCCACCGACTCGGCCACACCCTCGACTGGATCATCACCCGCACCTCCGATCAACTCTTCCTCGACTTTGACACCTCCTCTGTGCTTCCCTCCGACCACCTCGCTATTCTCGTCGCCCTCAACCTACCTCCCCCGAAAAAGCCCAAGCTCTTTGTCTCTCGTCGCAAACTAAAATCTGTCAACCGAGAGAACTTTTTCGACGAAGCTGTCGACCTTCTCTTGGACCCCGCCTCCTCTCCCGATCTTGCATCCCATTTCGATTCCTCCCTTCGAAAACTTCTAGACACCCATGCTCCTGTCACCACCTGCTCCATACCCAACCGACTCCCCTCCCCCTGGCTCACTGACGACATAGCCGAGGCCAAGCGCGAGCGTCGACAAGCGGAACGCCGCTGGCGCTCATCCGACCTCACCGTTCACAGAGAGATCTTCCAAACCACCAGATCCAAAGTCTGCAGAATGATCTCCGACTCCAAACGCAAACACCTTCAAAACAAAATCCTGGAATCCACTTCTTCCAAAACCCTCTACGCTACCATGAACACACTCCTAGGCACTTCTAAAGACTCTCCTCTTCCCAACACACACAGCAAAGAAGAACTTCCGTCCGCCTTTTCCTCCTATTTCTCCGACAAAATCCAAACTCTGCGCAACACACTCGACACTCTGCCTTCTTCGCCTTGCCTCCCTGACACCCCCTTTTCCGGCACTCCCCTCTCGTCCTTCCGCCCCGTCTCTCAGGATGAAGTCCTCAAGACCATAAAGTCCATGCCTTTCAAAACCTGCCAACTAGACCCCCTCCCAGCTTCCCTCTACCAGGACGGCCTCCCAATACTTTTGCCCTTCATTACGGACATCATCAACACATCTCTAGAAAATGGCTCCGTCCCCGATATCTTCAAGTCCGCCATCGTCCGTCCTCTCCTCAAAAAACACAACCTCGACCCAAACGATCTCAAGAACTACCGCCCAGTCTCCAATCTCTCTTTCCTGTCCAAGCTTCTTGAGAAGGTCGTTCTCAACCAACTCAACCTCCACCTCGCCGACAACAACCTCCTCAGTCCCTTCCAGTCTGCCTATCGCAAACATCACAGCACTGAAACTGCCCTTCTACATATCCTAAACGACCTGCTTCTCTCCACTGACTCGGGCAACATCTCCCTTCTTACGCTACTCGATCTCTCTGCCGCCTTCGACACCATAGACCACTCTATCCTCCTCCACCGCCTCCACCACTCCTTTGGCATCACTGACTCTGCTCACTCCTGGTTTCTCTCCTACCTCTCCGACAGACAGCAGTCCGTCACCATCGACGGCGTCTCCTCCAACCCAGTCAGGCTCTCCTGCGGCGTTCCTCAGGGGTCCGTCCTGGGCCCGGTCCTTTTTACACTCTACATCTCCCCACTGCCCAACATCATCCAGTCTCACCACATACACCACCACCTCTACGCTGACGACTCACAACTACTAGACAAAGACAAACTCGACAACACTCAGACACTACTGACTCGCACGGCTGACTGCTATGAGGACGTGAAAAACTGGATGACAGCAAACAAGCTCAAACTGAACGACGACAAAACGGAAGCCATGCTGGTAGGCACTCGCCAGAAACTTTCCCAGCTCTCTCCCTCTCTCCACCTTCAACTCGACAGCACCCCCATCTCCCTCTCTGACTCGGTCAAGAACCTTGGCGTTATCCTCGATTCCTCTCTTTCCATGACCAGCGTCGTCCCCGCCACGGACCAGGCATGTTATTTCCACCTCCGCCGCATCAGTCAGATCAGAAAATACCTCACTACCGAAGCTGCCACCAAACTCGCGGTCTCTCTCATCTTATCTCGCATCGACTACTGCAACTCTCTCCTTTCTGGCCTTACTCACTCCACCACTCTCACTCTCCAGCGCGTCCAGAACAATGCTGCCCGCCTCGTCCTCAGAAAGAAAAAATCCGACCACATCACTCCCCTGCTCAAGCTCCTTCACTGGCTCCCCATCCCCCAACGCATCCAATACAAGATTTTGTCTCTCTGCTACAAATCCCTGAACAACTACGCTCCTGCGTATCTCTCCAACTTACTTCACCCCTACACTCCTCCCCGCTCCCTCCGCTCCGCCTCTGACCCTCTCCGCCTCCTCATCCCCCGCACTAAACTCAGCACTTTTGGCCCCCGCTCTTTCTCATTATACGGTCCAACCACCTGGAACACTCTCCCACTCTCTCTCCGTCAGAAACACTCGCTCTCCTCCTTCCAGTCTGCCCTCAAAACTCATCTCTTTCAACAGTTCTAGCACTATATCACCACACTCCCCAGCCCAAGCTGACCGTCCTAATGTATCTTCACTATTTGTGTTACGTGAGTCATTGTCTAAAGCGTGCGCATGCGTGTGCGAGTTGTGAGTGCGCGCTTAGAGTTAAAATTATTATAAGATAAGCGCATTATAAATACCGTAATTATTATTATTAGCAGCCTTGTCTGACTCCAACTGTAGTCCTAAACCAGTTTCCTATTTTGCCGTTGAAGCAGACTGCGCTAGTGGCCTTGTTGTAAAGGTTTGCTATGACTTTGATCAGGTTGGCATTGATGTTGTATAGCTTCATGGTGGACCAAAGGGCTGCATGCCACACCCTGTCAAATGCTTTCTTAAAATCCACAAAGACACGATAGAGGTCCTGCTGGTGCTGGAGGTATCTCTCACATAGAACTCTCAGGTTGAAGATCTGCTCACTTGTGCTGCGCCCTGGTCTGAAGCCTGCCTGTTCCTCAGCTATGATTTCCTCTGCCTGCCTGTTCAGTAGGATCTTTAACATGACTTTGCTTGGGTGGGATATAAGACTGATCGTGCGATAGTTCTGGCATTGATGTAAGTTGCCTTTTTGGGGGAGAGTTATTATAAGTGATTGGGTCCATGGTGTGGGCCAATCCCCTGACTGCCAGATCTTATTGCAGATTGTTAGTAAGGCGCTTATCGTGTCTTCTCCCCCTTCTTGGACTAGCTCTGCAGGGATGTTGTCTGCTCCTGCTGCCTTTCCTTTTTTCAGTGACTTCCCTGCAGCCTCTACTTCTTCTCGGAGGATGGGATAGTTGCCATTGTTGGTCACGGGTGGGTTGACAAGTATGCCTGGGTCCCCTGCAGCTCGGTGGTTGTACAAATCTGAGCAGTACTCTGTCCATCTCTTCAATATGTCTTGGTCTAAGGATACCTATAACTTTGAAATTACTCTATAAGTACTTATAAGTAAGTTAAATTAAGTATTGTAAGTAACTTTACTTAGGTACTTACAAGTTCTTTGATGTAAATCATCTGGTTACTTGGCCAGATTTGACAAGTTAATGGGTCAGAAAAATAACTTTTTTTCCTTAGTGGTGGAAAATCAGATGTCTTTGTTGATTTACAGAGTGCATTTGTTTTCAACAGGAGAGTCCAATTCAAAAGTCTTGGTAGAAAGAGGACCTGAATGAGTTTACAACCTGTTAGAAACAGGGGAATAGTCTTCTTTTTAAAGTCAGATCCCTCTCTGCGAATCAGATTGACTGTTAATTTCTGCATTTCTAAAGGCAAGCCTAGCTAAGACAGACCAAATCGGTTTTTAACTGTGCGTGGCCTCTCTAGCTGCTGATAAACCCACACTTTACAGTATACTGTCAGTCTTTTGAAAAATCGCTATTACACAAGATCGGTTTTGTGCTTGTAAGATGTGCTTGTGGAATATGTTTCACTTACTTACAAGGGCTATAGTGTGGGTTTATACCAATCTGAAACTAAAGATAAGTGCACAAATTTTGTTTCACATTTAAAAAATTATTTAATAAAATGAATCATGACGAATTACTACTTTTGAGTGATATCTGCTCTGTAGAGAATAGAAATTTATACTCTAAAAAAACAACATCTCCACTCTTTAGTTGTTTCCAGCAAATCAAAAGCATATCTGGTTAAGCAATACACATCAGAAGAAATCGAAACTCTCACCGCAGATGAGGTAATTAAACAGGCATGCTAAATATGAAAATCACATTGGTTTACTAATGAATCGTGATTTAAGTCGATCTCTCGTCTGTCTGTACATGAAAGCAGTTAGTCATTTCCTAACTGTAGACACTGACAGTCTATCACATGATCTTGGAAGCAACACCATTGTTTCAAGTACAATCTGTAAATTAGCATGCCTTATGTTTTACAAGTTTGGAATTATCTTGCTCCGGTCATCATCTTGCTCATTACTGGAAGTCATGTTGATTTTTCAAAAATAAATTTTAAAGCAGAAGAAAATGGAAGACCATCAGATGACCCCCCCTCCCCCCACCCCCCCCCCCCCCTCTCCTCCCCCCTCCCCTCCCCCCTCCCCCCCCCCCCCCCCCCCCCCCCCCCACCGATCGTGTCACAAATCCAAACCATAACTAAGACTAAAAACCCGGGCAGAGTTGAGGCAGGTAAAAAAATCAGTCAAATGGAATAGACAGAAAAAAATGCAACTGCAAGAAAAGGCTCATATAATTGACCCATCACCACCACCAACACCATCATCACCATCGTCATCACTACCACCACAACTGCCACAACAAAGTGAGAGACTAACAACTGAGTCTAAACCTGAAATAACAACATATATAGTTGGCAGATTTGTTGTAGGATTTGGTTATGTAGGTTACAAACTTTAGAAAAATACACTCCACAAACTCGAACAGTGTCCCAAAAAAACAGAAACTCCCAAAACAAAGCAAGAAGTCTCCACCAAATAGCAGTAGCACCAAATGCTTCGGACCCCATTTTTCATGCAGTAAATAAAATTATTATTTTAATTTTGGTGGCATGCGAAAATGAGCGACGCAAAGAACATAATGAATCTCAACTATCACTGCTGTTCTAAGTGGACTAGCAGTCACCTACACAATGCTTGGGCAGAGTCTTCTCAAAATGCGTTCAGCAGACCTGGGCAAACTAGATTTCAAGGACAGTGCCAAACTAGTTGCGGTTTGTCACAGCGTCGATTGCCATAAAAGACTTTCTCGTCAAGCAGGGAATTATTCCAGAAAATGTATCTATGTAAATAAAAAAATATGGCAACATTGACTGTTATCATTGGTGGTGCTGTTGTTAATGCACTTGATCTCAGTGGGTCAAATTACCTCTTTTGAAGGAGGAAAGTGCAGACGAAATGAGACAACACAATGAGGCATCAGAAAAAACTTGCCCAAGTGGAGCAGGATTACAAGAAAAAAAAAAAAAGAATAGAGAGGATTGATTTTATCAATGAAAAACGCAGACTGGAAGTTCAAGCACAGCATACATTTTCCAATGTTGATGACGCTATCAAAGAATACTACCTTGTTACTGTTGAAGATGTAAGCATACCACAGCCAAAACTTAGTGATTACTACCAACCCAGCCCAGGACAAAAAAAATGGAGAAAATCTTTTTTTAGTAGTTATGTCATTTGTTTACTTCACAGGAGTTTTTTTTTAAATTTTGCTGGAAGAAATGACAAGCGGTGAAGCTAAACTATCAAAAATATATAACTCACCAATTGGCTACTGGAAAGGAAAAAACTGCAATAGAGAAATTGTATGCTGTTGTAGACGAAGCCATTATGCTTGAACAAGTAGCTACAAAAACAATCTATTTAGCAAATATATTTACTTGCCCCAAGAAAAATAACAAGACCACACTTTGAGAACACCACTCCTGATGACACACACCAAATGGATCTCCTGTTTCTTCCCCATAATACTATCAGAAAAAAAAACGCTACAATATGCACTGACTGTTGTCGATATTGCATCACGATTTAAGGATGCCAAACCTTTAACTGACAAAATTGCTAGTAGAGTAGCAGTAGCATTATCATTGATTTATAGTCATGGTCCTCTGAAACACCCTAGGTTCGTGCAAGTTGATGATGGAAGTGAATTTAAAGGTGCAGTTAATCAATTAACTAAGCATGGTGTGCTAGTATGATGAGGCACACCAGGCGTGCACAGGTCACAGGAAATTGTTGAGAACTTTAACAAACAATTATCAGAGAGACTTTTTATCAGTATTCCAAGGAACTCATGCATGACACACATAACACTGAGTGGGTTAATAGATTACAATCTGTGGTCAAAGCAATAAATAACAAGGGTCATCTCAAACATGCTGATAATATTAAATTAAAGACAATGACGCCACAACCAGGGCTAAAAACTCCTCTTATGCCTGACACAGCAGTTCACCCTTCTCCGAATTGCTCTGTTTAGTTGGGCTCTGTGCCAGCCGTGACCCACTTCACTGATAAGTGCGCGCGGGTCATAGCAGGCTCAGCCTAGCTGCTGGTGGGAAGCATTGCGCTCTTTGTTTCCTATTGAAGTATGTCAGGCATGTGATAAGTTCAGCCTGTTTATAACTTATTATTACCGTGGCTAAAAAGTTGCAATCGTAAATATGATTATGTAACACTATGCTTGAAATTGTCCTCTTCAAGCTCATATAAGTTTGGTTTGAACAACCTCTTCGAATTCTGTGCTTATGACTTGATTACAACGTGTGTAGTTCGAGGAACTTTCCTTCCGCGTGCTGTAGACAACAGTGCTTGTGTGTAAAAAACTTGTTTTCTGTGCCGGGTGTATCGCTCGAATGTGTGCCCTTATCTGATGCATATATGTAAAGTTTAGCTTGTTAAAGCCATGGAGAATGAACATTCCTTTCCAAGACATTTGGAAGCCATGAATTCTTTGTGTAGACTTTGTGGTAGAAGGTCTAAGCGAGCAGTCAAAGAAAAAAAACAGACCCGTGTTTTTGTGCACTAAATACGCCAGTGATATATTTTCGTGTTACAACATTGATGTGCTCAACGACCAGGAAGGGAAGCATTCTAAATCAATTTGTTGCATGTGTCATGCAAAGCTTTTCAAATTAAGAAAACAAGTGGAGCGCACAGGCTCTACAGACATTCACAAAACGTGTGATTTTTGGGTAACATTTGATGAAACTCTTTCTGTTGATGACTGTCAAACATGTAGTCAAAGCCAAAAACAGAATAGCTGCACCCAAAAGAAAAGATCTTGATTGTGTAGGGGATTATTTTCTCAGTGACCTCTCTTTCTGTCCGTCTTCATCATGTTTGGCATCAACATCAACATCAGCAAAAGTCAGGAAGTGTGTAGATTCTTTACAACCTTCCACTGATCTTTCCTATTTACCGTCAGTATCAACACCAACACCCTTTGAAGTGCAGGAAGCATTGCCAGTTATTTCCACACCCAGTGTTGTTAGTACTGCATCATCCCCATTCAAATCCAAGATTCTTAGGCCTATTTGCAAACTAGCAGCGCCACTATCAAAAACAGAGGAAGCGTACCTCAAAAAACATGTCAGAGTTAAACTGTCAGAATCAAGCGATAAGGTGACAGTTTTGTGCAAAACAGGTGGTCAGTCACTAATGCTGAAAAAGATAATAAAACCACGAAAAACATGTGCTGAGGCCAATACCTCACTGACGAAGAAGAGAGCGCAGTATATGAAGCATGTGAGACTAAACGTGTCTGGGGCCACTGAAGAAGATGCACTGAAGCAACAGGGCACAGAACTTAGGACGACCTGTAAGGCCAAGAAAAAGATAGTTTTGGCAGAGGCTAAATGTGGACAGGTTAATGTATCCGCAGTTCAAGGTGCTGCTTGTAGAACCATGCTAGGCATGTTACTGACTAAGTTCAGGACGCACAAACGATTCTTCAGAAGTTTAGGTGTTCACTTTGAAAGCAAACAGAAAGAGAGAAGGGAACAAGTCCGAGCACAGTGTGGAGAAGTACAAGTTCAGATGAGGTCTTGAAGTGTTCAGTGAAGTGGACCAGACACCGGAACTTGTACAAGCACCCGTGGCAAGCATCACAGACGTGCCAGCATTTGTCACCAAGCTGCTTCATGAGTATGACAAACAAGGTCTCTTGACATGGCATGACAGCTGCATTCCGGAAGATGAAGTATGGATCAAGATAGGTGGAGATCATGGTGGGGGGTCTTTCAAACTGATGCTGCAAGTTGCAAACCTCAAGAGGGCCAACTCAAAGCACAATACTTTCATCCTTGCTATGGCAGAATGTAAAGATAGCCCTAAAAATCTTAGGCGAATTTTGGGACCATACCAGGACCAGATTTCATTTCTGCAGACGATGAAATGGAAACGAACAAATCTGCGACTGTTTTTGTTTGGGGACTATGAATTTTTGACAAAAATCTACGGACTTTCGGGGGCTCAGGCCATTCACCCGTGTCTTTTTTGTACAGCGTCACGTGTGCAAATTCACGCACCACCTGTACACAACGAAGGTAATATAAGTCAAAGACTCTCACACAAATAAAACGCGACCATCAGAAATTCAGCCATGCCGGTAAAAGGAAATCCAAAGCCAAGCTTTTCAATAATGTCATCAGAAAGCCACTTGTTCAGCTGGAATTGGATCAAGTAGCACCACCATATCTTCACATATTACTGGGGGTAGTGAAGAAACACCATGACATGTTGGAAAAGGAGTGTCATGCCCTTGATGAATATTTAGCAAAGTCCCTTGCCAAACGAAAAGATGCCACACCAGAAGGTGTGTCTATCACATTTCAGAGCTACGTCCAGCAAATGAAAGAAATTGAAGACAGAAAAAGACAGATTCAGGGCATTTAGTCTCGCCCATACAACCAAGAATTTCAGAAAAGCAGGCAGGAGAAAATTAAAGAAATCAGAGCAGAAATTGTTTTGCTAACATCTGAAAAGTTGCCATTTCTGTCTGGTCCCATTACCGCCAACTTAGACCAAACTCTCAGCAACAACAAAATTCATGCACAGGCCTACCATGGCAGGGCACTGGCTGGTAACCACTGCAATAAGTATCTTAAATCACCAGTGTATGAAAACATATGTCAGAGTGTCATAGAAAAAATGCAAGAACTGACAGATGACACAAGCATTCTTGTGAAAGCACAAACAATATGTCACAAATTCGAACAGCTCAACGCACGCTACTCAAAAGTCCATCAGGGCATATCACATCAGCAGCCAATAGATGACGAAAGTGTTGCAGGGATACAAGATTACATACAGAGATACTTGTCATACTTTCGAGCACAATAATTTCCTGAAATCCGTGTGATTCCTAAACAACATTTGTTAGAGTATCATTGTGTGCCCTTCATCAGGAGATGGGGTATGGGGCTGGAACAGGGGGGCAAGGAAACTCATGCAACCGTGAATATCTTGAAAAGGAAGGCATGGGCACAGAGAGATCCTCAACAAAAGCTTAGAATCCTTCTGACAGAGCATTTGGCTTTGGTTTCTCCACATTTTCATCAGGTATTCACAGACTGTCACTCGTCCAAAAAATGAAACTGATCGGCCTATCAAGTTTAGACACAGCATCACAGTGACCCTGTAGACACACTCATTTTAAGCCATTTTAATGTGACACTAAACCGGAACTGAATCTCTTAACAGCAAACAGTAAACCTCTGCTTTGTGTATTGTTTTTAAACTGTGTTAAAATTGTGAGATTGTTAAAACATTGACTGTATCGGTGAAATTCGCATACTTCATGTCGGCATGCTCTGAATGGATTACCGTTTTCACTTGGCCCACCAAACCGGCTTTAGCAGGACTCAGGTATGTGGTTGTTGAAGATTTTAGCACAGGATATGCTAGTTAGGACATCTGTTGACAGCACTGACTTTGTCTGAACTTTCCAAAAACTTCGGTTTTTGAACCGTGATGCGATGAAAAGTATGATAAACTAACGGAAGGCTGCATCTCATCCGTCTCCTAGTGATACTTTGAGCCAGTGCATGACAAACATCCACGCAGATTACCCCAGCATGTTTGGTGTCCAAAGATAGTACAACTTCTCCTCTACAAGACGATAATAAGAATAAGAATAAGAATAAGAGTACTTTATTATCTCGAAAAGAGAAATTCGGTTGTGGTACATTTATAACAAATAGTACAAACAAGACATAAAAACATTATAGCATAATTATGAACATTTTCTCCCTGCACTTACACAGCTACAAATTCCAAATGAATATAAAGTAAACACTACAAAATCTTTGCACATAACTCTTACACATCTCACACAAACATCTTTTATGGACTGAACTGAGCGGCACTTATACATTCACACCCACCTCTACATATGCATACATAATACGCGTGTTTCAACCTAGTCCTAACCCTCACTACTTATTATACAGACATCTCAGTACATTATTACACATTATTACACAAGCTGCATAATTAAAGTCTACCATAGTAAAATAATTAGTGGGTAAACACTCAGTAACAACAATCCCAGTATGTCCATGTTCACCACCAAATGAAACACAATATAATCACTTCTCTAAAATCAACAAGCTCCATTCCTACTGATTGCACCGGTAAAGGGGGATAGGGGGAGGAGTTAGGTTTGGGTATGCGTGGATGTACCTACAGATTGCTTAGAGTGATGGATTTGGGGATGAAACTGTGCTGTAGTCTAAGTGTTCTAGCTTTGTGCGTGCGGAGTCTGCGGCCAGAGGGGAGGAGTTCATAGAGGTGGGCAAGGACATGGGATCTGTCTGAAGCTATCCGCCTACCCTTTCTCACCACACGCTGTTCATACAGGGACTCCACACTGTTTTGCTTACTGCCAGTCACTTTGCTGCAGATGTTTACCATTCGTGCCAGGGTGTTCTTGTTCTTCACACTCAGACCTCCATACCAGCACACAGAACCGAAAGTGATGACAGACTCAATAAAAGAGCAGTAAAAAGTTTGAAGGACAGAGGGGTTCACATTCAGCTTCCTGAGTTTCTGGAGGCAGTAGATGCGTGACTGACATTTCTTGTGTATGAGGGAGGTGTTTGCGTTAAAGGACAACTTATCATCTATGACTGTTCCAAGATACTTATACTCAGTCACACGCACAACAGACACATCATCGATCATCAGAACAGGGACAGGGGCAGGGTTTCTTCGAAAGTCTATCAGTAGTTCCTTGGTCTTACTCACATTGAGGTCTAGAAAATTATCTTTACACCAAACACTAAAACGTTCTACTTCTGCAAAGTAAGTCGCATCATTATTGGAGAGATCTTCTAAGGCAGTGTCATCCGAGTATTTTATAAGAAGGGTAGAGTCAGTGCCACTACAATCGTTAGTGTACAGTGTGAACAGCACAGGACATTGAGGTCTAGAAAATTATCTTTACACCAAACACTAAAACGTTCTACTTCTGCAAAGTAAGTCGCATCATTATTGGAGAGATCTTCTAAGGCAGTGTCATCCGAGTATTTTATAAGAAGGGTAGAGTCAGTGCCACTACAATCGTTAGTGTACAGTGTGAACAGCACAGGGGAGAGAACTGTACCTTGAGGGGCGCCTATGGAAGTGGACCTAAGGGATGAGAGAGCTGTTTGAAAGCGAACTGACTGGGTCCTATTTACAAGGAAGTCGACAATCCATAGGATAAGCCTTGGCGTTACATTGTAACAGAGAAGTTTTTGAGCTATGAGATAGGGTTGTATAGTGTTGAAGGCTGAAGAAAAGTCTATAAAAAGAATGCGTACAAAAGAGCCAGGTTTTTCTAAATGTGTGTATGCATGGTGCAGAAGTGTGAGTGTGGCGTCATCAGTACATCTGTTTTGCTTGTATGCAAACTGGAAAGGATCTTGATAGGGCTTGACCTGATCGAGCAGTCTAGAAAGGACAACACGCTCAAAGCACTTCATTACTATAGAGGTGAGAGCTACAGGGCGATAGTCATTGAGTGTCTTGGGCTTGTTGTTCTTGGGGACAGGGCAGACTGTAGATGTTTTCCAAAGCCTAGGTACAGTGCAATCCTTCAGAGACCAGCTAAACAAACGGCTATAAACAACAGACAATTGGCTGGCACATACTCTCAAAACTCTACCGCAAATATTATCAGGGCCTACTGCTTTCTTAACATTCAGTTTGCTAAAAAGCTTCTCAACCGCCTTGCCATGGATCTCAAAGTCTTCATCAACATTGCCTGCCACATTTACTTCAAGCTGGGAAATCATGCTATCTAAATCATCCTTCAGATCATCTTTCTCAAATCTACAATAGAACTCATTCAGTTTTTCAGAAAATTCAGTTTGTTTTTTCATTGGCATGCTACTGCTACTGAATTTTGGTTTATTGTGGCCTGATAAAGTTTTAAGTCCTCTCCATGCATCTGCTAAGCTACCTGATTCAAACTGTGACTCTACTTTCTCTTTATACTTTTTCTTAGCATCTAAAATCTGCTTCCTCAATTTATTCTGTACTGCTTTCCTTTCTACTCTGTCTCCAGTCTGAAATGCAACTTTTTTCTCATTCAATGTGGCTTTGAGAGACTTTGAAATCCATGGTTTGTTGTTGGGATTGTTGTATGTTCAAATAATCACTCACAACTGCAGGTTAATTAAATTCCGGTTTACAGACAACATCTGTAATTTACAGCTTATTCGCCGATGTATGCAGCAGAGGCTAAGAGCTAATTGGGGTCAAGCTACGTAGTACAGTAAACAAAGACGGCTGCTGCGCTATTTGCATCCCCAGCAGAAGCGAGACCGCATAGCTGGTTCCTTATCAGTGATGGTATTTAGCGCACTAATAGTAAGGGGAAGGAGGCTGCCTCGCTATCTCAGTGCACTCGCGAAGCCGATCTGTAAGTGTGCTGGCGCGCGCTGGCGGGCATAGAGCTGAAAACTAAAGAGCATAGGCTAAACTGCCGTGCTGACATAAGTTTGTTTATGAAGCAGGTGAGATATTTGTATCAACACAAGATGTAGGGCAATTGATCCAGTATGGTCTACATATGTTCACAATATTTTTTTTAAATAGTCCCCGGTAACCCATCAATTTATTATCTATATGGGCCTGCCCCATTGTGCTTTTTTATGCGATAATAAAAATGTTTATTACTTTAACAAATCTTGATACAAGCAAACCAGTGTTGTTAACTAATAGAATTGATAACCGGGATGGTAACAAGGTTGTAGCTATCTATGAAATGTTCTACATTGTAAAGTGGTTTAATATAGAAAATTGTGAAAATTATTATGTAACTGTTATTAATAGTTTAGCTTTTGTTGAAAGACATAGAATACCGCAGGGGTATTATGACTTTTGTACTTTAGCTAACTGGTTTCAAAGTGAATTAAAAATTAAAGGAACTTCAAATCCAGCTAACTTACTTGTCACATTAGAATTTCCTGTAGGTAACCAGCCTACATATTCAGGTAGACTTGCATATTTACTTGGTTTAATAGGCAGACTTTTACCTGCTAGGGATTGGGGTTGGGAATTTACGCCATCTGAAGATAAAATAACTGGAGAATATACTGTTAATTTGTCAGTACATACAGTACTAAATGTTTTTTTTAAAATGACTAAACACAACTGAAAATGTACACAATGGAAAGCCTTCAACTTTGTTAAGATGCTTGCCAGCTGCAAATGCTGCCTATTGTGATAGGGTAGTTGTTAGATTTCATAATTTGCAGTTTAAACAAATGGGTAC
The DNA here is from genome assembly GCA_036245525.1 of Semisulcospira habei. NCBI lineage: Eukaryota > Metazoa > Mollusca > Gastropoda > Semisulcospiridae > Semisulcospira > Semisulcospira habei. Next base: position 78,106,693 of record BTPG01000006.1, on the reverse strand, counting down.
CAGTTTCTTTGATTCACTGTGTGTATCTGTAACTAATAAGGATGGTAAACCAGTTTTGATGCATGATTTTTATGTTGTCTTGGATGTTAAATAAATTTTATTTTTGTTGAATAAAAATGAGTTCTGGTCCGAAGCCAAAAATTACACCGTTTGTGTGTCCAGTAATAGAGTTGAAAAATTTGGGTGATGTACAAGGTTTTGATAAAGAAGGAGAGGCAAGAGAAGTGTATGGTCTTGAACTTGATTCTACTGGATTATACAAGTGAAAAGTAACTGACGATGTGAAAGATGACGCAGAAAGATGGTATCCCAAACTTAATCAGCTTTCTGATGTTACTGTATCTAGTCCTGTAAATAATGCGCCCCTGCATCTTAAAACATGTGGGTAATAAGTGGGTAGTTGTTCCTGCCACTATTCCTACACCTTCAATAGACTGGGACATAAAGTTTGAATTCATTAGTCCTTACACAATTACCGAAGATGATGACTTATTTTAAAAAGCATGTAACTCTGGTTCATTGCTTGCGAGTCTTGTTTCGGGCTATTCTGAAAACACCAAAAGCAGAGATAAAATAAAAATACAGTAGTATAAGAGATGGTAAAAAGGGTAGAACTGATCCTACTGTTGAGTTTAAACCAGCGAACGTTACCTTAGCTAGAGAAATAACAATAGTTTTTGAAATTATCATGAGATTGGTTGGTTGTACATTGCTTACATTGCGTACGTGCGACGATAAACAATGACACAAACAAGTTGGGTGTCCCTTAAGTTTTGACCATTAGTATATTTGACAACGTAATGATCATGACTGCTTCGAGAAGTACTTGAAGAGACTGATTTTGAAACGGGCTATAGAGGAAGTGGATTTCACATAATCAGGAAGCGTGTTCCAAGTTTGCATTCACAAGAATGATAAACTAGATTTGGTTGGTTGGTTTGTACATTGCTTAAAGTCCCGACAGCAACAAGACTTTCTCAGGAAGTGCCTGCACTGCTAGTGAAAAAACACAACTAAACAGAATATTGAATGTATGTTGCCAGCCGGTATAATATGCTAAATAAACCTAAAACCATTTAGCAATGCACATCCAATATCAAGAGCTACAGGCAGCGCAGACAGTAGGGAGAGTTTAAAAAAGGAAAATACAGGTGAATGGATAAAGGGTAGACAGAAACACATGCCCCAGAATAGAGGGGAAAACCCACCCTATGGAGCTGACCAGGGTGACCCTTGTAACTAAAAAGAATTTATCCTGAGACCTTTGAATGATGCTAAAGAAGAAAATATTGCACAGGGAATAAAACTTACATGGGACAGCTCAGTGATGGAGTCAGCAAAAGTCTTTATTGCTATTAGGAAAGGAGCAGATATAGATGTATTAAGTAGTAATACAGCTGTTAAGGTAGTAGTTGATAAAGCAAGTCTCGTTTCATTAAATTACATAAACCAGACACTCATTGATCTTGTTTCATTTTATTATGCTAGCAAATTATACACCCCTAAAGAGTTGCAAAATGTAATCGCTGATTAAATTAAAAATAATTGTCATAAAAAATGGTGCCCTTGTATCTGCAACTACCGCTCATGCCTGACAAAAGATTGATAATGCAGACATTTCGTTTAATAAATATTACAGATGCTTTGAAGTATTTGGAAGATGAAGAGGCAAAATATTCCAGATGTAAAAGGTACAGCACGCTTTCAATTCTATACAAAACACAACAATGCTTGTCGGTGTTGTTTCTGCCGGCTGCTCTGTCTGGGGTGTAGCTCTGTTTGCAACTGGGGTTGGGGGTATAATTGGTATTGCTACTGAAGGTGTTAGCGTTGTCACATGCCTGGCATGCTTTGGTTTGGAAGCCCTTAACAAAGGATTTCAAAAGAAGCTGCAAAAGCACGAAGCATAAAGTACTTTTGCTGGAGAAAAGCTGAGCAGTATAAAACTTATTATCAGTAAAGCTTTAGAGGACAATAAAATTGATGATGATGAGTTTACAAGAGTGCAGGATGATTTGACCAGTTACAAACAACAGAAGTCTGAAATTCAAAATAAGATGCATAGTCGACCTGTGAATGTTGAAGAACTGAAGGCATCATTTTTAGAAGAAGGAAAAAAGATAGGGACAAAAGAAACCATGGACAAAGTGCAAGGTCTTCTAAGCAAATAAAGATAAGTTTTTATTTATTTCTGTCATGCAATTCACAGAGTGATGTTACACCACTTGCTCGTAGCTATTTAACACACTCGGCTTCACCACTTGAACCTCCAGAGTATAAGAAACCTATAAAATTTCTTATGTCATCTAACTTATAAGAACCTGCAGATGTAACCTTGAAGTTACCTGCAACTTGTAAGTAATGTATGTAATTTATTTGTCAAGTGCCAGTTGATACTCTTGGCAGTGGGCTGGAAATAGGTGTTACAAGTTCATCGATGTGTTGGGTGTATAACGACCCCTGCAGGATTATAAAAGCTTTCATAAACCTCCCTGTAATTGAAAACCAATGACGCCTAACAATGAATAACCAGCCGCTTTTGGGCTGTGACGCCTTTTCAAAGTCGCATGTCATAAGCACCTGGGTTTAAAAGCCGTGAAAGGGTATGTGTCCCCAGCATGCCTGAACTTGAATAGCAGGTGTTAAATTACCTCAGGAATGCTTTCAATGACACGTGCCACAGATTAGTTTATTTTTAAAGCGGCTCAGTTGAAAGACTATACCGGTATTCAAAAATATTTTGTCAGTTTGTTGCAATAAAAAAGACACGCAGTTTGAAAAGAAAGTGTGTCACCTGCGTCCCTCTTGTATGCAGGGAGCGGTCTAATGTATGCAAGAGGATTAAATAGCTCAGGCAGTTAAGTGTCTGAGCAAGAGAGCGAAGGGAATCACCTGAGCTATTTCAGCCCCAGTAGCTGGATTTAATTCAGGGGAGTTGAATGGAAGGTGAACACATTGCCTCCCCTGTGTTGGCAGACTGTTTTGTAAGAGGTGAAGAGAGTGATTAGACATTCAATCAGGTATATTTGAATTGGATTCTCAGGAATTTTCTCAAATGCAGTTTGTGGTTAGTGTTGAGATAGGCGTCGGTTTTGATTTGAAATGTGCCGTGTGTACAGCTTACGCTAAAAAAATGTTGGGGCTTTGTGAGGGTGATAGAGTGTCATGGTCTTAAATTACTAATGAATTAGATGAACTTAAGTTTAATGAATTAGTGTGGTTTTTAAATCTCATAATCTCCGAGTTGAAAACCGATTTGGAAATGTACCGAGTGCACTGATAAAGACATAGGTGATGGGGATGATGGAGGGTGATGGGCTTAATTAGCTAATTAATTAGGTCCAACTTAACACAATAGAAAGCTGTCTCTAGAAATCTCATTATTTCTCTCTCTCTCTCTCTCTCTCTCTCTCTCTCTCTCTCTCTCTCTCTCTCTCTCTCTCTCTCTCTCTCTCTCTCTCTCTCTCTCTCTCTCTCTCCTCTCCTTCTACGTGCTTGCGCACGCGCGCGTGTGTGTGTGTGTGCGAGTGTGTGTGTGCGTGTGTGTGTGTGTGTGTGTGTGTGTGTGTGTGTGTGTGTGTGTGTGTGTGTGTGTGTGTGTGTGTATGCCTGTTTATGTTTGTTGGAGTGAGCCGCCGTGTTGATTTTTATGATGAGAACAATAGCGGTTTTATGTACAAAATCCTTTATACTTTTTATATTTGCTGTAGTATAGTTTTAAGCGATAGAATGTATGTGTACATGATATACTGATGTGTGTGTATGTGTGTGTCAGTGTGTGTGTGTGTGTGTGTGTGTGTGTGTGTGTGTGTGTGTGTGTGTGTGTGTGGAGGGTTGTGCAGGCTTGGCTTGGCGCCTGTAGGCTACAAGCTAATCTGGCACAAGCCTGTGCACGCGGCAATTGCACACCGGCGCGTGTGTGTGTGTGTGTACGTTATTTTGTTTTGTAGTGTGTAGCAAGGACAAGAATGAAAACAGGTCTGCGCACCTATTCTTTTATCCTTGGAAAATAAAGTTTCATTCATTCATTCATTCATTCTCTCTCTCTCTCTCTCTCTCTCTCTCTCTCTCTCTCTCTCTCTCTCTCTCTCTCTCTCTCTCTCTCTCTCTCTCTCTCTCTCTCTCTCTCTCTCTCTCTCTGCGGGTGTCTTTGTGTGTATGTGTGTGGTGTAAAATGTGTGTGTGTGTGATGTAGATAACGTTTGTGCCTGTGAGCTTTTATTTACTTTCGTGTGAAACTGTTGTTTTGTTTGTGATAGTGTTCAATGGTAGTTCTTAGCTTAATGGTAGTAACGGCAAGTTTGAAAATTGGTCCTGTTACCAAATACTTTTACCGTTATAAAATAAAGGTTCATTGTTCATTGTTTTCTCTCTCTCTCTCTCTCTCTCTCTCTCTCTCTCTCTCTCTCTCTCTCTCTCTCTCTCTCTCTCTCTCTCTCTCTCTCTCTCTCTCTCTTAAGCCCAAATAAATGAAACGGTGTGTGATTGCTAATGTAGACAGATATATCGGTTAGTTTATTGTACAAATGAAAAACATTGAGATGTCCTATTCGCATAACTTTCAAATTTATGTCTGATTACAGAGTAAGGCAAATTTGTACAGAACAAACAACAACAAAAATTGTGAAAAGAAGGAAGTATACGCTGCGATTAGTAAATGAAACAGCACAAATGCCTATGTGCCTAAAGCTGGTAAATAGATAAGACACAATAAAATGATTTAGCAGACTCATCGGCACGAAAATAATCAAACTGCTCGAACATCAAAGTCCCGATAGCAAGTTCAGTTAAGCGTATCAGCCGCACACGAGCACAATACTGGCCGGGGCGTGGTAATCCGCTTGCAACTCGATACTGCTCAGCGGTGGAGACAGTTATCGCTAGTGAATCGAAGCTTGCTTGAATCGTCTTGAGTCAATAGAGTTTCCTTCACGCTGATAGTCTGATGGTATTGGAACATGCACGGATTGACCTTGTATAAAACACCCAGAGTACTTCGACACAGTAATTAAACTAAAGAATCAATGATATTCTAGTCTCGGAGAGACTTTTATCACGAAGAACGAACGAACGACACTGTAAATGATGATCGGCACTGTTCTTGGTCACCGCAAAATACATAACAGTGGCACGTGGATCACCAAACGTTTTGCTTACTGCGCACTGTTCACAAGTTAACAACAGTTCTTGAACAGTCAGAAATACACATGTGTAAAAACAGTCCCTATGCACAGTCCCGAACGAATGCCTACAAGTAAAGTAGTAGCGGTGGCAAATACACACGTTTATCAAAGAAATAGATTCAGAAATGAACTGTCAATCACTAGAATTAATGGCACGACGAAACACCACCGATCGGTTTTTTTAACGATGAACTAAAAAACTGTTTGGTGACTGATATATCCCTGGATAAACGGCTTAAGCATCTGTGCCAGAACGCGCATTACCTGCGAGTCGTTGCCTCCGGGGATAGCTGTAGGGGTCTCCCACCCCCTGGTCGGGGTGCTAGCGGTGTTAGAAGCGGCCAAAGTATGGAGAGCGCTGTTTATTCTCGAGTTGTCAATTGGAAGGCGGCATGCGGGGAAACTCTTCCTCCGTCACTGTAAATGGCTTGGCGTGACCTGGCTGAGGACAGTACGCACAGGGATGGCCAGGTTGCGCATGCCTGGACATGGAGTGGCTGGGTCTGGCGTGGTTTGCAGGGAAATGGCTGGCCTGCGAACTAGGGGATAGAGGGTGGCTGGTAGAGGGGCAATTTGTCTTGGAGTGGTGTTGGGAAAGGCTGGGTTGGGAGTAGTGGACGTGCGAAAACTTTGGCCCTCTGCCAATGCCCGACTCGTTATGCTGGTGTTGCTGAGACCAGTCATTCTGCTGTTGGTGCTGCTGATTGCGACGATCCACGTTGGATCCGTCGCCTCCTGGTGCACGGCGCGGCACTCCAGCAAACCTGATGTTGAGTGCCAGTGTTCTGGTACCAGCAGGAGTCGGGTGGATCCGGTCTTTCTGAAACAAGGCCTTGCGCGGTGCCAGATTGTAAGTAAAGAAGGCCAGCATATGGTCGATGTAAAGGACTTGCTCTTGCTCGCACGTTGCCTGCATGTTGTCGTTGGAGGGGAACGCGGCCTTCGACAGGTAGTGGTGGGCCCCTCCAGGAATGATGGAGGACGTAAACAGGGCGGCGTTGGGAAAGGCTGCACTGCGTAAGCGGATAAGCTGCGCTCATGACTGCTTGCTGAAAACGGCCACTTTACAGCTGTTTATCCCCGTGTGTAAGATCACACGGCGGATATTTGGCGACGCCGGTAGAATCCTGAGCCACTCACTGACGTCACTCACTGTCAGTCCTAAAACTCACAGGTTCTAGACCACGGCACCATTCACCGACATCCTCCGCTCGTCCACGTTCTTGAGGATGGAGTCGGCGATGAGGAGTGTGTTGACGTCTGGCCGGACCTGTAGACGCTGGAGCTGATGTAGGAGTGTGGGGCTGATTGCTGTCACTCTCGCCTCTGACGTTACTACTGCTGTTGCCAGTACTTGTATTGTCGCTGGTGTTACCGCTATAAGCGCTGGGGCCTCGGGTGTACTCATCTATGTCTGATAAAATAGAAAATCTGTTTTCTATATGCACCTGTGGGAAAACAGCACACTTCGATGCGACATCTTGGGCTTCAGAGGGTTTGTGAGGCTGAGGCGGGAGTGGGGATTTTCACCTCAGTTTGATCATTGTTAAGATGCGTCTGTTTTACCACGGCCTGAACTTGCTTTCTGAGTTCCTTCAGCTTACTGGCTTGGTTGTCCCTGCTACTGTTAAGCTGGAGTACCTTTTCACTGAGAGCAGCATGGCTGGTAAATATGTCGTTGACAGCCGAACTGACACCCTCAGCATACTCTTCCGCTGCTTTCACGCTGTTCTTGGCTTTGGTCTCGTCGTCACGGATGACGCTGTCAACACGCGCCAGTGCCTCAGCATGCGCAGCACACTGGCTCTTAACGTCGGAGAGGTCAGTGCGCACTTTCTGTAGCTCGGCTTGCAGGCTCTCGATGGTTGTGGCATTCAGCGCTAGTTGTTGCTGCATCTGAGACATGTACTGGTTCAGCGCCGAGACTTGTGCCTCTACAGAGAGAGGAGGGGACACACAGTTGATGAGTGGGAAGGTGTTTGTGGGGGGGGGGGGGGGCGTGACCTGGGCCGAGGACATGTCAGAAGGTATGTCAGCCTTGGCCTGCGGAGAGTTGTCGCTCTTGTCCAGGGTAGCTGGAGCAATTTCACAACTGCTTGGGAGTGGTTGATTGAAACCTCTGACTGGGAACTAGTAACGTTGGAGTTGGCAGGGGGTTCGCTGGTGGTGTCGTATGTCCCCGTAGCGAGTACACTGTTCGGTTCAAGAGTGGCGAGATGGGCTTCGCTGCTCCGGGGCAGTGTGCAGCTGTCGGCAAGTAAAATAATCCCATCAGCGCACTCAGCCGTAGAGTCGCCATTGTGGAAGTCAGGGGATGCTGGTTGCAAGGATGTATCCATTCTGTTGATCGTGTCTTTAATAGTTCGAACTCATCCGTTCACCCACTCTTGGCAGTAGTTGCCCTGTACATATACAGTCCCTGTAGTATAATAATTATATCGTTATGGTAATCAGTTTCTTTGTATCATTCTTGAGCTGAACTATTGTTTCAAAAAATTTGCTTGGGTACGGAAGGGTCGATGGAAACTACAACACTGCGTTGCGTTCTTCTGAAGGGACAGGGACTTCCAGCTCTCGCTGATTTCGTCCGGGTGGGGTGGGGGTGGGGGGGGGGGGGGTTGGGGGGGGGGGGGCAGGGGAGTGGGGGAAGGATGTTAATCTGGCTGTCTGTCTGTCCGTCCGTAGCTTCACTCAGGCTGATGGTGTTGCCGGGGCCGGGCGGGTGGTGGTGGATGCGGGTGGTGTGGCCGGTGAACCGTCGCTTGCCAGGCAGGGGGGAGTTGGAATGCCAGCCACTCTAGCTGATCTTTAATGAGTGGTGGCGGGGGTGGTGGTCGCCTGTGGTACCGTGGCTGGCTGTAAGGCCTGGGAAGATGGGGTGGAGGTGGTGGCGGCCAGTGTAGTCTGGGCCTAGGGGTCGGGTGCTGCGACTTGCGGGGGGCGCTGTGGTACCGCGGTGGTAGGCGGAGGTGTGGCGGAGGTGTTTCGAGGAGTGGTGGGCGTCGGGTCTGTACCCTGATGTACCTGGGTGGTCGGCGGCGGCGGTGGTTGGAGGTCTGTGATGGGGTGGCGTTCTTGTTTGGCTGGGCTTGCGGCGTGTCGGTGCTGGTTTCTTGGGTTGATAGGGCGCTACAACACTCAGTTCATTTTGGTTTTTGTCCCTGTCTTGCCAATGGAGTGTCACGCCAGGGGGCATAGACTCTCGTGCGTACAGGGTGTGTAGAGCATCTCCACAAGGGTGCACGTGTTGAATTACTTTCAAAGGTCACTTGTATAGGGTCTCTTGTTCTTGTGATTCTCTCAAGGGAGAGACGTGAATTACCTGCATTGGAGCGGGTTATGGTGTGTGGCATGAAGTCCTTTGGTCCACCATGAAGCTATACAACATCAATGCCAACCTGATCAAAGTCATAGAAAACCTTTACAACAAGACCACTAGCGCAGTCTGCTTCAACGGCAAAATAGGAAAGTGGTTTAGGACTAAAGCTGGAGTCAGACAAGGCTGCTTGCTCTCACCTACTCTTTTCAACATCTTCCTGGAAAGAATCATGACGGACGCTCTGAAAGATCATGAAGGATCTGTCAGTATTGGAGGCAGAACAATCACGAACTTGCGCTTTGCGGACGACATTGATGGCCTTGCAGGAACAGAGAAGGAGCTAGCTCAGCTGGTGGAAAAGCTGGATAGTACAGCCATTGCATATGTGATGGAAATCAGTGCAGAGAAGACCAAACTGATGCCCAATAACGCCAGTGGCATTGGCACTGAAATCATGGTTGGAGGCCAAAAACTAGACACAGTTCAGAAATTCAAATACTTAGGAGCCATTGTGACGGATGAGGGATCAAAACCAGAAATACTGTCCAGGATTGCGCAGGCAACAACAGCACTGACAAGATTGAAGACCATATGGAAGGACAGAAACATCACACTCTGCTCCAAGATCAGACTGATGCGCTCCTTAGTCATCTCAGTGTTCTTGTATGCCTGCGAGTCATGGGCCCTCACAGCAGACCTTGAAAGGAGGATACAAGCCACTGAAATGAGATGTTTTCGAAGGCTGCTTGGCATCTCATACAGAGATCACATCACAAACGAGGAAGTGGGAAGCAGAATCAGGCAAGCCATCGGGCCCTATGAAGGTTTCTGATGCAATATGTTCAGACCATTACTGTGTGATCAGTCATTTGAGGGCCATAGTCCCACCTCCAGTGCCTATGCTTACCATAGTGCGCAATGTTCGTGCCATTGACAGACTAGCCTTCAAGGCTGACCTCGTTCAGTCACTGTCTCACCATCCTAGTCCTAGTGCCGAGGAGTTTGATTCATGTTTACGCACTGTCTTAGACAATCATGCACCATCTTCAAAGCGTAAAAAGTCAGTTCATAGAATCAGCCCGTGGTATAGGTTTGTGAGCAAAGAGCTGCGTTCGGCTAAGCAGATGCGGCGCCAAGCTGAGAGAATGTGGTGCTCAACTAGGTTGACTGTTCACAAGCAGATATACACATGTTCTAAGAAGCATGTAAATGAGATTGTTCATGGAGCAAAATCTTCGTTTTACAACAGGAAGATCAGTGAGTGCACAACAAGCAAAGAGTTGTATAATGTGACCAATAAGCTTATGGTGAAGAAGACTCCATCACCTCTTCCCACTACATTTCCCCCGTGCCAGCTGCCTCAGCTTTGTGCAGATTACTTCGTTGATAAGGTCCGCGAAATTCGTGATTCTCTGGATCTCATGCCCACTTCAGTTTTATTCACCGAAAA
>BTPG01000006.1:78061178-78091731 GCA_036245525.1 Semisulcospira habei | reverse complement strand
ATGGATGGATGGATGGATGGATGGATGGATGGATGGATGGATGGATGGATAGATAGATAGATAGATAGATAGATAGATAGATAGATAGATATGGGGCCCATTGTACAGAGATGGTGGTGTCGCCGTTGTCAATTACTCGAGGCGCGTCAGCATGATTGCTGAACAACTAAAGTGTTGATTGATGTGATTAACCGCACACGTGAGGCGGCTGACAAGTCCAGTAAGCTTCACAGTCACTCAACCATGACGACACTAGACGGCACAGATCACACCTGAGTCAATATTACGTCACTGAGGAGGGCAGCCATAGCGGAATGTAGGCTCAGGGCCGCCGGGCAGCTGACGCCCCTGGCGCCACACAAAGAAATTCATCGGTACAGTACGGACCTGGGCCAATATAATAGTATAAAGAAAATATTATACGTCCATAACTTACTACATATCAAGTCCCCGTCAATGAAATTAAACCATCAAATGCATATCACCAAGAACAAGCACCATGCCAAAATTCACACTTGGCAAGCACAATCAGCACACATAAATCCACTTTGAATCAGAGCACAATGTGACCACGACAGCTCCGTGTGCTCTTACACATGCAAAAAAATCCATGTGCTACATTTCTTCTCTGAAGGTCCTCCTCAGCTTCTACTCACAGATCCACTGAACGTGTATGCTAACGGAATGGATTCTATTGTGTTGCTGTTTTAGCAGCAAATAGGAGATCACACATAGATCTTTTGACTCGATGCCTAAGCAAGAGTTGTGCACTTGATCCAATTCCTGCTTATTTACTGAGAGCATGTTCAGACGAATGAATTCTTCTCTCGTGTCAGGTTGTGTTCCTGATCTTTTCAAGCAAGCACTTGTCATTCCTCTCCTCAAGAAGCCAAGTCTTGGCAAGGAATGCTTGACAAATGATCGTCCTATTTCCAATCTGCCTTTCCTTGCTAAACTTTTGGAGAAGGCTGTTCTTCAGCAGCTTCAAAAGCACATGAATGACAATGGCTTGCTTGACATGTATCAGACAGCATACAGGAAAAATCATTCCACCGAAACCGCCCTGCTTTATGTTGTCAGCAATTTACTGACATCTGACAAGAGAAAAGTCTCTATTCTTTGTCTACTGGATCGGCTGTGTTTGACACCATCGATCATGTCATAATTTGAGACGACTGCAGTGTACTTTTGGCATAACTGACACTGACTTACGATGGTTTGCCTCCTTTTTGATAGGCCGCTCTCAATGTGTGACTGTTGGAGGTGCCAAGTCCAAACCAATCCCCCTGCGTCGCGGCGTGCCTCATGGTTCTGTCTTAGGGCCTGTACATTTTTCAATGTATACTCAACCCTTGTCATCTGTCGTGAGTCGGCATAGTTGTGTTTTCCACAAATATGCCGACGACACACAGCTGCTCAGGGACTCCAAGCCATGTGATGTTCCAATTGTAATTAAGGAAGTCGAACTCTGTATATCATCTGTTAAAAGAAGTACCCAACGGAGAAAGAAACACGCTTAGAAAAGACGGGTACAACACAATTTATTAATATTTCGGGTAAATACTCTTTGTCAAAATAGACAAACAAACAGAGAGATTAGCCGCTACTTATCTTCATTCGCAGAAGGAATGTGGCAACTGAAGGAGGTGCCGTAAAATAAAAGAAAAGGAAGAACAAAAGTGCGGAAAAAGTAAAAATGACGTCAACGAAAAAATCATAAAAGAGAGACTCGGAGAGAAACTAAACACGAGAGACAAGAGTGTGTGCAAGCGCGCGCAAAAGCGAGCAAAAGTAAATGCGTGTGTGTGAAGCCAAAGAGAGAGAGAGAGAGAGAGAGAGAGAGAGAGAGAGAGAGAGAGAGAGAGAGAGAGAATCAATGAATCAATGAATCAATGAATCTTTATTTTACAACGGTAAAGATATTAAGAGAGAGAGAAAGAGAGAGAGAGAGAGAGAGAGAGAGAGAGAGAGAGAGAGAGAGAGAGAGAGAGAGAGAGAGAGAGAGAACGAACGGGGAGTACCCTTTGGCACGAATTAGGCTGAGTGTCTAATACACAAAGCCTGCTAAACACCAACCCGAAAGCAAACTTGATATCAACTTTAAATTGAGGACTACCTCGGGGAAAAACGGGAGGGACCCCGGGAAAAAACCCAGCATTTAGCACGGTACACAACAAGTAATAAGTCATTGAAACAAAGCAAATAAGCAAATTCAGTAAGAGACTATTGGTATAAGTGGAGAGTAGGTAGTTGTGAAACCGTCTTCAAGGGTAACTCAAAAAAACAAAACAAAGCAAAAATAAACCGGGGGGGGGGGGGGGAGAGAAGAGAGAGAGAGACGGGGGCGGTGGGGGGGGGGGGAGGAGGAAGTGGAAGAAGGGTAAAGGAAAAACGTAAAGAGAGAAAGAGGGAGAGAGAAAAGTGTTAAGGGGGGAAGGGGGAGGGGGAGGAAAGAGAAAGAGAGAAAGAAAGATAGAGAGAGAGAGAGAAGGAAAAAGAGAAGAAAAAAAAAGGGGGGGCGGGGAGACAACCAGCCAGAACCACCAGCCCCACCCAACAGGCACCCACCAGCCCACAGAAAAACACACAGGCACGCAACAAGACGACCACATACATCCCCAAAGGATGCACACGATCACCCCGCCCCACAACCGCGCATCACTCCGCGGGCCAGCGACCGGGCGCGCGACAGGGAAGGGTAAGGGATCCATCTAGACGTACGGCCAGCGCTCAGAAAGTCCCCAAGGGATGTTTACACATCAACCAACGTCAGCCTCACCTATCTGGTGAGTGAGTAGTCAAACAGAAGCGACACAGTAAGGTAAGGTACAGTTAGTAGATAAAAATGACACAAGCAAGGTAAAAAGTGTTAATTTTTCATATTCATCCCGAGTGGCGCCACAGTGCCCAGTTTATTAATCAGAAATTTGTCTCGGTCTTTCCTGGCCCAGACATGTCTGGCTTGCATAAGCCAGAGGCCTTTAACCCGAATGTCCGAGACGGTATGGTCGGCCTGGTTGAAATGTCGTCCGACCGGTCTGTTGTATTGGTACTTGACAGACTGAAGATGTTCTTTGGGCAGTGGGCAGATGTTCACATCTGCACGGGACATAGACGACCCCGACCCCCACGAGTCCCCTGCTGCCTTGCAGGCCTGGCCGCTTGGCTGCGGAAAGGCTAAGGGAGGAAACCCCTGACATCAAAGCCCCCGTGTCTCCGGGGAAGGCTTTTGAGCCAGAGACTAAGACGTCTGATAAAAAACCTACGACCTGAGGACCTCGATGCCACCGTCCCAGCTTGCTAGGCCATGGCAAACGAACCAAGGGTTTAAAGGGTGGGGCCAGTACTGCGCACACTGCACTCCACCAAAAAGCTCCACCGCGCAGGCTTTAGGAAACGCCCACGGACTATGACACTGAACTTTCCAAGTCCTGTAGCGATGGGCAAGGGGCAAAACGGCAGGTGAAAGATGTCACTGGAAGCCGCAGTCTCAAACCTGCATGCAGGCGGTTCAGGATATTGGTCGCCTGATGTTGACCTGGGGATGACAACGTCACTCGGCACACCCTGAACGACCAAGCAGCCTTCTATAGGGACAGCACTGCTTGCTCCACACGGAGAGGGGCCTAGAAAAGGTGGCCTAACCAAAGCTCATCCCCTCGTAACCCCAGTTGGCTAGCCGCGGTCAACGGGCATCTTCTCATGCGGTCAGAAAACAAGAAAAAACAACGGATCCACTCTCATGACGACCACGACCGGACTAAACGTAGCATGCTGGAACATCCGAACCATGCTCGACACAGCAGACAGCGGACGCCCTGAGCGTCGCTCCGCCCTCATTGCCCATGAATTGCGGAGGTTAAACATCGACATCGCCGCGCTCAGCGAAGTACGCCTCCCGGAGGAAGGCAGCCTCCAAGAACTTGGCGCTGGCTACACCCTCTACTGGTCAGGCAGGCCTGCATCAGAAAGACGGCTCTCAGGCGTGGGCTTCATGGTGAAGACCCCCATTGCGACTAAGTTGGAAAACCTACCAACGGGTCACTCCGACCGCATCATGTCCATGCGCCTCCCACTGAGACACCAGCAACACGTCACCCTTCTCAGTGTGTACTCCCCAACCCTCCTGGCAGAGCCTGCAGAAAAAGACAAGTTCTACTCTGACCTGCGCAGCCTCCTGCAGAGCACCCCTGCCGACGACAAAGTCATCATCCTTGGCGACTTCAACGCCAGAGTGGGCCAAGACTCTGAAGCCTGGAAAGGAGTCCTCGGCAAGCATGGCGTTGGGAACTGCAATGACAATGGTCGCCTACTGTTGGAGCTCTGTGCAGAGCAGCAACTTGTCATCATCAACACTACTTTCCAGCAAAAGGACAGTCGAAAGACCACCTGGATGCATCCTAGCTCCAAGCACTGGCACCTTATCGACTATGTCCTAGTGCGTCAGAGGGACCGCAGTGACGTCCTCCTCACCAGAGTGATGCCCAGCGCAGAGTGCCACACTGACCACCGCCTTGTTCGCTGCAAACTCAGGCTCCGCCTCAAGCTGAAACCCAAGAAGGCCCCCCCCCCCCCCCCAAGAAAAAGCTTGATGTTGCCAGCCTTCAGCGTGACGACAAGAAAGCTGCCCTTCAGGCCGATTTACAGCGCATGCTCAAAGACACAGTTGATCAAGCAGACTCCTCCCCTGAAACACTCTGGGAATAACTGAAAACTGCTATTGTAAAATCTTCTGTGGAAGTCTTGGGCTTTGCTAGAAAGAGGAAGAAAGACTGGTTTGACGAAAACGACGTAGAGATCCAGGAACTTCTAGCAAAAAAAAAAAAAAAAAAGAGCCGCCCACCAGGCCCACCTAGCCCAGCCTTCCTGCCCTGTGAAGAAGTCTGCCTTCCGCCTCATCTGCAGCAGTCTCCAGCTCAAGCTTAGAGAACTCCAAAACGAGTGGTGGTCCAGACTCGCACAGAGGACCCAGCTCTGCGCTGACAACGGTGACTACAGGGGCTTCTATGAAGCACTGAAAGCAGTGTATGGCCCTAAGCACCTGGTACAAAGTCCCCTGCGAAGCGCTGATGGACAGGCACTCCTCACAGATAATACCTCCATCTTGAACCGCTGGTCGGAATACTTTCAGGACCTCTTCGGCGCTGAGCGCACTGTTCAAGTAACAGTCATCCTCCAAATCCCTCTCTTGGCTTGACTTCGCGAACGAAGATTTTATAGGAGTTGCCCACGACGTCTGCAGGCTTGTTCGTGGCTGCGGAGGCCAATCCGAGACAGGCAGGTTCGACCGCAGTGGCTGCAGGGGAAGGTATGGCCAGGGTTCTGAGCTGCGGCATCTCTGTTTTTTCTCCTGAGCCGCTTGTCCTTAAGGCTAGCTCTGTGAGAGTCCTCAAAGGAGACAGCTGCCTTGTAAATGGTGGAGCGCCAGGTGTCACGGTCCGCAGCAAGCGAAGACCACTGGTGGTGGTCGATTTGGCAGGCACTAAGTGACTTCTTGAGACAGTCTTTGTATCTCTTCTTTGGTGCCCCTCTGTCACGGTGTCCAGTAGCAAGCTCGCCGAACAGGGTGATCTTTGGTAGGCGATGATCCTCCATCCTGGAGACATGCCCCGCCCAGCGGAGCTGTGTCCGCAGCAGCAAAGCCTCGATGCTCACAGCTTCAGCCTGTTCAAGGACCTCGACGTTGGTGACATAGTCACTCCAGTGAATGCCCAGGATGGTACGCAGGCAGCGCTGGTGGAAGCGTTCGAGGAGTCGTAGTTGGCTGCGGTAGAGGGCCCAGGACTCGGAACCATACAGCAGGGTGGTGAGGACCACAGCTCTGTACACGCTGATCTTGGTGCCTGTTTTCAGCTGTTGATTGTGCCACACCCGCTTGAAAAGTCGCCCGAAAGCGCTGTTCGCTTTTGCCAGCCTGCTGTCAAGCTCCTTGTCCAGCTTGGCGTCCGACGTGATAATGCAGCCAAGGTAAGTAAACTGGTGCACTGACTTTAGTTCAGACTCGCCAATGGTGATGTGAGGAGGGCGATACACTGTCTTGGGTGCCGGCTGATGGAGGACCTCTGTCTTTTTCAGACTGACCTCGAGTCCAAAGAGCTGGGCAGCATCTGCGAAGCAAGACGTGATGCGCTGCAGGGCTCTCTCTGTGTGTGCAACGAGGGCAGCATCATCAGCAAAAAGCAGCTCACGAATCAGTTGGTCTAGGGTTTTCGTGTGGGCCTGCAGTCGTCTGAGGTTGAACAGGCTGCCATCGAGACGATACCTGATGTACACTGCATCGTCATCATCGAGGTCCACTGTGGCCTGCTTCAACATCATGCTAAAAAAGATGGTGAAGAGGGTTGGTGCCAGCACGCAGCCCTGCTTTACGCCGTTGAGAATAGGGAATGGTTCTGAGAGGTCATTGTTGAGTCTGACCTGGCCTTGCTGGTCCTCGTGTAGCTGGACAATCATGTTGAGGAACTTTGGGGGACAGCCAAGTCGCTCCAGGATCTGCCACATGCCTTGCCTGCTCACAGTGTCGAACGCTTTTGTTAGGTCGACAAATGTTACGTACAGCCCTTTGTTCTGCTCGCGGCACTTCTCCTGTAGCTGTCTCAGCACAAAGACCATATCGGTGGTGCTCCTGTTTGCTCTGAAGCCACACTGGCCCTCTGGGAGTTGGTCTTCAGCGATGGCAGGTACCAGCCGATTCAGGAGCAGCCTTGCAAGGATTTTCCCAGCAATGGACAGCAGGGTAATTCCCCGATAGTTGGAACAGTCAGACTTCTCGCCTTTGTTCTTGTACAGGGTGATAACGACTGCATCACGGAGATCTTTTGGTAGTGTTCCTTCCTCCCAGCAGCAGAGAAAGAGGTCATGGAGCTTGTTGTGCAGTGCTGTGCCTCCATGTTTCCAGACCTCTGGCGGTATTCCATCAATGCCTGCTGCTTTGCCACTCTTGAGCTGGTGGATGGCTGTGAGGGTCTCTTCAGCGGTGGGCGGTTCGTCCAATTCAATCTTTACTGGGAGGTGTGGGATTTGTAGGACGACTGCTTCTTGAACAGTGCGCTCAGCGCTGAAGAGGCTCTGAAAGTATTCCGACCAGCGGTTCAAGATGGAGGTATTATCTGTGAGGAGTGCCTGGCCATTCGCGCTTCGCAGGGGACTTTGTACCAGGTGCCTGGGGCCATACACTGCTTTCAGTGCTTCGTAGAAGCCCCTGTAGTCACCATTGTCAGCACAAAGCTGGGTCCTCTGTGCAAGTCTGGTCCACCACTCATTCTGGAGATCTCTGAGCTTGCGCTGGAGACTGCTGCAGACGAGGCGGAAGGCAGACTTCTTCACAGGGCAGGAAGGCTGGGCTAGGTGGGCCTGATGGGCGGCTCTTTTATTTGCTAGGTGTTCCTGGATCTCTACATCGTTTTCGTCAAACCAGTCTTTGTTCTTCTTTCTGGCGAAACCCAAGACTTCTGCAGAGGATTTTGCAATAGCAGTTTTCAGTTGTTCCCAAAGTGTTTCAGGGGAGGAGTCTACTGGGTCCGCTGTGTCTTTGAGCCTGCGCTGTAAATCTGTCTGAAAGGCAGCTTTCACATCGTCACGCTGAAGGCTGGCAACATCAAGCTTTTTCTTGGGGGGCCCCCATTTCTTGGGTTTTGGCTTGAAGTGGAGCCTGAGTTTGCAGCGGACAAGGCGGTGGTCAGTGTGGCACTCTGCGCTGGGCATCACTCTGGTGAGGAGGACGTCACTGCGGTCCCTCTGACGCACTAGGACATAGTCGATAAGGTGCCAGTGTTTGGAGCGAGGATGCATCCAGGTGGTCTTTCGACTGTCCTTTTGCTGAAAAGTAGTATTGGTGATGACCAGTTGCTGCTCCGCACAGAACTCCAACAGTAGGCGGCCATTGTCATTGCAGTTCCCCACGCCATGCTTGCCGAGGACTCCTTTCCAGGCTTCAGAGTCCTGGCCCACTCTGGCGTTGAAGTCGCCAAGGATGATGACTTTGTCGTCTGCAGGGGTACTCTGTAGGAGGCTGCGCAGGTCAGTGTAAAACTTGTCCTTTTCAGCAGGCTCTGCCAGGAGGGTTGGGGAGTACACACTGAGAAGGGTGACGTGCTGCTGGTGTCTCAGTGGGAGGCGCATGGACATGATGCGGTCTGAGTGGCCCGTTGGTAGGTTTTCCAGCTTAGTCGCAATGGATGTCTTGACCATGAAACCCACGCCTGAAAGCCGTCTTTCTGATGCAGGCCTGCCTGACCAGTAGAGGGTGTACCCAGCACCAAGTTCTTGGAGGCTGCCTTCGTCCGGAAGGCGTACTTCGCTGAGCGCGGCGATGTCGATGTTTAACCTCCGCAATTCATGGGCAATGAGGGCGGAGCGACGTTCAGGGCGTCCGCTGTCTGCTTTGTCGAGCATGGTTCGGACGTTCCAGCATGCTACGTTGAGTCCGGTCGTGGTCGTCATGAGAGTGGATCCGTTATTCTTTCTTGTTTTTTGACCGCAGGAGAAGATGCCCGTTGACCGCGGCTAGCCAACTGGGGTTGCGAGGGGACGAGCTTTGGTTAGGCCACCTTTTCTAGGCCCCTCTCCGTGTGGAGCAAGCAGTGCTGTCCCTAGAGAAGGCTGCTTGGTCGTTCAGGGTGTGCCGAGTGATGTTGTCATCCCCAGGTCAACATCAGGCGACCAATATCCTGAACCGCCTGCATGCAGGTTTGAGACTGCGGCTTCCAGTGACATCTTTCACCTGCCGTTTCGCCCCTCGCCCGTCGCTACAGGACTTGGAATGGTCAGTGTCATGGTCCGTGGGCGTTTCCTAAAGCCTGCGCGGTGGAGCTTTTTGGTGGAGTGCAGTGTGCGCAGTACTGGCCCCACCCTTTAAGCCCTTGGTTCATCTGCCATGGCCTAGCAAGCTGGGACGATGGCATCGAGGTCCTCGGGCCGTAGGTTTTATATCAGACTGTCCTTGTCCTAGTCTCTGGCTCAAAAGCCTTCCCCGGAGACACGGGGGCTTTGATGTCAGGGGTTTCCTCCCTTAGCCTTTCCGCAGCCAAGCGGCCAGGCCTGCAAGGCAGCAGGCGACTCGTGGAGGGCGGGGTCGTCTATGTCCCGTGCAGATGTGAACATCTGCCCACTGCCCAGTTTGAGTTTGCCCCTCCGCTCCATACATAACTATACCTACTAGCAAAAAAACCGCGACGTCATTCGACTCATCCGTGTTTCCGATGATTCTGATGCCGCGTTTCATTTGATCGTCAGTGAGTTACATTTCCCCCGCGCATCTCTTCAATGTGTGTTGGTCTGTGAATTTGGACCTGATGACCTACAGCAGCGAGATCTAAATCACAGACCTCGCGCAATTTCTCAGTGCGCGTCCGATAAATGGATTTGCAACACTGACGAAGCCTGGTATAACTCCACTATCAGTCCATGTCCGTTCCACCTGTTGTAACCGCGAGCGGGAAAGACAGAAGTTGTAATTCTATTCAAATCCGACCCAGGGGCCAGTTGTATGAGTAAGCGTAGTCCTGCGCCAGTCACTAAACAAGGACCGCCGCTACAGCGGCGCACCTTGCTTAGTGGCTGGCGCATTACTAAGCTCACTCATGCAACCGGTCACAGTTCTCTCTCTCTCTCTCTCTCTGATCATTATACTGATATCTATCTACCCTAGCCCTCTACTAGGCCTCCAAATGACCTTTCTAGCGGGCAGGTCCACCCGTACGAAACCAGGAGAATATCTTCCAATTTAGCACACACCGACTGAAATTCCCAAATCTCGGAGTTGCACGGCTCTAGAGGGCTACCTTACACAGATCGACCATGGTAGTTCACGGGGAGTGCCAGAACAGTTTGGCGCCTCTAAGCATCAAGCTATTTTGGCACCGTCCTTGATTTCGTTGACCAAAGTTTCAAGCCTGAAACAGCGCAGGCATACATAGAGTCTGCATGTTTGACCTCGATATTGAACTTTGGCATTTCCCGCCGGGGATCTATTAGGGTACTGGAAATGGCTTGTTTTTGTCTTTTCACTAATTTCTTTTGACTGTTTAGCAAAATCAACAAGTTAAGTAAAAATAGGTCGATTAGGAAAGTTAGGCACTATATGATATTTGTTCTTAAAGTGGTACCGAAAAGTGTTTCTTTGTGGAGAAATTGGGGGTGGCGGGAGGGGGGGGGGGGAGGGGGGGGGGGACATGCGCTCTAATGTCAAACGGCCTGTACTGCAAGATTTTGAATGTGTTTACTGCTAAAATCTCTCTTTTCACAAAAATGTGCCTACTGGCTTTTTTTTTTTTCTCTCTCCATGGTAGTGGTCACTGTGATAATCATCGCATACAGTTGGCAGTGGAACGTTTTCCAAGGACCTCGCTGGATGTCGGTAGCTCTATTAGTCCTGCCGGGAATCATCGCGACTAAAACCGTTACCGACACACAACAGGTTAAAGTACTGAACTGGACGCTGTCGGACACATGGCCATCCAACTAATCCTGTCTAACAAGGTTAACTTGTGTACGGGTTTCTAAAGCACGGAAACAAACAACAAACAAAAAACAACATATCAAAACGAACCTGCCAGAAAATAATTTAAATATCAACACAAAATAAATCCGAGCTAGTCCCACTTTGTTAACCCAAGATTTCTGAAGACTGTGAGTCGAAAACAATTAGTTAATTAGTTGTACATTGCTTAAATCCCAAATCCCACACCTTCCACTAAAGGTTGAATTGGACGAACCGCCCACCGCCGAAGAGACCCTCACAGCCATCCACCAGCTCAAGAGTGGCAAAGCAGCAGGCATTGACGGAATCCCGCTAGAGATCTGGAAACATGGAGACCCAGCACTGCACAACAAGCTCCACGGCCTCTTTCTCTGCTGCTGGGAAAAAGGAACACTACCAAAGGATCTCCGTGATGCAGTCATCATCACCCTGTACAAGAACAAAGGAGAGAAGTCTGCCTGCTCTAATTATCGTGGAATTACCTTGCTGTCCATTGCCGGAAAAATTCTCGCAAGGTTGCTCCTGAATCGGCTGGTACCTGCCATCGCTGAAGACCACCTCCCAGAGGGCCAGTGTGGCTTCAGAGCCAACAGGAGTACCACCGACATGGTCTTTGTGCTGACAGCTTCAGGAGAAGTGCCGCGAGCAGAACAAAGGGCTGTACGTAACGTTTGTCGACCTAACAAAAGCGTTTGACACTGTGAGAAGGCAAGGTATGTGACAGATCCTGGAGCTGTCCCCCAAAGTTCCTCAACATGATCGTCCAGCTCCACGAGGACCAGCAAGGCCAGGTCAGACTAAACAGTGACCTCTCAGAACCATTCCCCATTCGCAACGGCGTGAAGCAAGGCTGCGTGCTGGCACCGACCCTCTCCACCATCTTCTTCAGCATGATGTTGAAGCAGGCCACAGTGGACCTTGACGATGACGACGCAGTGTACATCAGGTATCGTCTCGATGGCAGCCTGTTCAACCTCAGACGACTGCAGGCCCACACGAAAACCCTAGACCAACTGATTCGTGAGCTGCTCTTTGCTGATGACGCCGCCCTCGTTGCACACACAGAGAGAGCCTTGCAGCGCATTACGTCCTGCTTCGCAGATGCCGCCCAGCTCTTTGGACTTGAGGTCAGTCTGAAAGAGACAGAGGTCCTTCATCAGCCAGCCCCCAAGGAAGAGCATGGCCCTCCCCACATCACCATCGGCGAGTCTGAACTGAAGTCTGTACACCAGTTTACCTACCTCGGCTGCATCATCACGTCAGACGCCAAGCTGCACGAGGAGCTGGACAACAGGCTGGCAAAAGCGAACAGTGCTTTCGGGCGACTATTCAAGCGGGTGTGGCACAATCAACAGCTGAAAAAAGGCACCAAGATCAGCGTGTACAGAGCTGTCGTCCTCGCCACCCTGCTGTACGGTTCCGAGTCCTGGGCCCTCTACCGCAGCCAACTACGACTCCTCGAACGCTTTCACCAGCGCTGCCTGCGTTCCATCCTCAGCATTCACTGGAGTGACTATGTCACCAACGTCGAGGTCCTTGAACAGGCGGAAACTTTGAGCATCGAGGCTTTGCTGCTGCGGACACAGCTTCGCTGGGCGGGGCACGTCTCCATGATGGAGGATCATCGCCTACCCAAGATCACTCTGTTCGGCGAGCTCGCTACTGGACACCGAGACAGAGGGGCACCAAAGAAGAGATACAAAGACGGTTTCAAGAAGTCACTTAGTGCCTGCCAAATCGACCACCGCCAGTGGTCTTCGCTTGCTGCGGACCGTGACACCTGGCGCTCCACCATTCACAAGGCAGCCGTCTCCTTTGAGGACTCTCGCATAGCTAACCTCAAGGACAAGCGGCTCAGGAGAAAAAACAGAGTTGTCGTAACTCAGAACCCTGACCAGACCTTCCCCTGCAGCCACTGCGGTCGAACCTGCCTGTCCCGGATTGGCCTCCGCAGTCACGAAAATGCCTGCAGACGACGTGGGCAAGCCCTATAGAATCTTCGTTCGCGAAGTCAAGCCAAGAGATTTACCCGAAATATTGTTTGTGTTGTACCCGTCTTTTCTAAGCGTGTTTATTTCTCCGTTGGGTACTTCTTTGCATTTTACATGCTTGGCAGTCACCTTTTTGGTCTGTATTGTATCATCTGTTAAGAAATGGATGTTAATGAACAAGCTCATGCTGAATGATGGCAAAACTGAGTCAATGTGTGTTGCGTCATATCACACTCCTTCCCAGGTCACCTGCAGCAGCTTGACTGTTGGTGAAGCCAGTATACGTTTCAAACGCTGTGTTCGTGACCTTGGTGTTCTTTTGGACTCTACTTTGTCTATGCATGACCACATCACTTCCATCCCTAGAGCAGCCTATTTCCAGCTGAAGAAAATCAGCTCTGTAAGATCTTTCCTGACTTAGTCTGCCACCACTTAGCTTGTGTCTCCGCTTATACTGAGCCGCATTGATTATTGTAATTGTTTGTTTGCTGACCTGCCATCTGATGAACTGGCTCGACTTCAGAGAATATTAAACAGTGCAGCTCGGGTCATTTTTCAGAAATCAAAACAAGATCATGTGTCATCCTTGTTGTACCAACTTCACTGGCTTCCCATCAAAGCTAGGATTGAGTACAAGGTAGCTACTTTTGCCTTTCGTCATTTCCTATCCAGTATGTTAACTACTTATCAAGCTTCCCGCACCTCTTGCGATATAGCAGGGAAAAACTTTTGAAAGTACCGAAAATAAATACAAAGTCCTTTGGTCAAAGGTCCTTTTGTTTCCAGGCCCCAGTCATTTGGAATTCGCTTCTGAAGTACATTCGTGATGCCCCCACAGTCATTTCTTTCAAACGTCAGCTTAAAACGCATCTTTTCCAATCTCACTACACTGTCTTACCAAATTTCAGTCTCTTTTTTGTTTCACAATAACATCATGATGACCCTGTGCCAGTTCTTGTTGCGATGTTTGTTTCTGCTTTAGATGTGTTTATGTGCTGTTAATTTTTGAATTTGTATGTAATATTTGTATTTTGTGTTGTTGCTGTCTATTGATTTGTGGTTAGTTTGTCATTTTAATATGTATTGTACAGCGCTTAGAGCCTGCACTGCAGGAAGTTTGCGCTTTATAAGTATAATTACTTTTATTGCTATTTTATTATTAAATCAGAATAACAACCCCGATAATGTGTCAGTCCAATTAATGTAGGCCTTACATTTGGCAACTAATACCAGTCGTACTTTCGCTGTGTACAGAGCATTCCTAATATTGAAAGTGTCACAAGAGTGACTTTGTGGTCAGTTGCCTATAGTGTATTTTGTCTGATACAAGCTGTTTGGTTACAGGTTGCGACTTAGGTGTCTCGTGCTTTAGGACGTTAGGTTGAAGAAAGTGTAGTTTCACGTGCGGTCACGGTTTCTCGTAGCTTAGCGTAGGTATAGCTGCGGGATGGGTGAACGATTTTAGTCAGTGCAGGGTTGGGATCAGTGTGCGCCGGTCGGAGTAATTTTCTCAGGTTACGATACTTTCTTCTGTCCTATTGACTCATTTTTTTTCTTCTTTTACCTTCTTTCTCTCTTATTGGTTAGGATAGGGTGTTAGGGCTAGGGATGTAGTGCTTTTGTCTTTCGTGTTGTAATTATGTAAATAAACTGTATATAATTATGTATCCGTTTGGTGTTGTCTCCGTTTGTTGTCTCACTGCGGTAATGATGCTCGACCATAGCTCCTCACCGCAGGTACGGGCGTATGACAGAAAGGCCTCATGGAATGCCTCCAAAACAATTTGATTATATGAATACCTCCGGTAGAGTTTTTGTCATTATTCTCCGAGAAGAAACGCTGGTAGGCGAATGTGCACTGTTCCGTCCATTGCGCAGTGTCTAGATTTGGGGGGATAGGTATCCTTGCAATAAAATCCACGATTTCCCGCACTAAATAAATGTTTTGGTTTGCAACTGAAAAGAAAATGATCGCCTTTTACGATCTTAATGCACACTAAAACCAACTGTAAGCGAACGGGAGACAATCTCGGCGGAACCAAACGCAAGTGATTTTTTTCTGGGTGGTGAAAGTCTAGTTCGCACCACAACGCAATACTTTCTTACAAAACAAAACACTTTTGCAGGCTTTACAGAAAATTGGACGACATTTTAAAACGGATTTATACATTCTTGAGCACAAGCTGCGCTAAAGCGTGAAAAACAACGCTCCTAAAACAAAAAGGTTATTTTGCAACTTTTAATTTTGGGGGTGACTCGTTCAGAGGGTTGTAAGTAACACAACTGAATGGAAACAAATGCAGTTTACTGCGCTGTAACGGAAAATGCGCAAGCCTTTTCGATGGTGCTGTCAGAATGTTAAAATCTTCTGGCATTATAAAAGTATCGCCTTTTGATCTTAATAAAGTTTTTTTGGAAGGGTAGTTATTGCCCTTACATTGGCTCTGTGTGTGTGTGTGTGTGTGTGTGTGTGTGTGTGTGTGTGTGTGTGTGTGTGTGTGTGTGTGTGTGTGTGTGTGTGTGTGTGTGCTGTTCATTTTACGGTTTCTCTATCATAACAGCTGGACTAACTCGGCGCAGAATGTACCTAATACAAAGTTCAACGGTGAATTCATACTGAAATCTGATATAACTTCTGTCCGTTTCTGCCCGTTCCAAACATTGAACTAATACCGGACGCGTCCAGGATCACTCGGAGAAACCGAAATATCTTATAACATCGACGACAACGTAACCAAATACGTACGTCAAATGCATCTTCATGTATATAATTACGGTTTCTTGCGCGTCCGCTACAAGCTCGAAACATTTGATGGCTGGAATTTGTTATAAATGTGGTCAAAATTAATGTACTTTCGGGACGGAAGCAACGTTTTCACTACAACTCGCTGTTAAATAATTTTAAATATAATTAAATACATCTAAAAACAATTCCATTCAGATACATTTAGAGCACATGTATTTGGATGTAAATTATCATTATATTTAGTCTTGATAAGCCTTGACCTGCTATTAAACTGCACCGATCAGAAACGATTTTTTAGTACTGTCAAATCCTACCTCAACTCAAGCGAAAAAAGCTCTTGTAGAAATTAACTTTGCTTCATTTTTCCATTGTCGAGAAACGTTGAACACAACCTGCTGCAAAAGGTGTAGATCCTCATGCGCTTCCACGGTGCGGGGGCTCATGAGGATCCATGTCTCTTGCTGAAACCACTTTGTTTGTAAGTTCCTTTAAACGTGGAAATTACAAATATTTATAAAATACAATCTGCGTTCACTGGTAGTGAAGGGGTTGACATGTAACTCAATAAAAATTGCTGAACGTTGAACATCCATTTGAACATTTACTGTTAAACACTGAGGTTTGTACAGATCTCCGATTTCCTCCATTACAATCTAGTATCATTTTTTATTTACCTGGTATGGTGAAGCAGTTGACAGGTTCGCTTTCTCCTGGATCCATTGCATTGGACTAACGGCTTGTTGGTCCGAGTTCCAGATCGTAGCGACGCGTCCGCTATTGTACTGGGCAACTATTAAATTGCCTACTTTGGAGGAGAGGTAGACCCAGAAACTCACACACAGGTGACGGCTGCTGGTGAATGTTTCACTGACCAAAACCGCTGTTCGTCTTGTAGTCAACGCAGTGTTGTAGTAGAGGTATTTTCCTGCAAATCATGACGACTGGATCATAGAATGAGACAAAGCTAGTTGATAGCATTATTGTTTTGATCAACAGTACAGCATGCGTATGTCCTGCTTATATATAAGGGCCCGGGCAGCAAGCCACTGCTACCAATAAATTATTTGTTTTCATTCAACTATTTTCGTAAAAAAAATCAAGAAGACATCTTCCGACCTGGATCACGCAAGACATGACTGACGTCAAAGGAATATACATTTATGCATAATAGACTTATGACGTAATTTAAAATATTTCATGGCGTTGCTGTCTACAGTATTGAGTGTGCTTGTTGTTTCGAACAACACTATATAACTTTTTACTTTAGAACGTTTTGGTGATCTTTTATATAACAAAACTCGCATCCAAGATGCGTCACAAAGAGGGCTACAAGAAGTCTGCCATTTGTCGCTACAAGGGTTTTTGTATCCCGGTCACATGGTACGGTTTGCGCTAAAGAGACTGGTGGTGTCAAGGCACCTGCTTTATTATTATTTTGTAGTATTAAGCAATTTAATTTTCACTGAAAACGCGTGTCAGGGACCTCCGAACAAAAAATATAAGACTTTGGTTATAATCGATCTGTCTATCTATTTATCTATATCACGTAGTCTTGCCGACCGTTGGGGCACCACTGATGACATGGCAACCAGCCTCCTCCATTCCTCTCTGTTCTTTGCCATTCTTAGTGTATCGCACAGCTTCAGTCATGTCCACTCTGAGATATTGTCCTCCCATGTTTTCTTCTGTCTTCCTCTCCTTCGTCCTCCTTGCACAGTGCTTTGCAGGATTGTTTTGGCAAGCCCTTCTGAACGCATGACATGCCCATACCACTTTACTTTGCCTTTTTTCACAATGGCTAATAGGTCTTCATAGGGCCCGATAGCTTGCCTGATTCTGCTTCCCACTTCCTCGTTCGTGATGTGATCTCTGTATGAAATGCTACGCAGCTTTCGAACACATCTCATTTCAGTGGCTTGTATCCTCCTTTCAAGGGCTACTGTGAGGGTCCATGACTCACAGGCATATAAGAACACTGAGATGACTAAGGAGTGCATCAGTCTGATCTTGAAGCAGAGTGTGATGTTTCTGTCCTTCCATATGGTCTTCAATCTTGTCAGTGCTGTTGCTGTCTGCACAATCCTGGACAGTATTTCTGGTTTTGATCCCTCATCCGTCACACTGGCTCCTAAGTATTTGAATTTATTAACATTTAACAGTTTTTGGGCTCCAATAATGAAGCCACTGGTGTTATTGGTCATCACTTTGGACTTCTCTGCACTGATTTCCATTTCAAACGCAGTGGTTGTACTGTCCAACTTTTCCACCAGCTGAGCTAGCGCCTTCAGAAATAGAACAATCTAAAATACTGGGATTAAAAAAATATATATATTTATCTTAATTAAACGACCTTTATTTTACTATGTTTCGCTAACATCGCTGATACTGGCCACACCCTTCAAAATTCCCAAATCCCTTTTATTGCACTCGGTAAAAAAACATTTTCAATCAATGCCATTGGTGTCTAAAACAAATTGTCTCCTGAGCTAATTAGTCTATCAATGATGTAAGCCTGTACATTCAGGAATTTACACTAAAATGCGTATTTTATGAGTTTAATTATAGCTTCAAAAATTAATATTTTTATTATAAAATGAACCAAGATGAATTATTTCTTCTAAGTGATATCTGTGCTGTAGAGAATAAAGACTTAGACTCTAAAACACAGCGCCTTCTATCTGTAGTTGTTTCCGGCAAATCAAAAGCTTATCTTGAAAAACAGTATACGACAGAAGATATAGAATCCATCACCGCTGATGAGGTAATTAAACTACATGCTAAATATGAAAATTATATTGGTACGCTAATGACTCGTGACTTAAGTCAATCTCTTGTCTGTCTATTCACAAAAGCAGTTAGCCACTTCTTGCCTGTCAATAGTGACAGTCTGTCTATACACAGAAGCAGTTAGCCACTTCTTGCCTGTTGATAGTGACAGTCTATCATACGATCTCGACAAAAATCGGTAAATTAGTATGTCTCATGTTTTACAAGTTTGGAAATTACCTTGCACCTGTGGTAACTTTGCTTGTTACTGGTAGCCATATTGATTTTTCAAAAATTAATTTTAAAGCAGAAGAAAATAGACCGGATAGACCAAATGGACCGAATGGACCAAATGGACGACAACCAGACGACTCCACAACCGAGCCCTATCTTGATGCAGGTTCAAACTGTGACTAAACCTAAAAGGGTTGAAGCTGGAGGAAGATTAGCTGAATATAACAGACAGAACAAATTACAGCTTCAGGTGCTAATAGAAAAGGCTAATGAAACTGACCCACCATGAAAAGCGTGCCCACCACCATCGGCAACTCTACCAACCCCACCCCCGCCACTGCCGCAACAAAGTTAGAGAATATCAACTGAGTCTAAACCTGAAATAACAAAATATATAGTTGGTGGATTTGTTGTTGGATTTGGTTACGTAGGTTACCAATTATACAAATCCAAAAACAAAACCAGAAGTCGCCACATTACCAGCAGCGCCAAAACTGATTGACCAATTTTGTATGCAGTAATAAAAAATAATCTATTAATTTATATTGCATTAGAAAATGAGCGAAAAAAACCCATAATGAACCTTGTCTATCACTCTGCCGTAATAAGCAGACTAGCAGTCGCTTACACTATGCTAGGACAAAATCTTCTCAAAATGAGATCTGCTGATCTGAGTAAATTAGAATTTGAAGACAGTGCTAAGCTAGTAGCAGTTGTAACAGCATCGATTGCTACAAAAGACTTTCTCGTCAAGCAAGGAATTATTCCTGAAAATGTTTCTGTGTAAATAAAAAATATGGCAACTTTAGCTGTTATCATTGGTGGTGCAGTTGTTAATGCGTTGGCTTTCAGTGGATTAAACTATCTCTTTTCAAAAGTAAGTAGAGAAGAGTCTGTAGCAGAAATGAGACGTCACAATGAAACATCTGAAAAATTAGCACAGGCCCAGCAGAATTACGAAAAACAGAGAACAGAGAAACTTGATTTCATCAATGAAAAACTCAGGCTGGAAGGTCACGCACAGCATACATTTTCAAATGCTGATGACGCTAGAATAAAATGCCTCTTTTGGAGGCAGACTCCTTTCCTCAAACACAACCCAGTGATCAATGTACTCAGGGGTAGACTCCTTTTTTGATTAACTCTGGCTCAAAATATTTACTTGTTATTCGAAACTCAGTCAGACCTTCTGCCAGACTAGCAAGCCCTAAAGAAAAATGTTGCATTGAGTCACAAAACACTAGTTTGTTGTCCAGCCTAAAAGTCAAGTACTTCTCAGTTGTCTGGGCAATACAACTAATGTTCTTATAAGACTCATCTACAGCACGCATGATCATGTGTGAATCATATCCTTTGAGATTGTGAAAAAAGATAGGCAGTTTGTACGTCTTGGGATCTATGTTTAATTTCAAGTTGCATGCACCATGTGGAGCACCTCTGTAACGCCCAGTTATGTGGTCATGGTCGCAAACTTTATCACCCCCTAGGGGCTGTTCAAAAATCCAACACATCACCGTTGAATCAAAATTTAGTTTGTCTTCTTCTGTCATCACCAAAGGCATCTGACAGTTTTCCAGATACTGTACTACCTGACTATACAGTTGTCTCATTTCTGTTAAAAACTCAGCTGCTGCATTTTCACTTCTGTAGTTAACAGGTTCTGTATGCTCACTGTCTGACCTAACAAGAATGTATCCGAAAGAACACACCACTTGGTCACTCATTTTTACAATCTTTGGTAGTGATTCTGGAACAGTACCCTCATATGGTCAACCAGTGATTCAAAATCATCATACACTACAAACGGCAGCTTTTGCTGATTCCCATATTATTAAAATATACCTGACTACCAGGATCTGGGTACCTAAGTATTGTTTGAATGTCATCAGCTGACCTACAGTGCTGGACATGATTATGTGCCAACTTTATGGAGGAAAAGCTTTGTAAACATCTTTTACACACTTCCTGTTTCTCATCATGTTTTGTTGTATGCCCATGAATTAGTCATGACATATTTCTGATAATTGTGTAGTGAAAGTTATCACCATGGCTTATTAATAATAGGTCAACATGCTTATCTTCTGGCTGTCCATAGGTTGGGGCAAGTAGTGATGCTCTAATTGGTTGTAACTTGTTAGGAGACTCATTATCCCATACATACACATTTACAAATATACCAGGATTTAATTCTTCAAACAAATCTATATCTTCTACCTTAAAAGGGAATTGTATGCCACTGAAATTGAGTTCATTTACAAATTTGGTATAGTTAGATACACGTTCAGGTTTTGTTTTTATAACATGCAGTTTGGCAAGCACACACCACATAAAACAGAGATTATCATTGTTCTGAATATTGATGACAGCCTTTTTGTTTGCAACCTCAGTTGGCAGTGGCAAACCATGATTTGCCTAATATAGGATGATATCTTGACTGCCTCAGTTGTAGTTCATGTACATACCCTTCATGCCAACCAGACCCCTTCAGTTTTGCTCTGTCAATTGCTTCTAGTAAGTCAGGCAACATTTTGTCTCTAAACACTTTCTCCAGTTCCCTTTTTGAATTAACAGTGTGTTGTCTTGTCGCGATATACGATACAATCACTTCACCATCTACCCTGTTAAATTCTATTTTAGCAACAACCTGAATCTTTACACTACCTGACAAAAGATTATGTCGTTGACCGAAAAAGAGTTTTCTATTGATTCATAAACATTGTAAGTGTTTGATATAGGCAAGTCTGTTGTGTGAAACATGCTTCGTAAGCTTGGAGAGCTTTGAGCGTTGTCTGCCATTTTTATTTGTCTGACAAAATAATAAATAGAAAAAAATTACAGCTTGTGTAATACCACTTTATTGACTGTAACACCTACAATAAACAGATTCAGTTTGCATAGTTGTCTAAATATTTGTTCACACACTGTCTCAAACCAGCCCTGGTGGTTATGATCAATATCAAAAGTATGTGTCTTTAGATCAACAGGCATGTACTCTACAAATGGTAGCTCCTCAAATATTTTTAAAGTCATATTATATGACACGTATATCATCGCTGGTGTTGATATTGGCGCTATGTCCGGTTGTTTTGAAATCTGTTCCTAACTGATCAAAGTGTTGGATATATCTGGAGCAGTCGGTTACATCAATCACGTTGTCCATAATTTTTATTTGAAAGATAAAATAATAAATAGAAAAATATTACTCCTTGCTCTGTATGTGTAATACCATTATATTAACTGTAACACATTCAATATGAACATAGTTTACATAGTTGTTTAAATATGTCATAACACAGTGTCTCAATCCAGCCACTGCTGGCATCATTAACTTTAAAGGTATTTGTTTTATAATCAACAGTCATGCACTCGACAAATGGATTTTCATCAAGATAAACCAAAGTCACATTACATGACATATATATCACCGCTGGTACTGAGAGTCTTATGTCAGGTTGTTTGGGAGATGGTATTAAGTCAGAAAAGTGTAGAACCTCTCTGAAGCAGTCAGTAACGTCAATAGCTTGCTCTGCTTGTGCTTGTCTGTCTGTCATTTTTATGACCAACACAAAAGACTAAATTAATTTACTAACCTATAGCCAGTGGGCTGATCTGTCTTTAAAATAAGCTTTAAATGTTTAGTCAATTTCAGTTTGTTTGTTACATCATCTCGTTCATATTTGTTGGGGGATGACATTGTTTTCTCTGAGAACCGTTTATTCATTTGGACAGATCACAGCTGTCACGATCTTTACAGTAAAACAAACAGATAAACTTTAGTTGCTCTTGAAAATCTTTCAGTACAGCATCATATTTTTGAGTGAGAATCCATACACTGATGTTTGCGTATCTGCCACTGAAGGCAAGTTCTGCTAGGGTGTTTCTTTTCTTAACAATATATTTTTCTGCAGAACAGTCATCAACTATAAACAAAGTTGGCTGCCCTTGAAATTGCTTGTAAAAGTACTGCAGGTAGTCATTCAGTTTTTTCTCAGGGTTGACTAAGTAAATGTTGTAATCTGTCCAAATGAAAAAAAAAACGGTTGTGATAAGCTTTGTTGTGTTTGATCGTTGGGCAAAATATCACAATGTTTTCAAAATTGTGGATTGTCTTGTTTGTAAGAGATCAAGAACAAATTCAGTTTTCCCACAGCCTGTGGCACCACAAAATAAAAAAAAAACAAAAAAAAAAAACCAGTGTGGGCCGAGTGTCAGCAAGTTCATTTTAAAACAGAATATAATTTAATACACGTGACCACTTAGTCTGCTTTCTTGAATGTTTAGTTGTGCATCATAAATCAGATACAGGTATATATTTATTGCTCCAGCAGTTTCAGTCTTTTTTGTATTTGGATTGTAATTCCGTCACTGCCATTTTCAACAGTTTGACCCCACCTGTATAGGGAGTCATAATCTGTATTACGTAAGTCTAACCAAAGTGCATATTTGTTTGTCAGGTATTGGTCGATCCTTACATCATACAAATGTAGATCTTTGCATGCCACGTTTGCTGGTTTTTCTCTAAGCCTTCCACCAGACCATTTTACGATCTCATCATAGTGTTGGTAAAGCAGCATACCCGAAGCATACACCTGATTAGGATGCCCTTCGATTGTACAGGATAAATGTGTAATCTTTGGATTATAGATATTTTCTGTATCCCTTTTGTATGGACTTCCTGGTTCAACAAAAACATAAGAATGCCTTTCAGTGACCTAGCAGGCATGTTCAAGTTGATATTCCACATTGGATCACTTTTGTCTTTGTGCATTAAACTGTGTCTTATCACAGGGTCATAATAAATTGGAAGTCTTGACAGGTACTAATTTTGAATGAGAGTAGCTAAACGAGCATGTGTGACAATTTCATATTCCAAGGAAATGTTAGAAATCTTATATGTTGCATTGGGATTAGATGATTTTATAACTTTGGAGTAGTCATTAAAAGTTAGTTAAAAGCTTAGATGGTCATTCAGTGCTCCTTGGTAATAAGGCAAATGCGTTGTTAGGATTTCAAATTCAAGTGGAATGTAAAATCTGTTTCCATATGTTACTTCCATAATAACATCCTTGACTACTGCTGTTGATTTATCGCCTGATTCTCAGTTTGGCAACATTATCTGACTGTATGCCTTGGTAAATACAGTCTTCTCTTTCTTCTCGAGTGAGCCAAAGATCTTTCTAGCAGTAGAATACATCAGCATCATCCAGACTAAACACTTCCTGACCTTCTAGTTTAACTTTGATGGTCCTAATAATTGCTCTGCCTAGGTTGTCAACCAGTGTTCTGTTTGTGTCTGATTCTGATAAAAGTTCAATATTAAAAGCAAGGCGTGCAGTACCAGGAACAATAACGTCA
The DNA here is from genome assembly GCA_036245525.1 of Semisulcospira habei. NCBI lineage: Eukaryota > Metazoa > Mollusca > Gastropoda > Semisulcospiridae > Semisulcospira > Semisulcospira habei. The sequence continues at coordinate 78,068,159 of BTPG01000006.1, read as the reverse complement.
CTGGGACCTAGGTTTGGAAACTTAACAGTAAGAGTTTGGTTTTGATCTAAGGTGCTAGGATTGTTTGTGATAACAATTGATTGCCTAATGCCCTTAACACCAAGAGGTTCACGTAGATTTCTGTATGGGTCTAACTTTGATCTATAGGCTGATGACATTTTATTATGCAAAAATAAAATAAAAAATTAATAAAAACAATGGCAGTGGGAGGATTTAACCATGATATTGAAATGGATGACATGTATGATTTTGATAGTACAACAGATATGACTGGTACAAGAAATACCCCACCGTGAGATGGCCTTAGTCACCTGCTTGGCTTTAAACCCAAATAACTAACTACAATAAATACTTCTAGTTTGCAACAGGAACTTTTACAAAGCAAAGTAAACTCATTTTATGATAGTGTTTACGCCCACCCAGATGTAATAGATCCTAATCAGTTTGAATATGAAAAAGTTCACTTATTTGTAAATACAGACAGAGGGAAAGGACATCTAACCCATAAAAACAACCCTGCTAAGTTTAGAGCTTTAAGTACAATAAAAGGTGAAGTCAGTGGTAATACCGGGTTGGCAAGGTACCTTGGAATTGGGGGGTCCCCAGGTACCACCTCAAATTGTTAGTGCTCTCCATGAAGTGCAAACAAGGTTGCCAATGGGACAAGAAATTGAAATGACTGGAGTAAAACGCCTGCCAGAAATAGCAAACAAGGTAATACAAGAAACCTCATTTACTGAAGGACAAATAAATGAGGGCATGAAAACAATAGATGACTCTCTTTTGTTAATGCGGGAAATTATGGGCTTGGATAAATCATTGCAGACAATCAGAGGTGAGCTAGTGAATAATGTAGCCAAACTAGGTGAACTTGATAATCACATAGAAATTGAAAAAGAAAAACTTGGTAAAGCAGACAATGAAAATTATGGCATTGAAATAAAAGAAAGAATACAACACAGATTAAGGGATTTGCAGATAGAAAGATCAGGATGATTAGAAGTAATAGAAATAGGAAAAGAAAAACTGAAAACACAAGTCAACAGGATACAAGAAACTATTCAGAAAATACTTCACAAAAACACAACTTTGGCTGAGAGATTGAAAACACTTTTTAGAGAGCAGGGTATTACTATTGCAAGTTTAATTACTGCTCTTGGGTTTATTATCAGTACTGTTGTGTTGGCTGTCCCTGGGGCAGGTGGTAGTGGCCCTCCTCCTCCGGCATCTCCAGCTCCACCATCAGACCCAAAAGACTTACAGACGTGGGTAAAAAAACAATTATCTCACATATCAGACTTTCTTATGAAATTGGCTGTGAAAGCAATGGATGTGTTGCCTGGCATAATAGGTAGTGTTGTCAGTTGGCTGATCTGTACAGCAGCAAAGGTAGGGTTTATGGCAGAGCATATGTGGGTCTTCCTGGTAACAGTAGGAGGATTAAAAGTGGGTTATTTAATGAAACAGGTAAAGAAGTAATGTCCCTAATCCAGTAAGGCCTATTACCAATGCAGTTCTTTTTGACTTATGTGTGTTTACTGGAGGGGCTGGTGTTACTGGCTCTAAGGGTACTGGTGTCGGTGTCAGAGTCACTGTCTGTAAGGGTGATGGGGTTACTAACGTTACTGGCATTATTAAATGGTTTTTGTGGCTGTAGGTGTGTGGCTGTTGTGCCCAAGTTTACAGATTGATTGAGTCCTAATATCTGGTCATGCCCTGCAACAATTATTTCATTATTATAATTTTTTATTGTCCCCATTTGAAGTTGAAGGTCAGATGGCTACATGTATAACCCAATACCAACTACGAAGTCAACTTTTGATATGAAATATCTGAGAACATCTTAGTAGTGTTGTATGCTTGATGGGAGATCTACTACTAAATTTATTGAGTCTTCAAGGTTTGCAAGAAATTGTTTTTGTGCTTCAAATTTGCCACTGACGTTTAAGATGTTTGATTTTGTTTGAGCTTGTGCTCCTAGTATACACCACGCATACGTTCTAATAGACTTATTAATGCGTTTGACTCATGCTTGTGTAAACCCATCACTCCTATCTAAGACAAACGTGGTCCAGGCATTAGACTGTTTCTGTTCTATTGAGCCTAACCAGACTTCAGATTTTGATGAGAGTGAGGTGTAACGGGGGTAGTAATCTAGAGGGTAATGTCTGTGACTCATAGCATAATACAATGTTCCCATGCCATGGTGATCATCAAGTTTTTGTGTAAAGTCATACTTGGAGCCGATGTTAAATTCATTACAGATGCGGTCAAACGCTTTCATATCCATGGGGTTATTATACCTGTTGAAACTGGATTCAGTGGGCAGTGGGATATGGAGTTCTGACAGTATTCTTCTAAGCTGGTAATACTTGTGAAAATGATAGACCTAATCAGTTTGTTTGAGTGATTCAAGTGGTCTGTAAAAGAAACGCCACAGCCTGTAGTTGAGCACAGTATAGGAAAGTTAAGCTGATTTTGGTACATCTGTAGTGAGCTTGAGGACCACTTTCTTGCAGTTGAATCATCTGTTATTGGCGGGTTTATGTCTTGATCATACGAATTTGGAACCTTTACTTGAAATAAATCTCCTTCGGACACAGCTATATTGAGATGATTTAGTTGAATTATTTTTTATTATATGTAGGTGCAACATTGTACTTGGCATCTACGTTAAATGGAAACCATTTTGTAGTAACGTTTGTTGGTGATTTAAATTCCATCATGCTTTTTTATGGGATAATAAAAATGTTTATTACCTTAACAAATCTTGACACAAGCAAACCATTGTGGTTAACTAATGGGATTGATAATCATGATGGTAACAAGGTTGTAGCTATTCATGAAATGTTCTACACTGTAAAGTGTTTTAATGTAACAGATGATACAAGTTATCAAATAATTTATGATAACAAGACTGTGGCTATACCAACTGGGTATATTGACTGTTGTACTATAGCTAAATGGTTTCAAAATGAGTTTAAAATTAAAGCAACTTTAAATCCAGCCAACTTACTTGTTACATTAGAATTTCCTAAACAAGATAGGATTGAAATGTCAGGTGAATTTGCATATTTACTTGGTTATTAGTTGGATGAAGATTGGTTTTTATTAGATAGGGATGATTTTTGTAATATTATAACATTAAAGATGAAAAATCTTAAAGTAACTGGAAAACGTCCTGTTTATTTGTCAGTACACACAGTATTTAAAGTTCATTTGAAAGAACTAAACATGACTGAAAATGTACTCAATGGAAAGCCTTCGACTTTGTTGAGATGTGTGCTGTCTGGAACTGCCCCTTATTGCGAAAGTGTGGTTGTTAGATTTCCTAATTTGCAGTTTAAGAAATTAGGCTCCAGTTTCTTTGAATCATGGTGTTTATTTGTAACTAATCAGGATGGAAAACCAGTTCTGATGTATGATTTTTGTGTTGTCTTAGAAGTTAAATAAATTTTATTTTTGCTGAATAAAAATGAGTACTGGCCCAAAACTGAAAATTATACCAGTTGCCTGTCCCATAACAGAGAAGAAAGATTTGGCTGATGTACAGGGATTTGATAAAGAAGGTGAGGTGGGAGAAGTGTATGGTCTTGAACTTGATTCCATTGGATTGTACAAGAGGAAAGTAATCGATGGCATGAAAGATGGCACCGAAAGACTGATTCCTAAACTTGGACGACCTCGTGATGTTACTGTTCCTATTCCTATGAATAATGTACTCTACATCTTTAAAAATGTAAGTAATAAATGGGTAGTTGTTACGGCTCCTATGCCTGCTCTCACAATTGACTAGGGCATAAAGTTTGAATTTATTAGTCCTTATGTATATACTGATGAAGGAGCCTTAGTATTTAGGAAAGCTATTAATTCTGGGCCATTACTTGTGAGTCTCGTTCCAAGTTTTTCAGAAGACAACAATAGCAGAGATAAACTAAAAGTGCAAGAGTATGAAAAACGGAGGTATCTTCTTACAAACAGAAAGGGTAGATCAGATGCTTCTGTTGTGTTTGTTCCAGCAAACTTTACCATAGCAAGAGAAGCAACAATAGTATTTGAAATTACCATGAAGTGTTTGACTGATGTCAAAGAAGCAGATATCGCATAGGGATTCAAACTTACGTGGGATGACTCAGTAGCAGAATCAACAAAAGTCTATATTGCTATTAGAAAAGGCACAGATGTAGACGTGTCAAGTAGTAACCCAGCTGTTAAAGTTGTGGTCAATAAAACAATGCTTGTTTGTCTAAGTTACATAAAGCTAGAGCATATAGATCTTGTTTCATTTTATTATGCCAGCAAATTAAACACTCTTAAAGAGTTGCAAAATGTTATCACTGATTACATTTTTTTTAAAATTTGCCATAAAAAAATGGTGAACTTGTATCTATAACTATCTCATGAGCCGAATGTGTAAAACATTACAGGCAGACTCAATCTGATTAATAAATATTACAGAAGCATTGAAGTATTTGAAAGATAAAGAGGCAAAATACTCAAGGTGTAAAAGACGTTATAGCACAGTTTTCAATTCTGTACAAAACACATCGATGGCTGTGTGTGCAGTTTCAGCTGGATGTTCTGTAGGGGGTATAGCTCTGTTCGCAATGGGAATTGGTAGTATAATTGGAATTGCTATTGAGGGTGTTAGCATTGCCACATGTCTGGCATGCTTTGGTTTGGAAGCCCTTAACAAAAGATTTCATTTTTTATTTAAATTTTTTTTTTAAAAATACAAATTGCAGAGTTACAGATGCAATACAATATACTACACATAACTTTCAACCGTAGCAAAGAATAAAAAAAGACATAATGTGTACTTATAATCTACAATATACTGAGTATGAGAGATGAGAGAGAGAGAGAGAGAGAGAGAGAGAGAGAGAGAGAGAGAGAGAGAGAGAGAGAGAGAGAGAGAGAGAGAGAGAGAAAGAGAGAGAGAGAGAGAGAGAGAGAGAGAGGAAAAGCAGTGATAAAGTAATACAATTACTTGGTAATTTCGGAATACAGAGACCAATGACGATTAAATATCTCTAATTTACCTTTCATTACCTATGTATGTTTTTCTACAGAATAGCGGTATTTAATCATCTGCTTAAAATGCACAATATTTGGGAAAATATTTTGCAGTCTTGATTTGTATATGTGAAATTTTGCCAATAACAGAATAAGGTCAAACACCTTATCTGTGACAATATTTTGCTGTCTACCAAAAAGTACAAATATCTCAGACAGGGAGAGAGTGGGAAAGTGATTATATGTATCTTTTAACCAGTCGATTAGATCTGTCCAGAAGGACTGGGCATGCCCACAGTTCCAGAAAAGGTGTGTTAAGGTTTCTTCCTCATTTCCACAAAAGGTACAGACAGATGAATCTGACAATTTTCTCAAAAAATATATCTTTTCGTTGAAAGCATTTGGTGGATAAGTCTGTACTGAAACCAGCGTAGCTGAGGATCAGAAGTAGTTTTTATGGCCATACAGAATATTTTCTCCCACTCTAGATGAGTTTTAAAGTGCTTGCTAAATTTTTCTACGCAGATGGGATTTTATCTTATTTTGGTCAGCCGTTGATAAGTAATCTTGCACCCTTGGCGGATAACTTTCCAAGCACAAGTATCCAAGATGACTATTGAACTATCTGTGTCTATTTTGACACTTTTTTGGTATTCTCTAATTGCTCTAATAATTCCAGCGTACGTCAGAAAGTGTGTGCTTATATCAGAATATTTTACCTTGAAGTCTTCAAAACTTAAAAAGTTTCCGTAATTATCCATAAGATCTCTAACCTGAAAGATCCCATTGCAATATTCGGGGACATGTACAATTTTTCTATCAAGCACAATATGTACATTATAATGAATACATTCATTTGCAAAATCACTAAAACACTCTATTGTACACTTATTGTACACTTTTTTTTATAATGTCTGAGAACATCAAACCAAAACTTGTTGTCTGCACACTTTAACATCAGTATATTAGCAAACTCCCCTCCGAGCTGAAAAATGTTTACAAACCTAGGATATGATGAGAACAAAATCGTTTTCACAAGAGAGTCATTACAGTACAGTCTTCTCAGCCAGCTCACCTTCATAGATGAGAGGAATGAGTAAATATCCACCATTTTCAAACCACCTTGCTCAAAAAGGAACAAGCTTGAGATTTGTTAACCTTTCCCCTTTTATTGTTCCACAGGAATGAGAAAAATAATTTATTTACTTCCATCAGAAAAGTGTCTGCTGGATCCGGAATATTAAGAAATTTAAGTGTACAATTTTGGACAATGCAAGGGTTTTTATAACAGTTACTTTTCCATAAGGTGTCAGGCTTCTGGACCAGACTGAAATAATCTTCCTAATTTCTATTAATTTGTTTTTGTACTTTATTTCCACAATATCTTCAGTATTAGTAGAGAATTTTACTCCCAAGACTGTAAATATACTTGGGTTCCATGATAAATTCAAATTTCGCATAAACCGTTTATTTGAATTTTTCCTTGACCCAACCCATATAACATGCGTTTTGTCATAGTTTATTTTCAGCCCTGAAATAACAGCAAACCTTTCAAGGGTTTCTATGCATTCACAAAAGGACTTTTCATCATCATCCAAATACAAAGTGGTGTCGTCTGCAAACTGGGACAACAAATATTGATATTTCCAATATTGATACCTTTAATATTCTCATTTTGTCTAATCATAATGGACAGAACTTCTGCCACAATTAAGTACAAGTATGGCGATGCGGGGTCCCCTTGCCTGACTCCTCTGTCTACACTGAACCATTTAGAGTATCGTCCATTTAAGGAGACACAAGCACTGATATCTGTGTAAAATGTTTTAATCCAGTGTTTGATACTGGGACCGAAATTGAATAAATCTAGTGCTTTAGCAATAAATGACCACGACACACTATCGAAGGCCTACTCAAAGTCTATCAGGAGAAGAAGGCCCAGGATATGATGTTTCTTTGTTGCTA